>JBBPBP010009778.1:6660986-6686819 GCA_037974735.1 Cicer chorassanicum | reverse complement strand
TATAGATAAAAAAATTAAATTTTCTAAAAGAAACTAAAAATATAGTGTTAAAAATATATAAAAAATAAAAATTTATTCTTAAATTTTTGTACAAAATTCTTATAATGTTCTAAGTGTATTTAAAAAAACACTACAAAATTAATTAAAAAAACATATAACTTAACTTAAAAATTGAAACCAAAAATAGAAATACAATTTTTTTATAAATTAAAAAATTAAATTTTTTAAAATAGACTAAAAATAAAATATTTAAAAATATACATACAATAAAAAATTATTTAACCTTTTTAAAAATTTAATTTAACTTTGTTCATGTATATTTCATTTTCAAAGAGTCTTTCTCCTTGTTGGGATAGTAAGAGTGACACGCGTGAATTGTGTAACACACGTGTCGTAGAATGTGGCTCCAAATTAAGCCGTTGTGATCTCCACCGTAACCGTTTATGCTCTAATTATAGATAACCAACCATATTAACGTGTTTCAAAGATTTGAATTTCTATTTTGAGAAGAAAAAGAACAAAGTAATAAGGATCATTAATGGGTACGGAAACCTTTGTTGAAGTTATACTAGCAATACTCCTACCTCCTGTCGGCGTTTTCCTTCGTTATGGCTGTGGAGTAAGTAATATATATATATATTATTATATCTCTTTTCTTTTCTCAGATTGTTTTTCTATATTAAACAAACTTTTTTTCTTTTTTTTGTTTTGAGATAATTTGCCATGAAGAACACTAACATATCTACACACCACATAAACTAATATTATCCGATACATTTTTAACGGAAGTGTTGATGTTATATAGATAATATATGATCCATGATATATTGATGAAATTTATTTTTTATATTGACGATATAAAAACATTTATATAATCGATAAATTATGAATAATTATATTAGTGATTTTAATAATTTTAGTTAAAAAAGTTAAATATTATTAATAATTTAATGATTGATAATATATAAAAAATTTGGTTGAGATAAAATAATAAGATTAATGATAACTATTTATTGATTTATACCACATTGCACTACTTTATTCTCATATTATTATTATTTGTTTATTTATTTGACTAGTTTTTGGTGGTTTTGGAGATAATGCAGATAGAGTTCTGGATAGATCTGGCGCTTACGTTTCTGGGTTACATTCCAGGGATTATATATGCCATTTATGTATTAGTTGTATAACATTTCGATTTTATTAATAACATTTCTCTCTTCCTTTTATTTTTATTAATATGTGCATTATCTTTTCTGTAACTACACAACTTTTTCTGTCCAAGGTATGTTATTTTTCTGTAGAAAATATCGCATCTATCTTTTAATTTCCTAAAATTGAAATGCATGAGTTTGGTTACAAACTCATAATTAAAGACGGTAACTTCTAAGGTGAAAGCTTGTTGGATATAATGTAAAATATATCCAACTAATTTTTTTACTTTACTTACATTTTCACTTTTAACCTTTCTTGTTGTTTGATCTATTAGTTAGATATTGTAATCTGAATCGATCCTATACATATGGAGAAATTTTTTAAATTTGAATATGACATTATTAAATGATATAATTGATTTAATATTATTGAAATAATATTAAATTTAGAAAATATTTATATGTTTTAATTTTGAAAATAGTAAAATTTAAAGTTTTTTTATTATGTAAATTTTTTTAAAGATATTTTAATAAAATAAAGTTTTATTTTTTATAGAGGTTTGAAACAGACATTATTTTATACTACGCGAAAAATAGCATTTTACAGCGCTTTTTTCAAGTCATTTACAGCGTTTTTTCAAAAAAATAAGCGTTGTAGAATCTAGCGCTGTAAAAAGATACAACAACGCTCTTTAAAATAAAAAAGCGCTATAAAATAGGTGGATATATTGCGCGCTTGTTATACTCGTTTTACAGCGCTTTTCAAAAAAGCGATGTAAATCCCTTCTAAAAACACGCTGATTGTTATACTAGTTTTACAGCGGTTTTTCAAAAAAACGCTATAATAGGTGCATTATTACTAATTTTACAGTGTTTTTTCAAAAAAACGTTGTAATAAGTGTAGTCTTATACATGTTTTACAACGCTTTTTCAAAAAAACATTGTAATAAGTGCAGTCTTATACATGTTTTACAACGCTTTTTCAAAAAAACGTTGTAATAGGTGCATTCTTACTAGTTTTACAGCGTTTTTTCAAAAAAACGCTGTAATAAGTGCATTCTTACTAATTTTACAACACTTTTTCAAAAAAGCACTGTAATAAGTTCATTTTTATACTAGTTTTAATAAAAAGCGTTGTAAACCTGGTTGACATTTTTTAATGGAATTTTTAAAATAAAGCTTGTTTCTATAAACAGGTCTTTTATTGCATTAAATGTGTTTATAATTAATTAATTTAATCATGAAATGCGTTTTTTGTTAATCAATTAACTAACATAAGAGACATAAATTAAATATTATAATAAAATAATTTTTATACCTATATTAGATAAGAAATTGTCTAATATGATTTTTTCACAAGAAAATTAACTAATATTTTAAAATGCTATATGGGGCTGTTAATAGAGAACTAATCACACACATAATAAGCTATTAAGCTAAGATTGAAACAATCCTTGCAACAATAGAACCAATAAAACCACAGGTACAAATAATACTAGAAGGTAGATGATAAAGTGTTGGTTTTCATAGAACTGATTTATCAAATCAGTACTAATACAAAGGCTTTTATTTGGTTTTGCCATTGTGTATCAAGTTCAGGGATACTAACAGGATGTTATACTATCTTTAACAAGACCAAATTGGTGGTCTTCAAGTTCTTCATGAGAATCAATGGTTTAATGTTCCTCCTGTCCATGGAGCTCTTGTTGTCAACATAGGAGATCTTCTGCAAGTAAGTATTAGTGAATGATTATTATAGACTTTTTTTTAGTTTATCTTTATTGTTATGATTATTCTAGTTTACATAAAGAATACCTATATAAGAATTGAGAAACTAAAAAATTGAAAGAATATAGTATAAAAAAAAATTACCCGAGCAGCTTCATTGGAAGCATTCTTAGTCCAAATAGAAATTTTCTCCATATACCCTTGTTTGATTTATACTCTTGTAAATTCTAATAAGTTTTAAAAAAGTCATTTTATGAATATTTGTAAAAAAATGGTGACATGGCTAATTTGGATGAAGTGGCACATTGTGACTGTATAATTGTTGTTGACTAGACAATATTTAATATTTAAAATTAAAATTTATTTTATTAACTCATTTAATTATTTAATTATAAACTTAAAACTAATTAATTAATTAATTAAACAATTAAATAATAAAAACTCAACAACCTTCATTTTCAACCTTAATTTCTTCATTTTCAAATAACAAACTTTGATATATGGATCCAAACCCTAAAAATTCAAGTCTCTTATTTTTTTTATACCATAACTTGTTGTTTCATCTCAATCTAAACAAGAATTGTTAATGGCACAATAAAGATTGTTAATGGTACTAAATACAAGATTTAATACTTAAATGGGTTATATCATTAGTCTTATGATTGTATGGTTTGTGATATTCTATGAAAGACTTGTTTAATTGCTAGAGAATATTTCAGAACATGAAATACATTTATAAATTCTTTTAAACATCCATAACTAGTTTCTTGGTAACGTCAATATATTGTATTTATACGTTTTCTTAATTACCGTTGATATTATTTTGATATTTAATCATTCCAACAGAACAATACTTAAAATTTAAGTTTCATGAGTTTGATTGGGTTGTTATGGCATTAACAATCCTTGTTCAGATTGAGGTGAAACAATACCCTCCATCTAATTCCAACAAAGGAATCATTAAGTTGTGGTGTAAAAAAGATGAAAGATTAGAATTTTTAGAGTTTGAATTCAAATATGAGAGTTTGTGATTTGAAGATGAATAAATTAGGGTGAAAGATGAAGATTGTTGAGTTTTTATTAAAAAATTTGGGTTGAAGATGAAAATTATTGAGTTTTTATTATTTAATTGGTTTATTAATTAATTAATTAGTTTTAAGTTTTTCATTAAATAATTAAATGAGTTAATAAAATGAATTCTAATTTTAATTTTAAATATTAAATATTGTCTAGTCAACAACAATAAATTTGCAACGATATAAATAAATAAAAAATTAAGACTAAAATCAAAATAAATATATTTACAAAGAAGAAAAACATATTTAAACTAAAAAAATTTTATACCGATCAAAGTAATACTATAGAAATGATACAATATCATTTCATCAAGTTTATTTATTGGTATTCATAAACTAGCAACTAACTACTAATTTGTACAACTATTTTTTATAATTTCTAATATTCTTTCTTGGATGGAAGGTGCTCACAACACTTACAAATTACAATTTAGGATAAGCAACAACAAATAAAACGACATAAATTTTGAAATACGTTAGATGAAACATTATATCTAAATATAATTATCAGTGCTAAGTGCAAAAGTTTAACCATTAAATAAAAGTTACGACTCAAGAATTAACCACTTAAAGTTACAATATTTAGCCACCAATAAGGGAATCAAGAAAGTCATAAGACAAAGACTTAACAACGAAACAGAAACTATACTTCAAAGTTTAACTACTTGACAGAAGCAAAATATTAACACTTAATCATAACCACCATGGACAAAAGCTTACAACCAACAGAGAAACAAATTATTGAAAAATTGACTTGTACGTTACCATCAAGTTGATATCCTATGGCTACATGTCTTCAAACCATAGGCTCCAAACATGTTTAGAGGCTAATCAAAAGAAACAAATACTAATGCATGCTTTCTTAGCTTAAGTTTAGTTAGTGTTTTGAGTGATGATAAGATTAGGATTATTACTTAGCTTATTTGTGAGTGGTTTTGTTGTTCTCAAAATCCCACCAAATTTGTGAATCAGCAAATGTCATGATAAAACTCTTTTCTAATCTTGCATAATGATAGATGCATGTTAGGATTGCATTATCATTCATAGAAATGCATTGAATTCGATTTTAATGTGAATTTTGCATTTCATAGATCAATTTTTGTTGTTGTGAGTGTGAATTGATTCACACATTCATTTAGCCAATTTTTGTGAAATCTGAATGCATGAATCAATTCAAAGGAGTATGAATCGATTCATGAAATCTCTTGCAAAGATGATGAATCGATTTATCAAGTCATTAATCGATTCACAAGTGAGTGAATTGATTCACAAGATCTAAAAATTAGTTTTTCGATACATTAAGTTGTGTTTATTCTTTCAACAAACTTATATATATAATCTTAAATCATTTAGAGGTAACATTCATATCTTCATTCTCTCCAAATTCTTACATTCATAGTGTAGATTACAAATATTTTCTGGCGTGCTTTCTTGCTTATTGGATCTTGAAGAAAGATGTGGTGGTGAATCCTTCTAGTAGAGTCTTTAAGGGTATGAGAATCTGTGGCGATTTAGATTTTGCACACTAAGTAAATAAAATGTTTCTTTTTCTTTCTTAAGGTTTGATTCTTTCTTTTTTGTCAAATAAAGGTGTGGTTCTTTAGATAGTGATTAATGCTTAGAAACTATGTACAAATTATATGAAGACTTAATGTATACTACAAACAAAGACGAAGTATGGAACCATTATAAATTGTGGTGTTCTTCTATTTATGTCATCTCTCTATATTTTGTGCATGTTTGCATGATAATTTAATCATGTTTAATGTTTTTATAATAATTGTTTTGAATCAATCTTGCATAAAGTAAAATTCAGTTTTTGTTGTGAAAATTGAGCAAACTTGAAGTGTATCTTTTTGTAATTAATTTTTTGTATCGTCAGATGATTTAAAGTGTGGTTGAATATCATTTCTTCAATCACAATTTAAATGCTTTGCGCGTTCTTTGTACGAATTCGTCAAAATAATTATTATGTTATAGTTTTATAGTGCATTTTTGCGCTAATAAGAAATTCATTTGTTGTTCTTCTAAAACATCAGTTTTTTTTTTCTCCAAATAATTGACACTATATTCAAACATTTCTTCCGAAGTCTTAGAAAGTATAACAATAAATCGTCTTCAAAAGGAAACTAAACTCAAATACTTCGTAGACGTCAACACGCCTAATTAATTGAAAAATGCAATATCAAATTGTACTCCTAATCCAAGTCATGTCAACTCTTTCTACAAACCCAAATTTGATTGGTGCTCCCAAATAACAAGTAAGCCACATAAGATATGCATATGGGAAACAGAGAAAATGAAGTTAAGAATAAATGTTATCAATAAATTTTTTAATATATATTTTTTAATATATTACTTTTGATTGGTTAAAAAACCATATGGCTTTCACATAATTTGGTGAGACTTGTGTAAATTTTAATCAATCAAAAATAATATGTTAAAAAGAGTGTTAGAGAGTGTTTTGCTAGCAGTTTTCGTCAAGAATAATTGCAAAGTAAAATGAGAACCAACTCAATTTCATCAATGTGCCAACAAACTGTGACAAACAAGAACTAATATCAATTCCAATAATAATGAAAAACTAATAAAAGAAATTCTGAAAAGAAGAAAGTAGAAAACATATTCAAAATCAATTTGTATATCTTGAAACCAACTCAAGAACATCGAAAAATAAATGAGATCCTAAGTTAATACGAAAGAAAAATCTCAATCAAACAAGAAACATAAGCTTGAAAACACATCGATATCAAAGATAGAAAATGTAAGATGATCAATAACAATTTGTTATAAGTTCCTCTGTGTGATCTTGAGCTCGTCTAGTTTAAATCTCTAGTCGCAAATGAAAATAATCAAAGGAGAAAAGGAAAAAAAAATGCAGCAAAAACAGAGGAAAGACATTCTATAACATCATCTGATATTGTTTACTTTTTACAAACATGATTACGCTCACATTTCTCATCACATCTAAAACATTCCCCTTTTTCTGAATTCATATTGCAGCATTTTAACTTCATCTATACTTCTGGACACTCCCATAGGCCATAGTAGATTTATTCAAAGCATAATCTACTCCTACTTATGCCCCTCTAGTGCTTGCCTGAAGTTCTCAAAACCCCTGCATGCATACCTCTTGAACTTCTCAACTAAATCTGCAAGAGAATCTATTTTGTTACAAACTTAACAATACCTCAAATGAATTGAATCATTGATGGTTGAAATTCGTACACCACCACAGCCTAGAACTCTCCTAAGATGGATGTGATTTGCAAGATTCCCATTATATCTACCAACTAAGGGCCTTCCCTTCCAGTGCCACAATCACAGGTTCCACTCTTTCTGCATCAGCAGACAGCAGCCATATATTATATATTATATTTACATCTTCACCTGAAAATCAGTCTTTCACTCACTTTCTCTCTTTATGCCTTCATTTATCACAGAGTTCTGCACTCTTCAGTTGTCACAAACATGTGGGAGATGTTTTCCGACCTTACCATCTTTCAGTTTCCTTCAAACTTTCTTCAAGATTGAATGTATCAGATGTTTGATTCGACTTCAAGTATGCACATAATTTTCTCTTTTTAAAATGATGTTTATCATGTCTCCACACCTTGACACTTCATCTTCAAGGGCATCCACCACCACAAGTACAAGTTTGTTTAAAATTAACTACATACCTAAAATGTCTAAGGAATCAAGGTCAAGAAGTAGGTCAAATTTCGTCTGGACCAAACACAACAATAAAAATCGTGCCTTATTCCACTAAGTAGAATCGGCTACATGGATTAAACGACGCCACAACGTTCTAGCACATAGTATATCTCTTTCCAACTGATTAATCTCTAGGTCTTTTATAATAACATCTATCAAATTAGTTAGTAGTTCCAAAATATCTGGTTCCTCCGATAATGTTTCTTAAGATATTTCTTTATCAAAACCCTATAACTCCAATTCTGTCCTGTCTCGTATTCCAAAAACGCCTCCGAACTCAAGTGAAAGTCTCCTTTACCTAAAACCTCAAACACAAACGGATCTGTCAACAATCGCGGACAATCATCAACACTCATTTTATTCAAAACAAACTCCAAATTCCTTCCAAGCTTCCTATCCAAGTAACCATCCACAACACATCCATAAGTAACCAAATCAGGAACAACCATTTCATCTCTCATATGTTCAATACCAAGGTGAAGATCCCAAAACAAACCCATCCTCGAAAACGCCAAAGAGCGAATATTAAAACTTGTTAAATCCGGCCTAAAACCCGCTTCAACCATCCTAACAAACTCCCTCTGCAAACTTTTCATCTTAAAATTAGCAGCATAAGAGAGTAACAAAAGATTCCATAAAAGATTCCCTAAATTCCTTCTACCTAAACCAACATCTCTAACAAACTCTCCCAATTCATAGAATTTTCTCTTCTTTAAATACGCGAACGCCACGGCGCGAATCGTTTCCTCGTCAATCGAAAACCTAGATCTCTTTAAACGACCATAACTATTTTCCATTTGATCCAAACTACCGAAAACCGCGTAACACCGAATTAAATAATTACCTGTTTTGGAATCAATATGGAAACCGTTTGAAACCATTTCGGTTGCTGTTTGTTCCATTAAGTGAAGATTTCCTGCATTTCCAAAAGAAGAGATAGCTAATGAGTAAAAATGAGGCAATAAATTGAAATACCTTGATTTTAGGGAATTGAGAATGTATAAGATAAGGTCAAATTGGGAATGTTTTGAATAGGTTTTGAATAATTTAGAAATGAAATGAAGGGAAGGGATGAAGGAACTGTTTAGGAGTTGTTCCCAAGTGGATTGGGATTGGTGGATGAGGTTGTTTTCAGCGTAGTATAGCATCAATGAAGAATGGTGAGAGAATGGTTTTTTGGTGGTGGAATAGTGTTCATGGAGGATTGGAGCGTGTTGTACTAGAGATGTGTTTGGACTGCGGAGGGAAATTAGGGGTAGTAGTTGTGGAGATGAAGTGGGATTGTGTTTATGGAAAATGGGGGGAATGTTATTAGGAGGAGAAGAACGAGCTAGAGAAATTATTTCCATTCTGAATGGATCAATTATTAGATTATTGAGTATATGTTTCTCCACTCGATGGTTAAACGAATAACATCATCTATTAATTAGTATTCTTGGAATTTTTCTAACTGGACTGTTGACGTGGCACTGGATGTCACATGGAAAATTTTGAGTGGTTGACATACCATTGACGGGGCAGGTCAAAGATGACGTAACACTATTGACATGTGGCCAAAAGTGAGTGACGGGGAGAGACACGTGTGGCATTTGGCTTGTTATCTTCAACCTTGATTTTCATGTGGCGATGAGTGGTGGTCTGGCAAGAGTTCTGCATAATGACAGAGCGGAAGTGAGCGAAATATAATATAAATGTTTCCTCATTATTCGGATATTTTATGTCCTAACAAAATGATATTTTCATTTGAAAAGTAAATGGAATATATTAGTTATAAATTTATTTCATTTTTTTACTCATTTTTTTTCTTATTTAAAAAACCTTGTTCCGTGGAAGTAGAACTAAAAGATATTTTTTTAAAAAAAATTAAATAAGTTTTTAGTTTATATAAAATTTTACTATTTTCGTTTTAATCTTTATAAAATAATTTATCCAACATGTAGTCATCTAAAATTTTTTGTTTTTATTTATGGTCTCTGACTTTATACCAACTTTTGTATATTTTATCAGTTTTTGAATGATTTTTTGCAGTAATGTTTATAATATTATAAGAAATTTTGTTCAAAAATTTAGAATTTTTTATAAACGATAAAAAATATTTAAGAGACTAAAGGTTAACAATCTTTTTTGTAATTCGTTGCGACTATGCTTTTGATTGATATAGTTTCTATTGGCATTCATTATGCAAAGCTAGCGGGGAGAAATACATTTACCATTGGTTTGGTGTTTTGACAAAGTTTTGATTAGACACAACCAAACAATCCACACATGAGGATAGTTACTCGAATCTGCCTCAATCCATTTCGTTGTCACACCCTACTTTTAATACATGTGTAATTGCAGTTGAGATGCTGGTATATGATACTTTTTAATAGTCACAAAAAGAGATTTTTGCGGATTGAAGAAATAGAGACGAGAGATTAAAAAGAAAGATACAACGAGAGAAGAAATGCATGATTAAAGAAAAAGATAAAGTTGTTGGTTTTTTTGTTTTTGTTTGAAGAAGACAAAGATTTTCTTATTTTTTTGAGTTTAATTCGAGTTACGAAGATGACAAGAACGGTGACTATTTTAATTTATGATTTTAATCTTTAGACAAAAATATACATGTAGTTCTTTATGTTTAACTTAATTTTCGCATAAATGTTTTTTCTCATCATATTAATTAGTGATATGAATTTGTCACTTCAACACTCTTAAACCATATCGTTTTTTCAAATGTGTTAAATAAAAATCTAAAAAAGATTACAATGGGTCTAATTTGAGACTTAAAATCGAACAAAAAAAAACAATTAATTTAAAAGGGTTAAACTTGTGGAAAAAAAAACCTAGAAATGAAGTTAAACTTAGAAGTCTTATTTTAAAGTCTTAATAGTGACATATCATCAAAAAAAATTAATTAGAATATGTAACGTGAATTTTGTAAAAAACATAGACTAAAATTGATAACCCAAAATATAAAAAGAGGAAATTTCGAAAGAATTATTTAGAAAAGTTAAAAATAAAAGTTGATTTATTTATAGAGATTAAAAATATATTCACTCAATTTAAAAATATCACAAGTGTAATTTTACAAAAATAAATAAATAATTTATTCAACTTTTTTTTTTGAAGAAATAAATTCAACTTTTTTTTTTGAAGAAATAAATTATTCAACTTGTTGAGTGTCCGTCGTGTTTGGTCTGACAGTTATTTAACTAACATAAAATGATGGAATCATAACAGTAGTGGGGCCCACTCTCTTCCATTGTTAAAGACAATTTGTTCTATTTTCCCCACTTCAAGTTTCCTTCATAGCAAGATCTCATTACATTGCACTTCCACTTTGTAAGTTTTTATTTTTTATTTTGAAATTACTTCACTTTGTAACTTACGTTTCAGATTTCTTAATCTACCATTCTCATGCAAAGGTATTGCAAAATCTAATTCCAATGTTTTACATTTCATTCAAGTGTTAAATTTTGTATTGGATTTGACATTTTCATTTATTTGGATTATACTATGTTTCTCTATTGAATTTCAACATTGCAATTTCATACATTGAAATTTTAACTCGAAATTTGGTTTGCTGGACTTTTGGATTATACTATTTTTCGACACGTGCCAAAAAATTGAGATTTTGACATTGTTTTTATGTTTGTTCAATTGATTATTACATTTTTGTTGAAATTAAGCCCCCTTTTTATTTTGGCGTTTATGCTTTTTAGTTTCAGTTTCTTGTTCTTTTCAGTAAAGAATTTGCTCCTAGATCTGTTTTTAGTGTTTATTATGATTTTAAATTGCAATTGCAGTCGTGGTTGCGGTTATGCTCCAAACTTTTATATTGCACATAAATACATGAGAATGCGAATGATAGGGCTTAAATTGTGGTTTTAATGTTGTTGCGAATACTTCAAAATCTGCAATATTGCAACCACAATTGCAGTTACGGACCTCAATTTAAAACAATAATTTATTTTGAGGCTTTATTGGAGTCTCTATTGCAGTTTCTTTTTTTCAATTCTATGCAGTCATTATGTTTGTTTCTTAACGGTTTGCTTGTAGTAAGTACAATGTGCATTTGTTGTAATTGAAATATGATATTTTTAAATGTGTTAATTTAATTAATAACTTTTAACCGAAGTCTGTTCATCTTATTATTTTCCTTTTTATAGATGATGATATTTGGCTTGATATTAAGATTTAATTTGCTTTTTTTTTTTAAGGTAACAGGAATTACAAATGGGGAAAAAAGGGAGTTGGTTTTCTGCAGTGAAGAAATTTCTTAGTCATGATTCCAGAAAAGATAAGGTTTATTAATTATTATTATTATTATTATATGCTATAAATGATATTTTTTTTTTAATTAATTTTAAAATCATTGCAGCCTCTAATTCAAACCATTTATGTTTGTTCATTGAAAAATAAAACAGAAAAGTCACAGATTAAAGAAAAAATGTACTCAAATGGACTCAGAAGAAGCACCAATAGAAGATGTTAAATTAACTGAGGCAGAGAATGAACAAAATAAACATGCTATTTCTCTGGCTTTTGCTGCTACAGTCGCCGCGGGGGCCGCCGTTGCTGCTGCTCAGGCTGCTGCAGAGGTTGTTCGTCTTACGAGTATGCCTCTTTACCCCGGAAAGACTAAGGAAGATATGGCAGCTATCAAGATTCAAACAGCATTCCGTGGATATTTGGTATTAACGTCTTGTTTTATTTATCATAAAGCACTGACACAAACATGGACACTGATATCGAGTAATAATTTGAGGAAAATAAAGTGATTGAGTGTAACGACATGTGTCGTGTCAGTGTCCAACACTGAGATATGTCGGACATGCCTTCAAATTCAATAGAGCTTCATAGGGTTAGTCTCTCACTGTAACCATATATATAATGGTTTTCAGGCAAGAAGAGCATTGTGTGCCTTGAGAGGTTTGGTGAGGTTGAAGGCATTGATACATGGGAAATCTGTTAAAAGGCAAGCAACTAGCACCTTAAGATGCATGCAAACTTTAGCAAGATTGCAGTCAGAGGTTCGCGAAAGGAGAATTCGAGTTTTCGAGGAGAATCGGGCTCTTCAGCGGCAACTACAACAGAAACACCAAAAAGAACTTATCAAGTTGCAAACTGGTGTAAGCAGTTTATGTATATTTTCCTTTTTCTATTATGCAGGACATGAAGAAATGCAGGTTATGCTACAATTGTGATTTGACTCATAAAATGTCCTCTTTTTATGGCTTTGTATAATTTTTTATTCTTACAAACTATCTGGGAGGCCCAAGGGCCAAGCAGTCCAAGTTAGGGCTTTAGGCCTCAAAGTTTTGGGTCAAAAAAAGGTCTCAAATAAATTCAACTCAGTTATGAATATATAAATGACATATTAGTTATAGATTATCACCTAGTTTGATTGATCTAGTTAAGGGCCCTATATCCGTCCTGACCCAGGCTTGAACTTGGATGCAGTGAAACTAGATTCTTTTTTTTTTATAAGCATTGTGTTGTTTTTTTAATAAAAGCTTCACTGTACCATTTATTTTACGCCTCTAATTATGTTGGGCTGGTCCTGGAAACTATGTTAGTTTATGACAATTGCAATTTTCTTGATAAGAATGTGTGATTTGTAATGAAGTGGCAAAAATAACTGTACAGCAGGTTGGAGAAGAATGGGATGACAGGTTGCAATCAAAGGAACAAATTGAAGCAAAATTGTTGCAGAGGCAAGAAGCTGCCCTTAAAAGAGAGAGGGCTTTGGCCTATTCATTCTCACATCAGGTACCAAGACTACCTCATTTATTTATGAATAAACCCTTAGTTTAATCCTTGAAATATTACTCTATTTCCAACTATAAAATAACAAAAATAACAAGTAGTCTCTAGATTGTATGAAATTTGTCACTTAGCTTGGACCTGGATTCCCTGCAGACTGCATGGATTCATGCAGTCAATGTTGACCGGCTAATCGAGATCGCAAGTTTAGTAATTTTAAGGTCACGCAGTCACTGACAGCGTGAATGCGTGCAATCAATGATTTCACCAAATCCAATTCTCTTTAGTCCCTGTTGTTAGGATATTGGGGACTAATGGGACAAATTTTCATATACATTAGTGATTAATGACATATTTCATATACTCTAAAGCCTAAGTTAGAGAGAGAGTGATACTTCATAGACGGAATGATTACATTTTGATATTTTACTTACATTTTTTTATTCTATGAATCTTGATTTTGAATGTTGATGAAACATAGAACTAAAGTTATGGATTGAAGTCTTACATAGGCTTAAGCAGCAAAGTTAAAATAAATCCATTTTGAGATTCCTATATTACTTGGTTGGTTCATTTTCTTCACATCCTGATCTTGATGTATATAAATAATAAATAATGTCTTCACTCTTACAGCAAACATGGAAGAACACTTCAAAATCTACAAACCTAACATTTATGAACCCAAACAATCCTCATTGGGGCTGGAGCTGGCTAGAGAGATTGATGGCTACTCGACCACTGGAAGACGAAACCATTATGAATCACAATGATCATGCATCAAAGGCAATAAGACCTGCATCAACTTCAACTACACCAGCTTCAAAGGCAACCAGGGCATCAAGCTCGAAGAGTGGTCGTGATATCAATGACTCAAGAAGCATCTATAGCGTTCATTCTGAACGCTATAGAAGATATAGTAGCATTGCAGGATCATCAATGAAAGACGATGAGAGCGTTGAAAGCTCGCCGGCGTTTCCAAGTTACATGGCACTGACAAGTTCAGCAAAGGCAAGGTCCAAAGTACTGCAAAGACCATCACCATCGCCGTCGTCTTCGAGTACTATAGATAGTCATAGACCTAATAATCTTTCTGCAAAGAAGAGGCTTTCTTTTCCTGCTTCTCCAATTGGTTCAAGAAGGCATTCTGGTCCACCTAAGGTGGAAATATAAGCATGTTCTAGTTCTACTATGAATGTCATTACAACAAGTCTCTTTGAATTATTAATCAATATGAAGATTTAGTAAATTATAGGCTTTGATAGTTTGTTTTCATTTTAAGGAGTATATAGATAGAATAATAAAAATTGGCTTCTCAGCTTGTTCATATAGTTAAGTTAGTTAGTTCTCTTGATAATCAATGGCATGTGTTACATTTCTTTGTATGTTTTTTTCATTTTATAATAATTGTAAATTGATTTCTGCCTGGATTATTGTTTCAAATTGTGACTAAATTACTTGTATTTAATTTGATTGTTAGTTCAAATTGTTTGTTTAACATGTCGCATTCTTTATTTGAAAGTTAGAGAAATAAACAAGAAGGAGAGTTGAATTTTAGTTTAAAATATTTCTCGTTAAAAATCTTTTCAAATATTAAAGTGATACACAGTTTGATTAAAAGATTGTTTATTTGGCATTTTAGTTTGATGAAAACACATTAGTGGTAAAATAGATGGAACTACAATCATTAAGATAAAAGATTAGCGGCAGAAGCACACAACAATCTCACTGTAAATTTGATAGTTAGTTCAGTCTCTTCTACCTCTAGAAAGATTTCTCCACAATTCATAATAAATACAACAACTTTGTGAGTATCTTCATGTTGACACTCAACCTAGTTCACAACTACTTAACAACGACACCAACTTTATGTTAAGGATATTAGATCCGTTTGTTACAATTATTTTTTTAAATAATTTTTATAAAATTTCATCTTTTTATTATAATTTTTTTAAAAAGAATTTTAAAAATAAAGTTTCAAATTAAAAATTGATTTAAATAATTTATTATAAAATAATTTTTTTAGTATTTTATCTATTTGGTACAACTTTTTTTGAATAATGAAATTTTGAAAAGTGACTAAAATGATAAGTCATTTTAAGAATTTTTGCATAAAAATCATTTTTGAGATAAACCATTTTAAAAAAATAATTTTTATCATATTAAAATATCTAATAACGAATATCCGAGTATTTGAATGTTAAAATTACTTTTTTTAATATGTAACAAATGATTTCGAAATAACTTCCACTATTTTTGAATAAATTCTCACAAAAATCATTCTAAAAAATTTAAAATTACTTTTTTAAAAATCTATGTCAAACGAACAATGATTATCTCACTCGACAAGATACACATTTTACAAAAAAAAAGTGTTTAGCTTCTTATATGTTTAAAAACCTTGTCTAAGGTTGTTCTTTTCAATATGAGATCTTGCTCTAAAACTTGTAAGAGTTTTTATAGTTGAGTGTTAGAAATGAGTTTCAATATATTATGTTTTCTATGTGGTCTCTAAGCATCCACAAGGAAAATAAACGAAGATGAGTCATCATTCTCAAATATATAATCAAATGGAATAATATAAAATAAATGCACATCAACGTTCGTTCGTGACATACAACGCTTAAGAGTTGGAAGATCTCGTTGATAGCCGTTAGAGAGTTTTGTTGATGTCTTCGTCAATGTTGAGAAAAAGTCATTGCAACTTTTTGACATAAAGTTGATGACTAATTTTAGGCTGATTGATACATAAGGTTGAGTATTTAGACGAATTTCGATGTTTGAACATAGTTTTTTCGTACATCTTTATTCTTTATTTTTGGTGACTTCGTCGAACCTAATGGAAGTTAAGGCAGGTGATGTCTTTGTCAATTTGATGATGTTTTTATGTTGGCCACATGAAGACTTCATTCTTTGAGCTAGATGCTAAAAGACTTGTCCCAAATTGTCTTATGTGATTCACTTCTAGATGCCAACACAAAGGCAAAACATGTTGGCAAATGGTAAGCAACAAATGCTCCTTTAACTCGAGCATGACTAACTCATTTTGCATAACTCATTCATCACTAGATGATGAGCACCATATGGTCTTCTATTGTTAGGCAATCAATATGTGCTACTCACGTCATCCAGAAAATTGAGCATTCGACGTTCTCTTTTTCTTTTCCTTTAATTTTATTTGTTTTGCTTATTAGATTATATTTTATGTGCACACTTTAACAAACATTAGAGGATACAATATTCTCTTATATTGTCATTGTTGAAGCTTAAAAGGTTTCATTGTTCTCGAACCAATCTAGTTCTTACAGGTTTGTTTATCTGCAGATGTGCCTTAGAGGTTTGACATCCTTGCTTGTCAGTTATTAAAGAGTCAGGTGTGGATATAGATCTCAAGGATTAGTTAAAGACTAATATTAAGTAGTACGGAGTCATTTTTGTTGTCATCCTCATAAAAAAGGATTTAGTGTTCGTGAAATAAGTGATTTTTTTATGGCATTAAGGAGACTAGTCTAGAGATTTTTGCTCAAGTTAATGCTATGTTTAGTCACTTTTTGCTGGCTTTTGGGCTTGGTGTTTCCTTGCCATAATTGGATTTGAAAAGGTTGGTTTTCCTGAAACCTCTCTTTTAGTAATTGTCTAAATATGTCTGTAATTCAACATGACTTACGGTTTGATTTTTGCAAATTAAAATGTGGTTGCAAACATATATTTGGCGAGCAAAATCTCACTAATCACGTTTATTTTTCCTGATAAATATTGTTGGCAGCCAAAACTTCCATAAACTCTCAATTTTTTTAAAAAAAACATTACGAAAATAGATGATTTTTTTAATAAATATTTAATATTTAAAAAATTATTAAAAATACATTAAAATTATTATTTTAACTTAAGAAAACAAATGAAAAACTTATTGAAAGTCAACAAAGAGAGAATAAGAGTATGTAAACAAAAAATTAGCAACAAAGAGTAAAGAATAATAGTAGAGAGTGTAGATAGAAGATAGAAAACATTTTTAGAGAAAAGATAAAAGTGAAAAATGAAGAAGAAAAATGAAAAGTATAGAGATAAATATATATAGGAGTTTTGATAGAAGACTAGATCTTTAAAAAAAGTTGGAACAATAGTTGGTAAATGTATCAAAATTATAAAATTTTATAATAAGTTTTTTATTAGTCATTTTATTTTTAAAATATATTTAATTAATCAATTTAACTTTCAAATATATTTTTGGTTAGTAAATATAATTTACAAAATTATTAATTCTACCAAAAGAAATATTAGCGGAAAGTGCATGCAATTTTGATATATTTTGAAGTCGAAACTACATTAACAACGCCTAGGCTAAAATTAGTTTTTAAAAAATTAAAAATATTTTTGATAAAATAAACACATTTTTGTTTTTTTTACGGTAGAAACACATTTTATTTTGTTTATTTCGAACCCTAAAACAACTCCATAAAATCAAAAGAAAGTCGCTGCCGCGTTGCCATAGTTGCAGTCGCACCGAACTCAAAACTGCCCGGAAAACAACTTAGCTCCGTCAGCATTACTACACTAACGCAATGGGGAAGTTGGGGAAGAAAGCGAGGAAGTTCGCAAAAAAGAATTTACAATCAGTTTTGAGAAACCAAAGAAAATTAAAATCTAAGTTCAAAAGAAAAGCTTCCAAAGGTAGTTAGTTAGTTAGTTAGTTATAACTTTTTCTCTTCTTTTTGCAAACCTAATTTTCCTCTGAATCGATTTTAATATTTGATTGCAACAGGAGATAGTCATGAGGATGTTGAAGAAATTCAACCGAGTGCTGTAACGAATCCTTCAAATACCGTTGCTGCAGAAATTCAAGATATTTCACTTGATACTTTGTTTAGTGAAGATGATAGTGAGGTGCTTGTAGAGGAGGGTTCAGACAGTGATGGATATCTTTCAGAGGTTTCAATTCTAATAATTTATTGCTTAATTATTTGTTAATTTTGATTTTGAATGTTCAAGAGTTATCGCTATAGTCCGTCAATGAACCAAAATCCCCAAGGCATAGGACCCATGTGTTAAGTATTATAAATAAATAAAAAGTGAATTTGACATTTAATAACTTAGATTATATTTGTTGGAGATTTAAAAAAAATGCATAAGTTGTTTTGTTTCAGTGTTTGTGTTTGTCTACTCTAATGAAAATCATTTTTATTTAAATCAGTTATAGAAAATGATTTTATGAGAGAAGCTATTTAAAACATCACATTTGAAGCCGTTTTTAGATTATTTTCAAATTCTGATTCTTTTTTTCAAAGCTGTACCAAACAGATGAAAACTCCTTAAAAGTGATTACTATTATTTTTTAAAAAGTGATTATTTTTTAAAATACCGTAGCAAACGAGCTCATAATCGAATGTGTAAATCGTTTCTTAGTTTGGTTCTTGAAGGTGTTATTCGTTTGGTCATTGAATGTGACATTGATTAGTTAGTTTGGTTTGTCAAATTACTAACAAAAGATACACTCAAGGATGTTTTTGTAGTTTCGATAAATTTAGCGATCATAGTGAAACCGACTCATACATTTAGGGACCAAAATTTCAAGTAAATGGTCATTTTGATCTCTGGATGTGTTAGGTGTTATCGCTATAGTCCTTGAAATAACCAAAATCACAAAGACATCGTTGAATGTGTAAATCGTTTGTCAGTTTGGTTCTAGAAGGTGTTTTTAGTTAGTTAGTTTGGTTCTTGAATGTGTCTTTTGATTAGTTAGTTTGGTTTGTCAAATTACTAACATGTTTTGTAAATTCGATAAATTAAGAGATTGTAGTGGAACTGACTCATACATTTAGGGACCAAATGAGTGTTTACTCTTATTTTTGATTTGGTTTAGGTATTCTATATTCAGTAATTGATTTTTTAGTATATGGATTATGGACAGGACTCAAGTTGCGCACATGTTATTGGAAGTGATGATGAAAATGAAAATGATATTAAGAGTAAGGAAATTTTAAGCTCTCCAGTTTAAACTAATTGCAAAATCACCCCCTTGTTTCATGTTTTTAATTAGACTTTGACACAACACTTTTTCAGATAGCAATGGTGGTAGTTCATTATCAGTGG
This sequence comes from Cicer chorassanicum, assembly GCA_037974735.1. NCBI lineage: Eukaryota > Viridiplantae > Streptophyta > Magnoliopsida > Fabales > Fabaceae > Cicer > Cicer chorassanicum. The sequence goes on along the minus strand of JBBPBP010009778.1, from coordinate 6,667,312 downwards.
AAAACGGGGAAATTTTTGCACAACTGTTGAAGAAAGAAAAGAAGTTGAACAAATTGAAAGAAAAGGTGGTTTCTTGTATCCTATGTTTTTGGTTGGTTTCCAGCTGAATGTTGTTTTCATTATTCAAAATTTATTTTCTGCTTAACAGTGAGAGGTTTGTTTTCTTCGTAATTTTATTTCATAAGGATGTAGTCCTTTTTATGTGACAATACAACTTCTGAACAATTTTCCCATGCTAATGTCCCTTTTTATCTTTTAATTATAAAGAAAGGAGAGTATAGTTAAAAGGAGGATGAAAAATAGTACAAAACAGAAAAGGATGAACGGCTGTAAACAAGTCTAAATTTTTGGCCTACATGTTCAGTTCAATTGGTTAGTTGATCCTAACCGCAAATTCTTTCTATAGTGAAATGCTGGCTTGTCCGATTAGAAAGAATTAAGCATACAAGATACACAGAGGAAATAGTAACTTTGCTTACTGCTATTTTCAATGAATTTGGGTGTGTATGTTTATTCCAAATTTTATGCAGTGTATATTTAAACTTTAAAGAAAGATGGATTTTCTTGCCCTTTGGCCAGGGTGCCCATTTTCTTTTCTCTGTATTCTATCTCTTAGGAACTCTTTGTTTTCTGAAAATTCATCAATAATACATTCACGGTTCAAGAAATTATGGGATTCTGTTTTCCAGTTCTGACATAGTATTAGTCTAACAATAGTAATTCAGTGCGTTATGTTATTTTTTTTATGCTTGTCATCTAGTTTGATTCTAATGAATGAAGTATTGATTTTGTTTTTTCCATTCGACATTTCTTTGACAAATATCTGACTTATCTACTTGAAATCTACAGGATCCAAAATTTTCTAAATTTTTGAAAAAATATGATGTGGGCACTGGACAAGCTACCAATGAAGAAACTGTGAGTATATTAATGACTTATTGAATAAGAACATGGAGATTTACATGTTGGAATTCCTGGTGAATAATTCACTCATTATCTTTCACTGACATCTTCCAACTGTTCATGTTAGAATGGCGGATATACTTGGCCTAACTCAACTTCAATATGTTAGCTTATGCGGGTAGAAATCAATAGGATAACTGGTGGAGCTCCTTTGTGGAGTTACTTTTAATGAACACCCTTAACTATTTACTATCTCATTCAATTATTTTTCTCTCCGCAATAAATAGTTAAGGGTAATATTGACAAAGTAATAGTTAATGTTACATTGAACTTTAAAAACCACAGGTAAATAGAAACACAAATTTTCTACAAAAATGACAAGTAAAAAGAACAGAAGGAATGATTGCATTACACTTCTGAAAGTGCTTTTCTGTCTTTCTGCCTCAACAATCAACTGGCAGGTTCTCTCTATCATTAGATTCTGTGTTTGATTTATGACTACCACCTTTACTTCAATGGGGTGGGGAAATTGACGCATATGCGTCTGTACTGTAGCAGAATATGCTGAGTCCAGTTATTCTGTTAGTAAGACTGGATATTTTGAGCCTCTCAAGGCTCACAGTATCCACATTTTTCACTCAATTGAACCGTTTCAACATTTTCACTCATTCAGAGACTCCTCAATTTCTCTCATTTATTAGTACATTTTTCTTCACTTTCTCTATGTCTAAGACTCCAACACTTAGCTTTGAACTTTCAACCTGACTAGCAGTCTAGCACTATTATTAATGAAAATTGACCCTTTTTTACTGCTGTGGTCCAGGGTTCAGATGACGAAAGATTAGATAAAGTGCAAACAATTCATGGTGCTAATGCAAGTACTCGGATGGGTAAAATGTTGACGAGTGCATCTGTTGATTCTTTGTGTAAACTGGTCAAAGAACAACAAAGTCTGTCTGCCCTTACTTGTCTCATAAATGCTTATAGGGCGGCATGTCACAGTGATTTTGAAGCAACCAGTGTAAGCGGTTGTGTCATATCCCATGGCATTCATAAGAGTGAAAATTTCAGCACGTTATTAATGTTTATGCTCCATGAGGCTGATCCTATATTTAGGATGTTACTGGGAATACCAAGCTCAAGTTCCAAGAAGGAAGCTGTTTTGGATCTAAAGAAAGCAGCTAAATGGTTATCTCTTAGACCACTTATTAAGTCGTACTTAAGGAGTACCATGTTTCTCTTGAACCAGATCAGTGACTCAGAGATATTAGCCTTCTCATTAAGCCGAGTCAGAGCTTCAATAATTTTTCTGATTGCGTTTCCATCTTTACTGCACAAGCTTCTTAAGGTATTCTTTAATTTCACAGTAGTAAAATATACGTGAGATTCATTATATGCTATGTTTGACAGATGCTGGTACAGATGGTTTAAGGTAGAAATTTCTCATATTTTTTATTTTCCGAAGTAGCAGCAGTAGCTTGGATTTCCAGTATTATGTATTTTCTGTTAGCTACTCATGGTTGGCACGAAGTATTTTCGATTTGGAAATTAGATTCTTAAACACGTGCATTAACTTCCAGACTTCATGCAATTTTTCTATAGTCAACTTTAAGGACTACAAATCTTATTTGAATAGAATTCAATGTTTCTCCATTTTGATCAAAATGGGTTGACGACTTGGTAGCCATAGCCAGATTCTCTTAATACTTCAATTACGATTATTGTTTAATGTCCACCTGAGGTCTCATACTTTTCCCAGCCTTTTGGCTAATGGGTATAATGTCAATTTTACGCCATGTAAAATCTTCCTTACCTTGGACTCTAATTTATTGCAGATTTGTGTTGATCTCTGGGCAACAGGTGATAGGTCTTTGTCCTCACACTCCTTTCTTATCATACGAGATATAGCTTCTATGTGCAGCTCTAATTGGTTAGACATCTGCTTTGTCAAAACATATAAGGCCTTCATCGATCGCTCTCCATCTGAACATACACATTTTCTAAGGAATTCCTTTGTGGAGCTATGCTGTTTAGATGTGCTGAAGTCATCAAATAAAGCAATGATATGCACAAGGCGTCTTGGTGACATATTGCTGAAGGGGTGGCAAACAAAAAAGAAGGTAAGCTTTAAACAATTTATAATATTTATTGCCACTTCTGTTTTGTGTAAGGTTCTGTCGTTTAGAGAATTGGGTAGCATGTTCAAGTATTCAAATTCTTGAGAATTGTTGAGAATTGCTGTATTACTATACAGAAGAAAGTTTTCTGATATTTTTGCCTTTAATCTTATGAACAGGAGGTGGTTAAGAAAATATGTAGCTGGCAGTTCATCAATTGCATTGATCTCTGGGTTACATTTATATCAGAAAACATACGTGACTATGATCTTCAGCCATTGCTGTATATGATTGCTCAAATTATAAATGGCGTTGCTCTCCTCTTTCCTGGGCCTAGATATTTGCCTCTGAGACTCAGATGTATCCAATGGCTTAATCATCTTGCTGGTTCTAGTGGGATTTTCATCCCTGTTACATCATTAGTGTTGGATTTTCTAGAATACAATATTACCAAGGATGGTGGGAAACCTGGCAATGTGTTTGAACCTTTGTCTACCATAAAGGTAATATGAAAATGACAGGGCACATTTTTTATAATATCTAATATCTCTTGGACCCTTGATCCACAACACTTACATAGATTAACCTCGTTTTTTCTACTGTTTTAATTGACACTTAATACTTTTTGCAGCTTCCAAAGCATTGGTTAAAATCACGTGAATTCCAAGAAGAGTGTGTCTCATCTACCATTGAACTTCTTTCTGAGCACTTTTCACAATGGAGCTACCATATATCTTTTCCCGAGCTGGCCACAGCTCCACTTGTCTACCTTAAGAAGATAGTTGAGAGGACTTCTATTGAGAGTTGCAGACGAGTTATCAAGCGTTTCATTGATCAGGTACAAGTTGTAACTATACTTCATGCATGTGTGAGCATGGGTTTGAAAAATATGCAATGTTGTTTTTTGTATGATTAGCTCCCAATAGCGCAGTCTTTTTTGATACATTTCGTCTGGAGTAATTTTGCCTTTGTGAGGGAATTCAGGTGGAGATGAATATTGACTTTGTGCAAAAGAGAAGAGATGATGCTCCTTTCTCACCAAAGGATCAGCTGTCTGTCGAATCATTTCTTCAGGTAATCTCAGTTTTCTTTCATCCCCGAATCAGGGTTCCAGTCGTTGGTGTAACCAGACTAGTTTAACGGTTGATTTGACAGGCTGAGAAACGTAGTGGTAATAATCCATTTACCCAATACTACAAGAGCATCATACGCAAGGCTGCTTCAAGGAAAATGGTTACAAATAGGAAGGTATGATTGACTTTATCTCTTGCCTCTTCATATTTCTGTTGGTCTGGGTTCATTTACGTTCTTTTGTGTTGTCTAATGCTCTTGGGATATCACGACAAGCGATTTATCTCCCTTCTGGTCGTGAGTAGTACCGCCCTCTTTTAATGAAATAAATAAGAAAATAAATGAACTGCAATGAAACCAAATTGGATCTTTTTGATAAAGCAACAATTCACTTCAATGAGGTAAGCAAATTTGTGGAAAATAGGACATAGAGTTAATTCAGCTTAGTTGTCACTAAAAGTTACCAACATAACAAAGTGACATTTTAAAAATTGCAAGTTTAAGACCATAATTTATGAGAAGTAGCAAAGATATTTTCAAAATAACACCAACCATTAATGGATTCCAAGTGGAGTTGGCAAAATTAATTTGAGTTTTAGATGAGATATCTTGATTGCATTTAGACACAAAGCCTAAGTAATATAAATCTATGGTCTTGAAGCTTACTTGGATTACCCTTGCTATTTTCCTTTGTTGTATCACCACTGGGTAAACATTCACAAACTCCACTGTCGTCCTACCTTTTGATGCATGATTAATGATTTATATTGAGAATGTGAGCTTCTTAACAATTACATTTATTATGAATAATGCTGAACCATGTAAAAATTTGAGGGTACACAAGATTCATTTTTCTGGTCACCGATTTTCTCGAGATGAAGCAAAGACACATTTGACAATATTATGTTCTAAAGTTGAAATCCTATAAATGTTTTGTTTCTGACATCATCCATGTGTCTATGATCTTTGCTGTAGTCTTTGGGCAAAGGGAAGAAGAAGCAGAAGAAGAAAACGCAGCATTCAAATGGCATTGCTAATGGCAACGCTACTGATTCTTGAAAGAATTGTTAACGTTTCTTGCTTTCATGATTTGGTTCTACTACTTGTCCAATTTGTTGTAACCCTACTTTAGGTTTTGAAATTTAATGGCGTCGAAGATGAATTTAGCTTCATTCATTGGACCTGAGAAGCCTCAATTTTGAAATATTTATTCTAGAGTAAGTCCCCTTAGGGTTTAAAGGAAATGTAATGCAAGAGGATAAAATTTTTGCAAATTTTTGGAGATGCCAAATGTTACTAATCTAAGCTCTTGAAAAAAATATATACGTCAATGATATCATTGTGCGAAATGGGTTCAAATTATATAGCAGAATGTTTGCATTACCCTCAGTTTTGGTGGTAAAAGATTAAGTGCAAAGTTAATGATGTTTAAAATATGATTTAAAATTTGCTTCATTTTCAAAGAAAAACATTTGATGCTATCATTTAATATTACTCAAATATGATGTAATAATAAACCCAAGATCGTACTCGTGATTCCGAAAGTTCATCATTTGAATTTATTTTTAATCCTAAATATTTAATAAAATATATATTTTAAATTCCTTAAAGTTTGTTAGGAGTAGTATGCAAGTTTGCAGGTTTTTTTCTTCACAAGAAAAATTAAGCAATATCATTATAAATTAAATCTAGATTTGTAATATAAAAAACTTATTCACAATTTTAGAAAATAATAATACATGCAGGTTACCCTTACTAGAGTGTCATTACATGTGCTTTTTTCGTCAAAAACTTTAGTGAAAGAAGAAAATATACCCCAAAAGTTTGAAATAACACACACATATATATTATATTGGTCCTTGTGATTCATTTCTATGTCATCCACTATACTCTTTCAGTCCAACATGAAAATCACTTTAATTGGTTCAAGCTCAATTGTCCAATACATATATTATTCTGTTCCAAAATATAATTAAAAATTAGTCAAAGAAAGAAAATTGATTTAAATTTTGAATAAAGTACATCAATTTTTTAAAATAAATCTTTACTTATATTTTTAAATGGAGGTAGTATGAGGGTTTAGGGTTTCTCTTAATTTCAAAAAAGTATCATCTCTTATCAAATAAAACTGTTACCAAAATTAATTGACAATTTACCGAGTTTGCACAACATGCAGAAAAATTCAACAATTTTCAATAGTTGATCACTACTTTATTTGCTTGAATTAAAATTAGA
>JBBPBP010009778.1:6619786-6660794 GCA_037974735.1 Cicer chorassanicum | reverse complement strand
AAAAAAGAAGAAAAAGCAAAAAAAAAAATAACATCTAGTTTGTAATTCTAGACTGTTTCAATTTACCACACATATTAGTCTTGCCAAGCCTAGAAACAAGGGCTTGCCAATAAAAAAAAGATATTCATTTACTCTCCAATATTTATTTACAATGTGTAAAAAATATTTTCACAATATGCAAAAAAATATTATTGGATTGATAATTTTTCACTAACGGATTGAAGTTTTATTCTACCAAAGTTAGAATTCGGTAAAATTTCATGTTTTTTTTGGGGGAGTGCATCTTCCATAAAAAAAAAATGCTCTACACACAAAATTGATGCAAGTAGACATCCATTCCGCGTCTACGACTTAGGTACTTTTCCGTATGCGTTGTATCTTGAGATTTAGCACGTGCTAACAATAAACAAATCATTAAATCCTCTTTCTTTATCTTTTAACTTCTATCACATAAACACTGAACGAACACTTTTTGTTTCGAAGAAACAACTAATCTCTCACCAAGGAGAGAAACTTCTCACTATTGAGAGAAAATAAAGGGTGGCACATCGACTATAAACCAAAAAAGTCATCTAATTAAAAATAAAAATAAATTGTAATTTGGTTTGGATTACATTAATAACTTTGTTAAATTTGAACTAATTTAATTTGAGTTGAGGCAGATTGAATTAGTTGACTAAACTAAGACATTGAAATGCATGATATTTTTGCTTAAATTCTATTAATAATCGAGTCATTTTCCGGTAGAAATTATAATCGGTGAAAATTTATTTGCCCAATTTTTCGGTAACAATAGACTAATTAATTTTCCCCATTTAATAGTGATATGGTGTTAAGGATCTATAAAGATAATATTTAGGTAATTTGGAATTAAATTGAGTTTGACCACAAATTTAGAATATATTTTGTTTGGCATCTATATATAAGTGGACTGAATTAAAACACACACTCAACTCTAACGGTTCGATAGATCGTAGGTTCAGTAAATCCTAAAGTCTTTTCTACCTTATATTGAAACACCATCTCCTAATCTTTAAATTTTCTTATAAAAACAAATTAAAACACTCCCTCTAAAAAATGACTCCAAACCCTCTTTGGTGATTGAAAAAGAAGAGATGAAAGGTTGAGAGAAGCAACAAGGTTAACCCTATAGAGTATAGAAGAGTCCATCAACAATAAAATTCTTCTAGCTATTTCTCTTTTTTTTTTGTGAATCTTTTAGCTACTTCTTACATAAACCTATGTAGACACAGACAAAAAAATAAATATTTATAATCACAGTGAAAACAAAAATCCTTTTATGTGAAATTAAGCTAATGGAAAACATCCTTCCATTATTTTATATAATAATATTTTTAATAACCAAAAAATAGAAGCACTCGAAGACCAATGAGTACACAGCAATCATTAAAGTTACAAAAAAAACACACCAAATACTTTTATTGATAAAACCTAAACAGTTCATGCTATCATCAGAACAAAAGGTAAATCTCAACAAAGCTATCATCAGAACAAAAGGTATAAAATCTCAACAAAGAGTAAAATTCCAAGTCCAACCACATTTACACATGGCTATAGCTTACTCTACTCATGTCAGCAGCATTTTTCAAATCACAAGTTCTTGAAAGCAGAATCATGAGTTACCTTTTGTGGGGTGAGTCTAGCAAGAAGTGCTTTATTGTGACAGTGTTCTGTGTCCACAAAATAGAAACTTCCATTAGCCTTAAAAGTCACAAAAGGCCTATTGGTTTCCGGCGGACGAATATCGGAAAACTTAATAGTTTTCGGGATATGTGTTGCTAGCCATGATAGCATCTCCACCTGGAAGCTGTCCGAACCAGGTTCCCACCGGAGTTTGTGAATGTACGGGCTGACGAACCAGTGAAGGATGGCGGTTGTAGAAGCACTAAAGAATATCACTGATGATGCCACTGCACCCTTTAGGATGACATTCATGTCAGGGGATGTCATGAAGGTTATGACCGGACCGAGAGATACCGAGAGGCAACAAGTCGAGAGAGACAGAAGTTTTACTTTTTTTATGGTACTAGAAATTGGACCGTGGTAGTAAATTCCAGAATCCTTGTCTCCTTCCTCATTTTGTCCTCCATTGGTAGGTCCAATGCTAATCCTGTCGTCCTCTTTTGTTGGGGCTTTTGATGCCCATCTTATTTGAGCCGCAGCAAGTTGGGAAGAAGCCTTAAATGTTGGATTAGTACCGATCGGTGTTTTGAATGTCGGATTAGCACTACTTGGCTGGCCACATGTGGAGGACCTGAAACACTGGTACACTGAACCATAGAAACAAATGTATACAAGTATAATATTAATGGTCGTATTATTTACAATAAATAAAAATTGAAGAAAAAAGCTTTAACAGTGTTGGCATTCTAACCAGCCATCATTTCAGAAAAATCCAAATAAGAGCTCTAAATAAATTCAGTTTAGGAACATAGTCATAAAATATGATATAATTCAAACTCAATTACTTAATAGAAAAAGAGAAACACATTAAGAAGACAAAAGTGAACTAGCAATGACATTTTTCAGAATATATGAAACAAGATAAAATAGTATTGTTTCCTCAATAGAACATTACATTTACATGCGAGTAACCATAAAAAACACTACATGAGTGATCATTGTTTTAATACAAGCATAACCCCAACATCTTTTAACTCCAGATTATTGATTTTATAGGGTGTTTATAGCTACGGCTATTTATTACATTTACATTCTAATTTAAAGTTATGTGGTGAATTTTGTGTCTTTTGATGAGTTTATGTTATAGTTGAAAGACTTATTAGCATTTGGCAAGAACTGAAACATAATGAACCATTGCTTCGAAGCAGATCAAACCAAGACCCAAGATTCAAGTAATTCAGTTCCATAACATCCAGTCATTCAAATTTTATTAAGCTAAAAATTGAAGCCAACTAAGGCGATGAAAAACTCTCTGGATCATTGAAGAACTGGGATGAATAAATTGGAAATTTAACATCATACAAATACAAATTTTGAAGCAAAGGAGGTTATTTTTTAGATAAGAATAGATTAAGATATTATTCTCAAGATTTGGTCACTGAAAGTATACATACGTGTCAACCAGTAATTTCATAGAAGACTGCAAAAAATCAACAAGTAGAATCCATAATTGGTTATGAAACAACTTGTTTTCACATTTTCTTGTGCAAAACTTTGAAAAGCAAAAAACAATGTGAAATTTTTGTAAAAAAACTCCTTTACAAAACATTGTGTTTCCATTTATCATTTTCAGCTCTATATACAAAACATCACATTGTTTAAACTTTTGTATAAGAAACAGTAACAGACCCAATGAGTCTATATCACACTGCTTCCATTCCAATACAGCCAAAGCTTACATTGTGTTAACAATTTGGCACAAACAAAAAAATCATACATTATTAGAAGTCTCTAAATCAGACATTATTGTCATATCAGATATCAACAAAGTAAAGAACAAAGGGAAGCACACATTAAAGGAACATGAAAATCGGTAATATGCATCCACCTAAGGAGGTTGAAATTCTAAGTTGCTCTACATAATGGATATTTTAGAAGAGAAGAGACTAAATTTTAGCAACAAAAGGGCTACACATCAAGTCAACAATATCCACATATGAAAGGGTCATAGCATTACAACCATACATTTTTTTCGCCTGCCATGATGCCAAAGATCGTAGTACATATACAAGACTAATTTAACGGGGCTTAAATTTTGCACAATAATATCAAATAGCGGCACTATAACATCTTTCTAACAATAATATCAAATAGCGGCACTATAACATAGCATAATTTAAACAAATCGCTATTGTTCCACAATATGCAATTTAGTACAAATTGTTGTCAAATGGAGGCTAATGTGGTGCTATAGCGCTGTAGACTGTAGTGTAGTGAAATTTGAACAAATCAATATTCTCCGCAAACTGCAATTGCCAGTCTAACTGCTTGTCCTCCTACTTTCAATATTGATTAAGTTCAATGATGTTGGAAAATCAGGGAAAGAATTGTGGAAGCAGTCAGTGATCTATAAAAGCTCACATTTTTGGGACAGTTCTCTTCCCTTAAATTTTAGTTTGGGATAAGACTATGTTTTTGGCTTCCTTAATATGCTGTTTTAAAAAAACGGAGGTGCAATTTCAGCCTAACATAGCAGTTGGGAAAGAAACAATGTAATTTATTTTTGTTTCTCATTGTTCCCTGGAGGATTTTTCTCACCCTCCAATTAATTGCATTTCCCATCACTTCTTTCTTTCTAATAAAATTATCTTTTGTTGACATGACGAAAACAACCTCTTAATTGTTGTCTCATTCATTTTCTTTTCTTGTCATCTTCCAAGGTTAAATGAAAAGTTTATATAAATTTTAAAGTGTATTCAAAGGTAATTTACAACTGCTGAGTTGTTGTTTTCATCCTTGACCCTCCTTTGTATGTAGATAACAAATTCACAAACAATAGGAGAGACAAACAAAACATGTGATTCTAACTTGTGATGCTTGACCAATAACAGTTTGATCACATCAGATGCATCTAGCTATGAAGCACTTACACAGACACCTAAAACACAAACATTGGTAATAATTTAAGAAAATAGAAGTGATTCAATGTAACCACATACGTCGTGTCAATCTCAGACACCGACATGTGTGGGCACACCTTTAATGTAAAATATCAATGCTACATAGACCTAGGTTATAAAAAAGGGAAAACTACGGCGACAAAACGGTATCCGTAGGCTCCTTAAATGTTACTCTCCGTTTTAAGGTAGCGAAGAAAAATCACAGAAAACACAGCTAAAGCATTTTTTCATAACAGATCTGAACACTACCTTACCTCCTTCTCTCATATCTAGACAAGTATTATACATTATATGAAAGTATAAATGATTTGAATACGCTATGTGCAAGGTTGTGATTAATAATAATAAATAATAAGGTGAATAACTCAAAAAAGGGTTTGTTAGTGAGAAATGATGAAAAACCCCTAAAAAACCCTAATTTAGTGGTTATGTAAAGTTCCCGAAAAAGAGATTAAAAAAAAGTATAAGTGTATGAAGCAATGAGTTTTGAAGAGTGAAAGAAAGAATAAGAATAATGAAAAATGAAAATTCATAACAAACACCTGAAAGATAATATGAGAAAGAGTGAAGAAAGGAAAACCTGAAGAAGATTTAGTTGATAATATTGAGCGATGGCGACTCTGTGATCGAAGCAAGTGAAGAAGACTCATCGCTAATTGCAATTGCTACGATAAACTCAAACTCGCTCTCTTTTCTTTTTCTTCCTTCAGTTACATGAATTCATGTATCAACTCAACACTCAACACTCAACACTCAACACGATTTTACTATTATCTTTATATATTAAGATTTTATTACCAAATTAAGGGCATTTGGTCTAGTGGTATGATTCTCGCTTAGGGTGCGAGAGGTCCCGAGTTCAATTCTCGGAATGCCCCATTTTTATTTTTTAGTTGTATGCTTCATTTGTTTATGCTAAATACTAGTTAGTCTTGCTTCCAAAAGTCACAACTCATGAGAAAGCCTATTTAAAAGTTATGCCATATTTGATATTGGAATAGCTAGTACATCACATCAAAATAATCTTGTAATTATTATTTTATTGGAGGCATATCTTGGGAGAATGACTTTCTTTGTATTCTTATCAACAATTTCATTAGATTTATATATTAAGGGAAAACATATATGCACCATCTGAAATTTGCACCTATGATCCAAAACAATAGCAATAGCCATCAACATATTACACTCCCCCTAGTATTTGTCAAACTTTATTTTCATCAGACCTACCATTTCTTTCATAAAGAGATCTTCGTCTTTAGCAGCCTTATCAAGTATTTATTTAACCTTCCAAAATGGTTGATAAACTACTTGAGATTACAAGAGTTGCACAATTAAATACTTCTAATAGCTTATAAATTTTCTCAACGGTATATGTTTGTTGACTTCATTATTACCGATGTATAAAAGTAATACAAAATAAAAGTAATATTAAAAAAGAAATAATAAAAATAATAGTGATACAAAATAATGCTTTAAAAAAATAACATTAAAAAATACTATTAATAACAAAATATCTAAAAATAACATAATGATAATAAGCAGTATAATGTTGAAACACTTCTTAAATTCATCTAAGCATGACATCAACCACACAAAACCTTGTAAAAGGGGTCTTACATAGACAAATTCGGACATATTAAGCTGCAATCAGATTAAGTAATAATATAATAATATTATTACCAACTTTGAAACACTTCTAAATGGACCACGCATATTTTATGTATTTCTTTACTATTTTTTTTTTTACAAATTCACATATACTGTTTGTGATCTTAGGTTTATTTTTAGTTACAAAATCTAAAATTACAGCAACTTCAATGGAGTTTCTAGAAGATTTTTGTGAGTTTTTATAGAGATTAGCTTTACTAAGGGAATACAAAGATAAAAGAAAAAAAATAAAGTTTTGAAGTAGTAAATATTGCAGTCTTACCTCTACCGTAACTTGAAGTCTTGAATAGATTCAATAGGTTTTTGTTTGTTTTGCTTCCTTCAGTCAATTATAATTGTAAATAATTAGGGTTTCTAAGCCTTATATACTAATAATATATATAAAGGTAACAAATAAATAGTATTGATTTTTAAATAAAATCAATTTTGCTTACATACTTACAAATGCAGCGTGTAACATGGATAGAAATTGGAAAGAATGGTTACAAATGCAGCATGCATTCGTGCCAACTAGATGGAAATTGGAATGAATGGAGAATGGCAATTGGCAAGTTACATAGTATAATAATTAATACTAATAATAATAAAATGAATGCGGGTAATAAAGTAGCTTTCAAAAAAGAACTTTGAAACAAATTTATTGCCGCATGAGAATAGGGAATGGCAAGCAGGCCAAGCGAATATACTATAGCCTTTAAAATAACAAATATTAATATTAATAAATTATAATAAAAAATAACAATATAAATATATATAGGTCGGCCTATTAGGCCTAATAGGTTTTTTTATAACCTTGAGTTTGATATATTTAAATTAATAGACTTTAAAAAAAAAAAACATGAGTCTAACCTTTTTATTAAACAAGTTAGGCTAGGTCAGACCAGACCATAAGTAGGTCAGACCATTGGCCCTTGACGGATGACTTAGCCTATTTTCATCCCTATTAACAAGTATGGGTGCAATGCTATGATCTGGGCAGAAGCATCATGACAATCACTTGGGCGCATGGTTGGGCACAGTGCGTTGATTTTGGGTGTGTTCTGGGTCCAATGCTCTGCAATATTAAATAAACACATTTGTTCTTTCAAAATTGATCTCCTTCTTATTCGACTTGCCTTTATCACCCCCAATACAGTACAAATTGGATTTCAATGTCTTTATGAAAGTTGTAGTTATGGATGCTAGTTTTCATTTGAAACTAATTTGACTCCATTTGAATGTCTACAACTCTATATATGACTAAAATATTGCACATCATCTGTCATGTTGTTTTTCACCAAAATTTAGCAATGCGCTAACTCAATGAAAACAATAAAAAACTACACAAAATAACTAGTTAATCAAGAAAATAAAAGCATAAACATCTCATTTAATCGAATAACCATTTATTTAAAATAATCGAAAGCGAACATTAAATTCAAAATATACTCCATTTAATAATTTTTTCTTTGTTTATTAACGGAGTTTGTTTAGATCGGTGGAATGTTATTGTATGACAAAGTTTTACTATTGTTTCCCTTAGTTGTTTTACATTCTTTTTCACAAACAATGCACCTTTATTTCGAAGATTGGTATAAAAATCATTGATATATAGTTGGGTGGTGAGGAGCAAAAATGGACAAGACCATATTGAACTTGTGATGAAAGGTGCAAAGGTCAACAATCAAACTTGTTGATGATAAAGGTGGTAACTATAGTAATTAGGTAGTTTAGATTTAATTTTATGTATAATATTAGGATTTGGTAATGTTTAAGACAAGCACAGTTTTGTGCCTGTGTTTATCTCAAGTGTGTAGGAGTAGTGCTTATTTCTGAATTGGAATTGATGCATGTTTCTATAGCACTAGTTAAGAGGATGATTGAGAGATGTAGGGTGATATATCATTGAAAAAACACTTTTCTCAATTGAGAAATATTGCCTTAAAGAATTGTTGACCTGGACTTTAAAGAGAGCATAAGTGAGAGTCATTTGCAAATAAAACTATGTGGTCCATGTACTATTGTACCGCGCTGATGGTACAATGTGACATTTCTTATTCCTTGGATTTTGTCTCATTTAATGACACATTTAGGGTTTGCGTAGAAAGAAACAAATTCATAGTATTACAAATAGTTAATGACACTTATACTCTATTTTAGGTTTGATTTGGTTGCGCCTCATTCACTGTAATTAATATCAAATTCAATTTTTTTCATCTTTCCTCCATTGAAGACCGAAGCAAAGAATAGTATCTCTAACTGGAGCATAATTTGATGGTTGACAAATCACTAGTTCTTGTTAAAGATTCACTTAGGTTGTTTAGTATCTTGCTCACTATGAACTAAAACAATTTGTTGGATTATGTTAACTTTGATTATGAAATAGTATTATTCATGTGATGTTAGTGAATGCATTTGTAGCACTTGTATTTTTCGGATTATATGTTTATCATGCGCCTGATCAACTTACGATAAATAATAGTTTGTTAAATAGTGAAAACAATTAATGGAACTGAAGTAGCTAATGTGGGACATTAGATAATTGACACGTTAACCTAACTCAAATACTTAGACATATTATTTGGAATCACAAAATGAAATTGATAAATTGAACTTTAGTAGAATGGATTTAATGAATATTTATACTAAGAGAATCTTAATACCTCATAACTGAAGAAAAAAAACACATTAGGTCAAATCTACGCTTAAAAATATTGTAGCATTAAATATAGTCTAACTATTCAATGCAATCAAATCAAACTACATTTAACTATTGATTTTCTTAAAACTCTTGGTTACATGAAATTGTTCAGTATTTTATTTTCCTCAATTATTAAAATGAATGTTGATAAGATAAGTAGAAATTACTCAACAAATCTCGTGGAAACGATCTTTACTTACTACTCTATTACTTGTTTTTACACAACAATAGGAGTTAAAGCATCATTGTGGAGAGAAATCTAATTAATTATATTTTTAGGGTCATCACATCCATATCATCACCGGTAACAAAGAGTTTACTTAGTAAAAGAAAAAGATCAAAGAGCAACACACATATATCACGTACAACTGTCAGATCTTTAAAAACGACCTATCTAATAAGACATGTGATCATCCATACAAGATCGTTTTGAGTGCATCCACTAAACTTAATGTTGTTCTGCTGTCAGTTAAAGTTTTGCGCTTTGGTTTTTTAACAACCCGTCTACTACTTCTAAAGTGAGATTGGTAAAATAATTTTAACAACCCATCTACTACTTCTAAAGCGAGATTAGCAAACATTTGCTCCTTTGTACCTATATCATATTTCTACTTTGAAATCTGGATATTTATATTATTTTTTTTACTTTCATTTATACTATTTGATTTGTAGGATTATTACAATTATGATTTTCATAGTCTTACGTATCAAATACATGAAATTAATTCGCTCTAAGTATAAAAAGGGTTTGGTAATTATTTACTTTATTTTCATCTAATTTAACAAATTATCAGTATATTTTTTTGTTCTCTAGTTGCCAACACATAAATAACTCGACTCAAATCATCGTCTTATATATATATATCAGTGGTCAAATTAATGTCCAAGGCTATATTAATTTTAAATTTTGATTTAATTACAGTTTAATCCCCTATTTTTATTAATTCATAAAATTAGTCTTTCTATTTTAAAATGTGACAGTTTTAGTCTTTCATTATGACTTTTTAATTAAAACATAACGATGTAATATGTTTTAAATAATGTGACATGATACGATGATGTTGAATGATTAATGCTCATAAAATCGCAATAAAATTCTCTAAAAATTTAACTTTCAATTTCAGAAATTTTTCATTTTTGTAATTTAATTAATGATATATGAATAATTAATGTATTTACATGATTCTATATCATTAAATCGTATGCTACATCATTTAAAATATTAAATTGTCATTGTTTAGTTCAAAAAATCTTAGAAAGATATTAAAGTTGTTAAACTTTTAAAATAAGGATCAATTTTTCATGAATTGATGAAAATAAAATGACAAAAATTCCAATTAAACTTAAATTTTTGTACAAAACTTCGGACAGTTTATAAATAAACAAAGTCACATTTCTAATACATATTACTTAATGTATTTTAATTTTTTAAGCTAATCACTACCTTTTTGTTTAGTTCGAATATGAGTTGGATTTCAATTTTATACGAACTTTTATAATGATTTGAAGTCTGATTGGATATTAATGGATAACAATGAACATAAATATCATGTTAGAAATAATCGATCTCTAACACCTTCACGTTTTATGACCTAGAGGGAGATCATCTAATTATTATAAAGTATTTCGGTAATGATTAGATTGACATTAATGTTATTATGGACTCAACTCTCTAATCTGTATTCCCAGTTACCACAATATTCGTACTTGAATGCTTAATCGTCTTTCAATCCCCGGTTCACATGTGTTTGTGATTGAAATAAATCACACCAGAGCTACCTCTACTCTTATGCTGTGAGTAAGTTATGTTAAATTCAATATAACTAGATATTTTACACTCGAAATCTTTATTAATACAAGTCATAATGTTTCTTTGCCTATGCAAATTCAACCTCACGAATTTTCCAATTCACAATTAGAGAGAGGAATAAGTCTGACTTTAAAATATGTGACTTATGATAATTTTATTTTAGGCTTAGCCTAAGATTTATTATAGGTCTTTTTTCGAACTTTTCAAAAATCTAATCTAACTTAAAAATTTATTTAAATAAAATAAATTTCATAATTAACAATAAACAAAATCTATTGTCATCCTCTAAAAAATAAATATTATATTACTAACAAATAACAATGTTAATATATATGTATATATACATAGAGGTCGATTACCTAATAATTTTTTTTATAAATCTCAAACCTATTAAAATTAATTGACTTTAAAAAGAATCTGAATCTAATTTCTTTTATCAAATAAATGAGACTAAATTTTTAAGTCAATATTTCCCACTTCTTTATGAATAGACAACGTATCATCATCAATCAAATAAGCACATTTAATTTTAATTTATTTGAAACCCTAAACCTACCCAACTCAAGAACTCCATCAAAACAAAAAAAACCTTCCTAAGAATAAAAAAGAAAGAAAAAAAAACGACTTGGGCCGTGTATTTAGAAACAAGTTGGTCGCCGACTGACTGATCCCAACTGACCGGGAAACGCAGCCGGACTTGCTCGTCGTCAGGATATCCCAAGATACCATTCTAGCGCGATTTTCAGCCGCCATAACCGCTTCTGCAAAAATATCTGAATGGTTGAAATGGAGACTTTCAAGTATTGCGTTGACGACCTAATTTCCAAGGTTGATCAGGCAAGTATTATTATTATTATTACTCAATTATATTATGCAATAATCATATCATTATATCAAATTCTTACTTTTTTTTTTTTTTTTAATTTAGTTTTTAGCGAGACGTGGATGTTGTGTTGAATGTATGGAAAAACTAGACGAGATAGGATTAAGAATCTTAGCATTAGAGAGAGTTGTGGTAGCAAAAGATGGTAGAAATTTGCCGGAAGTGGTTTGGGCATGTGGAGAGGAGACCAGTAGATTCTGTAGTAAAGGGAGTAGATCAAATGAAGGATAGTCAAACCACTAGAGGCAGAGGAAGACCTAAAGATTAATGAGCTTAAAAGATATGTTATTTTATAGCACATTGTGGCATTGTTTGATCTACGTAGCCGACCTTATTTAGTGGGATAAGATTTGGTTGTTGTTGTAGTAGTTTCTAGCAGGTTATTTGATTTGTATTTATGATAAGGCTGTATTTTAGGGCTTTTAGGCATGCCATTATTATGCTGATTTGTTGCTCACTGTAATTATGATTTTGTCACATGTTTATTATTTTTATATAGAAGTGTTGTTAAATGTAGACTATAGCAGCGTTATAGTGCAGCCCTATAGTGTAACGGAATTTGAACAAATGTTAATTTTCTGGGATATGTGATTTGTAACTGCCTGGTTCAACCACTGAGTTCAAACTTGGTACTTATTCTCTAGGTACAAGGTACAACACTCACGGAAGTCAAAAACTCGCATATTGATTAGTAATACCGGGGGGAGGGGGGGGGGGTTGAGAAGGTCATTAGTGACCATTCTGGTCATCCCATCCCCGTGGTCAAGTTTGAACACAATGGAGGAACCAAGTTGTTACATTATTTAGTATAAAAAATATTGTTAAATAACGACTCTAGCTGCATTTTAGCATTGTAGTGTAGCAGAATTTGTACAAATGGCTATTATTCTGTGATGTGATTGAACAATAGTGGTATGCAGCGGTTATAATATTCAGTTGTAAATAGTTTTGTAAATAGTTTGTAACAACCATAACAGTTCACACTGATCTATAGGATTAAATCTGTCTTGTAGTTGTATCGGTTTGTTTGATTCTATTTAAGAAAGGAAAGGGCCACATAGAGCAATACAGTTTTAAAAACAATTTTATTCAGTTTTATCATGGCGTCTTTTGATATTCGACACGGTATCAAAGCCTCAACTCTGAACTGAACCGGTCAATTCTTGTGCACTCGAGTTCTTGCTCTTGCTTGGTGTTGTCAGATCCTACGGGTTCTTATCTCACCATGCTGCAATCATGTCTGGTGAAAACTCAGAATCACTTCATGTTCATTTTACTGGAAAATTTTATTCTGCCTGGGAGTTTCAATTTTTAAAGTATTTGTCGAAGGGAAAGAATTATGGGTCCACGTTGATGGGAGTGATCTAGCATCTATAGATCCATAGAAGATAGTTTAATGAGAAACCGTTGATGCATGTGTCATGAGCTGGATAATTAGCTCAGTTGAACCACACTTGTTTTGAAATCTGAGGCCACACAAGTCTGCCAAGGAAATGTGCAATTATTTGAAAAATTTATACTACAATCCAGACAATGTGTCAAGGAGATTTCTGCTAGATTATGAATTAGGGAATTTATCGCAAGGGAATCTCTTAACTGAGGATTAAAATTCTGGTTTTTCAAAGCCTATGGACTGAATACTCTGACATTGCTACTGCTGATGTCCCCAAAGTAGCACTCTCTGCTGTCGAAAAGGTCCATGGAACCAGCAGAAGAGACCGGTTCTTGATGAAATTGTGATATGAGTTGGAGACTATTCGTGCTAATCGGATGAACCGTGTTCTTGTACCTTCTTTGGACACTTGTTTAAGTGATTTTCTTTTAGAAGAGCAACACATGACTACTCAAGTAACAATGGAACATAAAGCAATGAACCTTGTTCCTGTTGATGTGGCTTATGCTGCTCAAGGTTTGAGCAATAGCAGAAATATGCGTTCTGTGCAATGCTATAGGTGTAAAAGGTTTGGCCATATTGCAAAAGATTGTTCACAGAAAATTTGCAATTAGTGTAAGCAGCAAGGACACATCATATCAACCTGTCTGTGTGGTCTTTGCAAAAGATTGTTCATTGGTGTTTCATTCTGTATCTGTTTATGACTTCTCTTCTTTAATTTTACACCCCGAGAAGTTGTCTCTAATAAGTAATATGCTTCTTTTCCTGCAGCTTGAGCAGAAAGTTCATGATATAGATGACTTTTACTCCAGTGCAAATAAAAAGCAAACAAACATCTCTAAAGGTAACTCAATTACGAAGGATAAAGATAAGGAGAAACATGTTCCAAGTATTAAGAAGCAACAGCAGGATGCATCACGTAGAGAAGTGGCTGCTACCAAAAGAATGCAAGATCTTATACGTCATTTTGGCACAATATTACGCCAGGTAACTATCTTTGACTTATTGTTAATGTTTGTGGAGCATGATATCTGTGTGCAGTGTGCACCATTACTAATGTGTTAGTTGTCTATTGGTTATGATATAACCTTGTTCTCTTTACACGTGGTCATGTAATTTTGAATTTCTTTTGCATCATCTGTTTCTTCTCTTTCATGTTTTAGCTTTTAATCCTTTTCTCTTCAAAAATATAGGTTTGACGTTTTTTTGTATTTTGTTATCTGCTCTATGTATGGGCTTTTAGTGCAGACAACAATACAATGATGTGTAGCTCAAAAAATTTGTATAAATACTTTTGTGAAGAGGCAATTCCTTTTAATCCTGATATTCTCAAAATAACATGATTGCAATTCACATAAAACCAATCATATGCGTGGTTAGAAAAGTACCATTGTATTAAATTTCATTATTTGAAAGACATAGGAAGCTGCAAAAGCCTTATTCGTATTCATGAAAGGGGTTTTGAACTAAGTATAACAGTTGTAGATAATGCAGAAGTGAATGGACTGCAGAAAAATGAGAAGCTTGCTATAGGATCGATTTGTCATGTTTTAAAAAGGTGGAGTGGACAATTTCCCTTTCATTTGAAATTATGTGATAAATATGAAAAATGAAGTGCTTGTTGACCTCATTCTGTAATTTTTGTTGGATAAATTTTTTGTTGTTGTGCCTCTATATTGAATCATTTGCTTAAAAAACATTCACCTGTGATGAACTTCTCTAATGCTCTTTTTTCTGTCAGATCACACAACACAAGTGGGCTTGGCCTTTCATGCAACCAGTGGATGTAGAGGGACTTGGCTTACATGATTATTATGAGGTATGGTTCATATATGCATGCAAGTATTTCCAATGTTACATTTCATTATTAATGACCTTTGTTGAGGCATTTGATTACTGATATGCAGAGAGATTTATGGTAAGTACTGGATTGGAACATATAAGAAAACAATGTTTATTGGTAGAAAACTCTATTATGTTACAACTTACAGCTATTCGAGAGAGACATGGTTCTCTCCCACCCTAAATTCCTCTTGGAAACCAAAATATACCCTCTCTAAACTTCCTTTCCTCTTATTTATTTATAGCCTATCATCTCTCATTCTTTATTCTTTACCTAACTACCTTAACTTACTGTAGAATGACAGAGAATAGAGTGGATTCTCATACTCTCAAATATAGGGTTACAAGGATTTGAATAGAGGATTACTTTATTATGCTTAAACAATCATGTCCTTCATTAAGTGACTGAATCTTTTATTTGCATTTAACTTTTTATCCTTTTGAGTTTTGATTGATCTGTTGTAATATGATGCATGCTAGGTCATTGACAAGCCCATGGATTTCAATACCATTAAAAACCAAATGGAGGCTATTGATGGTACTGGATATAAGCATGTTCGAGAAATATGTGCTGATGTGAGGTTGGTTTTCAAGAATGCTATGAAATATAATGACGAAAGAAGTGATGTTCATGTGATGGCAAAAACCTTAATGGCAAAGTTTGAGGAGAAATGGTTGCAACTTCTGCCAAAAGTTACCGAAGAGGTATAAATTCCAACGTTTTGTTTTCTGAAACTAATTGTTGTGCTGGATGGAATTTGATTACTAATATTGTGGTCTTATTTCATCTTGGAGACTGCTTAAATAATTGTCTAAGAACAATCTCTTTGTGCTTGTTATCATCTAGTGTTATTAAATTGTAGGAAACAAGACGTGAAGAGGAAGAAGCTGAAGCACAGTTTGCTATGCAATTTGCTCAAGAAGCAGCTCATGCTAAAATGGCTAGAGACTTGAGTAATGAGGTATTCAGGAGATGTTTACAACCTTATTGAGCAGTTCAATAAGGTGCCATGAGAATTTGATCAAATAACCTATAGATTTTTCACGTGTATTATAGATGCATCTAAGTGCTTTGTATTTTTTCAGCTGGATGAAGTTGGTGTACATTTAGAAGAGCTACGAGAGATGGTTGTTAGAAGATGCAGGTTAGCTGTTACGTGTTTCCTGAAATAAGAACCCAAAACACAACCTATCATATCATACATTTTGGCCTAAACTTTTTTCTGTTCTTAAGTGAAGAAAGTAATGGAATAATACTTTTATATTTTAGTACTACTGCCTTAGACTGTTTATATTTTAATAATGACAGAATCATAAAAACAAAAATAAAGACAATCAAATATATAGAATCAAATATGATTTCTCTTGATTCTTACATTAAGTATGAGTTTGTGTGCATGTTTTATAGTTCTTGGAAACACATTATGTTTTAATTGAATGTTGAATCTCAATTTAGTCCTCTCATCTTTATTCCTCCTTTTCTAAAATACATTCTCACTCCCACCAAGCTAAATTGAGAAAATTGGTTACAGAAAAATGTCAACCGAAGAAAAGAGAAAGCTTGGAACTTCTTTCACCAGACTGTCTCCTGACAATCTAAGTAAAGCATTGAAAATTGTTGCCGAAAATAATCCAAGCTTCCAAGCAAATGCTGAAGAGGTGGATCTTGATATGGATGCTCAGGTCATTAAATACATATTTCATTCAAACTGTCATAACACACATTGTTCATAAACTTAACAAAAACAGAGAATATTGTTCTCACTAGATCTATACTTCTGTTTGTATCAAATTGATATTGATACAGCGGATCAATATTATCACTATGCTGATAACGGAGTAACTTAAGCAAGAGTTACTCTGAGATATTCCTAGAGTCAACAAATCACCATCTTTAATATTAATATTGATTATAATATCAATATGCAAATCAACATATTGTTTCTTCTCTATGCAGAGCGAGTCTACCTTGTGGAGGTTAAATTTTTTTGTTAAGGATGCTCTAGAAGTTCAGGGCAAGAATTCAGGAAGCATGGATGGAGATGAAAACCAGAACAACAAACGAAAAAGAGATTCGTGTGATGCTATTGCAAAAATTTCGAAGAAGAAAACCAAGAAGCCTACTTGAAATGTGAAAGTCATTTGGACATAAACATGATACTCTTGAGCTGTCTTGAGTTAGTGATGATACCAAAGGAGTTATTTCATGAAACAAATTAAACCACCTTGTTCGATGAAGAAATTTTCTTGGAAAGTCGCAAATATTTTGTTGCTCACATTTGTCTTGTGTCAAGAGTAGTTTTTTTTAGGTGGCTCGTGTTAGTTTTCAATGAAATCATTGAAATGTAATCTAGTTTTTAAGACTTTTTTTGTTGTTGTTAATTTTCCAGTTTTCTTATCATTTTCTGTTTGCCTCAAACTGAAACAATTTATTGAAATCAGAAGTAGCAGAACTAAATCCAGTAATCTCTTCGGTTGACATAACAAAAAAAACATCTTAAAATTGTTTTTATTATTAACAAATTGCCCATGTGTTGAAGGATTTCAAAAATTCTTTTAGACATAAAACAAAAGAATAAAACAAGAATTTTCTTGAGTCTGAATAAGCAACTCTATAGGGGTAAACTTGTATATCAATTTTAAATATGATATTTTTGTTGGTAAAGGAACACCATTGAGGCATGTTTAAAATAAATGTTGAAATTAATAAAATATCTCTCTCTACCTACATGTGTGATTTTCATATTTGACATGCTAGATTATGTCATGTGAGTAAACGTGATTTAGATTCTGTCATGTGAGCAAACGTGATTTCAAACTTAAGTAACTTAGGTTTAATTCCAAAGTTATCTTTAAATAATTTTTATAGTCAAGCAAAAATAAATCAGTTGTTAGAATATAAGTGTTTAGATTTAATACAATATAATAAATGTGAACTTGAAGGGACTTTAACTAGAAATGAAAAATGTTATTTTATCACTTTTATTGACGATTGTTTTGACAATACTTTTGTATATTTAATGGGAAAAAAAAAAGTAAAACGCTTGACATGTTTAGGATCTTTGTAATTGTAATTGAAAATCAATTTAGTTTTTGTGTCGTAGAATTTTTTATTTATGAGTGATCATAGTAACATATTAAGAGTAGTTTTAATAGTCATATCGATTGAGGGTGTAATTCTAGAACGGTTTTTTACGGTGTAGTAGAACTCCGATACAGTTTGTCTGAGCTGTTTTATCTTGTATACTTCGTGGTTGATAATTTGTCTTGCACAATTTAGAAAGTGTTGCAAAACGTCTTAAAGAGAGCGACCTAATCCTCAATTCAACCCAATAATATCTTTGGTGGTTGAAATTTATGTTAAAAATAGTTTTTCGAAACTCAAAAACAACAATTCAAAATTTTAAGACATTTCGTCACACTGCCCAAACTGTGCAAGACATTCAACAAGAGTGACTCGTAGTCTTGAACTCTATCTCTGACATCAAACTCACATACAACATTTTCATAGGGTGTATTCTCAAAAGTTCGTGTATTAGTGACCCTGCACATCTATCTCAAGATAATGAACGCTCTAAGAATTATGCCTCAAAATTCTATAGGAAGCGATCTCACTTTCACATTCACATAGGTGAGTCTATCAGAGTACTCCTGTAGCTAGGTACTTCACTCCACATAAAGTATAGATCTCATTAAGATTTTCTATCACCTCATCATATCATCGCTTCAGGAATCATGCTTATCTGATTTATAATAGCATGTTCATCTCATATCACTTCACGACTTGTTATTACCCGTTTAACTTAATTTTTAGGATCTCCAGTCTTTTAGATCATGTTAACATCATGGGTGACTCTATAGAAAATAGTCTCATCCTTTTGGATGTATTTAGAAATTTCTTTCTAGTTAATCCTTTCGTCAAATGATCTGTTAAATTTTCATCAGTGCATACATGATTCACTATAATAACTCATTTAGAAAGTAACTCTCTAATAGTGTTGTGCTTGCAAAGTATTTATCGTCTCTTATCATTGTAATAATGATTTTCAATTTTTGGAATAGTCGCACTACTATCACAGTGGATCAACACAACTGACATATGTTTTTTTTTCTTTTTCATAAAGGGATCTCAACTAGCTAGCATCTCTACCAGCTCGCTTCTTCATTAGCAGTAGCTAGTGCTATCATTGAATACTCCATAGTCGACTAAGCCAATATTGTCTATTTCTTCGATTTCCAAGATACAACACTACCAACTATACTAAAAATATAGTCATTGGGTGCTTTGGAGTCATCTGATAAAGTGTTCCAATCAACATCTTTGTATCCTTCAAGGACGAAACGAGTTTGATAATGTAATTTGAGACTCTAGGTCATGTTCAGGTATCTCATGACTCTTTCGATAGCTTGTCAATGTTCCATACTAGGTGTACTGATAAACTGACACAATAGTTCCACGATGTAGGCAATGTTAGATCTAGTACAATCAGTGGCATACTTGAGGTTGTCAATGATGCTCGCATATTCAATTTTTCTAACACCTTTGTTAGTGTATTGGATCATATGGTGTGAAAATAGGTTTACAATCAAAGTATTTGTGAAAACAGGTTTACACCAAATATGAGTAGACCGTCTACATATAGACATATGATAGTGCAAATGTAATTTTTAGATTAATAATCAATACATTTGTCACTTTCATTCACTTTAAACTCATTCGATATAATCAAGTTATCAAATTTTTCATGTCATTGCTTAGGAGCTTATTTAAGACCATACATAGATTTATCTAACTTATATACCTTGCTTTCTTGCCTATGAATCACAAAACCTTCAGATTGTTTCATATTGATTTCTTTTTCCAAGTCACCATTTAAAAAAGTTGTTTTGACATCCATTTGGTGTACCACCAAGTTATGAATAACAGCTAATGAAATGAGTACCCTAATGGATGTAATACTAGTGAACGGTGAAAAAGTGTCGAAGAAATTATATTTTCTTTGTCTAAAACATTTGGCTACAAAGAGAGTCTTGTATATATCAACAATTCCATCGGATTTTAGTTCCTTTTTCAAAATCCATTTATAACCTATCGGTTTGCATCCATGAGGCAATTCTACTAATTGTTAGGTCCTTGTAGACTATACGAGAATTCTTCTCATCGTTTATAGCTTCTTGCCATAAATCTGCATCCAAAGATGACAAAGCTTCTGGAAGATTTGCAGGATCTTCTACTAAGGTATATGTCGTATAATCGGGGTTCGTAATATTTAACAACTCTAGCTCTCTTACTTCTTCGAGGTTCATTTTCGTCTTGTTTGTTGCTTTCAGTGCTCCTCACTAGAGAAATGTGACTTGGTTTGCTTCCCCCACTATTTCTCGATTTGAAAGGGAATCTATTTTCATAGAAGTCAACATCATTTGACTTTATGATCACTTTCACATTTAGGTCATAAAACCTATTGCATACCTAATGAATACACATTCATAAGCTCTACTGGCGAGTTTAACTCGCTTTTACACTTCTTACTCTATCTATTGTCACTAATGATTATGACTATAAAGGAAAAAAAATATAAATGTTACACAAAAATTATACTATTCAATCAATGTACCATTCCAACATATTCTACTGTAACACATTATAAGTTTAACAATTATGTAATAACAACTTGTATTATTTCTCTTTTGTCTTGAACTTTTATAATTTGAAATTCACTAAGGAGGTAGTAAAATCTAGTATGATTGTTTCAATCAAGGGACAAACTCATATACTCTCAACCAAGTCGACCTTAACTAAATCTCAATAATACATTGCCTAACTCTCTAATCTATTATAATATATTAAAACAAACCCCCCAACTCTATTGATTGACACATCACGCACTTATGTGTCACATCACTTATATTCCTATGTGGCACCTTTCATATGCTTCTACAAGTCATCTTACACCTTTTATTTCTCAATTTAGCTTTTGCATCTCACACATTTGTTGAGACAAAATCTATTTCAATTGATTTTAATGATAACAAAATTACTTAAGAGATTATGATTGTGATTAAGGACTAATTTGTGCTCTTGAGTGGATTTATAGTAGAAAACAGGTTATTAATCATAAAGACTAAAAGGATGAACATATGACTCAAAACCATCATATTTGCAAGCAAGAGGATGGGTTGAGCCTACGCGAGGATGGCCTCGTAAAAGCACATAATATATCCAGCAACGTACCCATGATTCTTAATCAGGTTAAGATGTCAAGATTGTAACCAAGAATGACCCAATAAAGCATATTATCTAAAGAGGTCAGAAAGCACATTTGAACTAGTACGAGGATAGGCTGTTCTAGGTAGAGGACGGCTAGTACTAGGTAAAAGGTTGAACAATTTGTCACATCATTCTTCAAAAGTTGAAATCAAACCTGGTACTCCACGAATTCAGCCTGCTGTAGCACACATAGTCAAGGAAATAGCCGTTTCATGTCTTGAAGAAAGAAAAAGAAAAAAGGCTACAATGGACCAAGTACCTAGGAGGTTTGAACCTCAAGGCTGAGGATGGACTAACACTGTTCAAGACAGTTGGATGGCAGTTTAATAATTTCAGCACAAAGACCATTGGACTCTTTGATGCATCCTCCTCAACGGTCAAGAAGTGTTTTAACACATGGAAGAGCTATACAATAACTCTATAAAAGGCAGCAAGCTCTCCACATTCAAACACACACCAATATTGCATAAAAAGATCAAAAATCTTAAGTTTATCAAAAGCAATATCCATCATCTCTTCAAACTTTCTACATTCACACAATAGATCTTTGAAATATCCTTTTAGAAAGTGTTTAAGAAAAGAGAGAACAATCATACTCAAATCATTCTGTAATTTTTCAAGTAAGATTACTTGAAAATATTCAAAACGTAATTGTAAGCTTGGTGAAGCTAGAAAATACACAAAGTGTAATCATCCTCGGTTAGAGGTTGATTTGATTGATTGTTAGTGAAATCTCACAAGAGTGTGAGGACTGGACGTAGCCATAATTGGGTGAACCAGTATAAAATTGGTGTGCCTATCTCATTTTACTATTCTTGCATTTATTTAGTTCTTGATTAAAGAGTTTGAATTTCCATCCTCCATCGCATCCTCTCAGAGAGGACAAAAATTCATAATCTTGTTAAAACAATTTTTAAACGCCAAAATCCCTATTCAACCCCCCTTCTAGTGATATTTAGCTCCATCAACATTATCATATACATATGTTGAGAACCCACACACAAAAGCTCTTCATGAAAATAATTTTACTATCAAAACTTCTCATGAAAATAATTTTACTATCTTCTTACTTCAATCAACTTTCAGTACTCCTCCATTTCTAACTTTGTACATCCTATCTTATGTTATCTCAAAAATCATTCTTTCCATACACTCTTAAACTTTGGTGGAGAGCACACTTTAGATACAAAGTTTTGTTGTTTACACAACATTAAACCTTTCATGGCTTTTCAATTCTCACCCAAGTATCAGCGGAAAATGTGAGATTGTGTAACCTGTTGGTGACTTCCTCGGTTGGGTGAAATCAAGTTATTTTCTTTGTCCATTTAAATTTTATCCATCTTCTATTTTTCCTTTTTTTTTAATCTATGTAGTTTTAATCTAATATGGTATCTCAATTCTCACCCCAAATATCAACGGAAAATGTGATATTGTGTAATCTTAGTTCATTTTCTAATATGATTGCGCCTCCATAAACTAGGTCAAAGCTTATCCTTATGTCATTTTCTTTCTCCATTTAATTTTAGTCATTTTCTATTTTTCCTTTATTTTTTTATTTTTATCTATGTCCTTCAGTTCTATTTTAATATGGACAACACATTTTCTTTTAGATACGAATCATTTGTTTTTCTTTAACTAAGAGCTAGGGAACACTTTTGAATTCTTAAACCACAAAATGGCATTTTAAGTTCCTTTATTTTTTTTAGAATTTTAGTTCAACTATATATAATAGATAATTGGATATAAACAAGTACTACAGTTCACTTTAGCCAAGAGATTACAATGTCAAACAACATAACAAATTTGTTTTGGTAGCCGTTCGGTAGGCATGACAACGGGGCGGGTCGGGGGCGGATTTTGCCTTCTCCACCCCCGCACCCGACTAATCGGGGAAAATCCGCACCCGACTAATATTCTAGTTAACATTATTCAATAAGTTTTAAGTTTCCTATAAGCAACCAGGAGTTGTAGATAGAAAGGCCTACTTTGCATGATAGTTTATATTTCTTGGTTACTTTGCATATGCAAGAGGAAATCCTTGTTTATTTTTTGATCTATTTCTTGGTTCTTTTGAACCAGAATTTATAGACAAATATTAGTAAATTCGTAGCATTTGAACTCTTGTTCGCACATTCTACCAAATAGATTACCATTACATTAATGTAATTTGATTTTTCCTCTTTCTATTACTATTGATTATATTATATAATCCGATATTTTTAGTCATTCAGCTTTACACGCTCCACAAAAAAATGTCATTATTTTGCTATGTTACTATTTCACTTAAAAAACATAAGATCCCATTATTAAATTAAAAAAAGAAACACTAAGACTTGTTGAATTCATATTCTAAAAACTCTATTTTAATATTTTAAAATTTAAAAACTAGAAAATTTATTTAGATTTCTTGTTTTTAAAAACTATTTTGTAAAACTATTTTTAATATTATACTTTTTAAAACTAAAAAAATAAAACAAATAAATAGTGTCTAACTTTTTATTTTTTAATTTTTTTAATTCTCTAATAAAAAACTGTTTTAAAAAATTAAAATTATCAAACAGAATTTTCTAAAATTTATTTATAAAATAATTTTCAAAAACTAAAAAATAAAACACAAACAACCTCTAAAACACTTATTTTCTCTCGTTTTTTCCTTTGTCCTTTATCTCCGATCATATTGTTCTCCTGCATCTCTTATCGACTCCTTCTCCGGTCGATCTCGTCCTCCCTATCTCCGATCGATCTCTCGTCATCACCCGTTCTTGATTTGTCTTTGTACCTCTCTTCGTCTCTAATCGATCGATGTTCACTGATTTGCGTTATTTGTCTTCATCCATCTTCAAAGGCGAGCATGTCTTCTATTTAACATTTATTCGATTTGGATTTTCTTAATTGGAAGTCGGATGCACGTTGGAAAGTCGCTTCAATTGTGGATCTTGATTTATGTCTATATAGTTTGTGACATCAAATCACCCCCTTCATTTCATTTAATCTTGTCATTAAAATATTTCATAAAATCAAAGATTGTGATTAGTCTCACAATCTTTCTCTAAATAGTAGAATTGATTTGCCCTCCCTCTTCCATCACCACACAAAGTTAAAAAAAAAAAAAAAAAACATTTATGGTCATAAATTCATAATTATCATTATTCTTCGTTTGCTTCCCCTAATTTTTTTATTCTCCAAACCTGTCACTTTTTTTAACAGAATGCCTAGTACTTGTCTGATGTCCATCAACATGGATTATGACTTATGTGTATTACAAGTGCGTTAAGTTTCAAACACAATATATGCATAAATTTAAAAAATCGTAGGATAAAACAGATCTACTAAAAGAGTGATGTTAAAAAACAGTGGCATGAAAATGCAAACAGGTTGAAAAATTACAACGTCAAACAATAATCTTGATTGAGACTAATCACAAAATCTTTATTTTATGACATACTTTAGTGTTTATTTTATGTCCTCCAGTTTTTGTTTTACCTTTTATTTAATAAAATTTTTAGCTTAAAAAAAATGGTGATAAATACCTTTTAGATTGAATAAAATGAAGTGATTCGATTTGGTGTGAAACTAAACTTTGACACAATGGTGTCAAACTAAACATTGACACAATGGTGTCAAACTAAACTTTTGACACTATGGTGTCAATTGATCCCATCCCTTTAAGGTTCAAATCAATAAACACTATAAATCCCTAATCATCAGGGTGGTCCATTGGAGGGTAGATTTTGAAGCAAAAATCATCAATTATTTGTTCTCCCCTTATTTGAACCCGATCAAGAGAGAGAAGAAGCAAAACCAAAAGTCGAATTGTCCATGCAATTCATTGTCCAAATCTGCATTGATAGGGTTAAGGGAACCAAAATGGCAATAGCCAATAAATATTCTCAGAAATTATTCAAGAATTTCTATCAAAATACAACAAACACATGGCAGCTGCCATATTAAAATTATTGTACACCTATTACATTGCCTAAAAAAATAAATCAGGCTTAGAAAAGCTATAATACAGAGTGCTGTTGCAGCTGAACACATCTAACTACCCAAATCATCCTCTTTCATTACACTCCCAGTTTGACCAACAAACTCAGGATCCGAGACCATGACACTTTTGGATCCTCCAACAAGAATATCTGCTTTCCCAACACCATTTGTTCCAACCATTCCCTTACCCTGCCGCTGTAAACATGATGAGATTGCTTCAAAACCATTTCTTCTCTGCATGTCAGAGAGCACTTCTTTCTGATCATCGCTATCTCTACACATCTGGTAATCAATCACACCATTGCATCCATTGACTTCTCTAGTTGTAAAAGAAGATGCTCCATTCAGATGATGTTTATCATTCTTGGCCAATGCCTGCAATGACTCTTTCTCTAAGATGGCAGATGTAGAATAACTACTAAATGCCGCAGGATATTTCGCAAGCAAAATGGCAGAATCAGGCAGTGATGAACAATTGGGATGTATTTTGTTCTCGACGTGATAACTCATAACAGGAACTTTTTCAATGCCCCGGCAATCGTCATGATCAACCTTCAAAATAGCTGATTTTCCACCAGCATTATCATGGCTGGTTAGTTTCAGACTAGAAGAGGCACTGCTTAACTTTGGACGGTGGGTACAGTTTTCTTCATTACCCTTGGAACTTACAGGCTTCTGGTTGGATGAAGGAATAGTTAGTATCTTCCCAAATAGTTTCACATCGCCATCTCTGGGTGTTTTTTCTGAATCTGACAAACACTGCAAGCTTTTGTATTGATCATCATGTTCAATCTTTTGGGACAAAAGCGACAACTGGGTTGCTGAACTGCTGCAGCTCATATTCACATTCACTTCCTTCTTAGGAGACACTTGCAAATCATAGCATCGAAGGATTCTAGCAGGCTCAACATCATCCAATAAATTCCCAGGATTACAAAGCTGATAACCAAGATTGCTACTGGAATTATGACCACTCGTATCTCGATTTCCCTGAATATCACAAGACAGTAGATCTTGGCTAGCTGTTTTCTTATATTGCACAGCAGCACCATCAGTATATTGCAATATTGAATTTGCATTTGTAAGAGGACCCACTGACGATCCTGAGAAATGAGGTTTTTCAAGGGGTAGTTGGGGCTCATTTTCAACATCAACACCCAATCTTGAACAAGAAACTTCCACAGATGATAGTGAAGTATCCACCGGAGTGCTTGAATTGTGGACGTTGTCTTTCAACTCAATTACAACATCTGTATTAGCTTCATCTCTGTCAACTAGACATATAGTTGAACCCTCCAATTCATTTCCCCAATGCCTGGAAGAAACATCAGAAACCAGTCTACCCTCAGCAACAGAATAAGAGTGGCATGGTTCAATTGTCTTCATATCAGACACCAATTCTGTAACTCCACCTTTATCTTCACTTGGTTTAACTTCTCTAATGTCTGTGCTATCCGAAACTGTCTCCATATCAGACACCAATTCTATAACTGCACCTTCCCCTTCACTAGTTTTAACTTCTCCAATTTCTATGTTATCCGACAGAACTATGGCTCTCTGGTCTCGGACAGAACCAGACTTATCAGAACTGTTCAAGACAACTACATCACCATCAATTCCCAGTTTAGACTCACCACCAATAACACATGGATTAGAAACCATATTTACATCTTCATGATCTACTTTCCCATTAGTTTCCTCTGATTCATCTAACTCAGCTGACAGGTTGCTAGCTTCTACAGGATTGGATTCATCGTGATACATGTTCTTGTCTGATGCAGGCTGGTTTACATCTGTTTTAGTGCCTGACGTATCAGTGCCATTGACAGAACCTGTCTGTACAGCACATGCATTATCTGCATCACTCCTGCCACCATCCACATCATCATTCACCAGTGATCCAACATTTTCAGGTCTGGGACCCATGAGATCCAATTTAAGACGTTTCTGAGTCTTGCTAAAAAAAACTTTGCACTGGTACTGGGATCTTGTTCTGACACACTGTGCAATCATTGCAAAATCCTTTCCATAAGATGATACAGCCTGAAGGAAGGATGCCTTCTCCCCATCCGTCCAATCAGTAGGATCCATTTCACCACAGCTCTCATCGGAACAAGTTTCATGATCAATATTCTGAGTAACATCCATCGGAGTTTGTTTGCATAGAGACCTCACTTTCACACACTTCCTGATCCTGTTATCTTCCACAGGATCAACTGAACTTGTTATACAGGAATTTGTTGCCTCAGATGAAATACAACCACATATACTAGCCAATACATCAGCTGCAACAGTCTCTCTTTCATCTTGAAGAACGTCAACACTGTCCATCCTCTCTGTAATGAAATTTTCACCCTTAGAATTGACCACATTACCATATCCCCTCCAAAGGGAACTTCCCGAACGCATTTTCCGATTACCTGCAATGCGGGTTGCCATCACTGACGCTGCACTCAAAATGTCAAGTGAAGAAGCATTCACTTCTGAATTCCATTTTATACCTGATGCCATCAAGTCGGCTTTGGTTTTACAAAATTTACCTAGCTTGTCGTCATCATTTTTCTTAATTTTCACAAAAAAATCAGACTTATGGTTTTTGTAATAGAATTCAACACAATCAGCCGTTGTCTTGTGGTCAAGGAAAGAAGCAATTTTTCGAAAATCTTTTCCAAACGCCACATATTTCTCCAAGAAAATCTCTTTCTCTTCTGAAGTCCAAGGGTTTATCATGGCCCTTTCTTTCTCAATAGCCAATGGATCTTCAACCAGCCCATTACTGGATAAAAACATTGAATTCATTTTGTCCTTCTGATCCAAAATTAATGCTGGCATCTTCAAGAAGGTTCTTTGAATTTCATGTTTGGATTCCGAAAGCAGTTGGCTTGTATAGTTAATCATCTCAGATGTTGGGACCAATTTCAGTTGGTTTCCTGCTGCAAGTATAGACAAAAGAATACATTTATCATCACAAAACAAACCTTAATCAGAACAGAACTACTACCAAATGAAAATGTCACATTTCAGCAAAGGAACAAGTAGTCAATAGCAGAATCCAGCAGAGCAGCAAACTCCAAAAACACTTTAAAGGCGCAGCAGGTAACGGGGTGAACGGAGAAACAAAAATAGCCTCTTACAACAAAAACATTTGAGAAACTGTTTGTCGGAAATAGATTTAAAATTAATGTTCATTTATATTCCACATAAACAAGTGTTATCAAAGGGCAGCTATATCGGTACTATAATGCATAGCAGAATTTGAGGAATCTGCTATAAAAAACCACACTATGCCAATTTTGCTATTAGGGCAAAATAGCAGCTGCTGTTCCAGTTTCAGTCTTAGCAGTTGTAGCGGAAATACCTTAAATGAGAGAATTTTAGGTTTTTTGTCCTTTTTAATACATTAAAATTGGAGGCAGCATGTGAGCTGCACATGACCTATTTTTAATATAAACTGAAGGGTCAGAGTACTAATATACAAACATCCTGAGATGTAAATCTCTCAATACGCAAGTTGAGCTCTACCTTCATTGCCTTTTCATGTGTCGTCCTCCATATCGAACAAGGACGATAAACCTGTCAATTCACTTTTATCTAAAGAGGCAGCATGTGAGCTGCACAAGACCTATTTTTCGATCTCTAAATTGACTTTTTTATTTTGGAAATTGTTCATCCATCCCGCATTTTTACTAACTGAATGTTAAATACACCACCAGAAGGTGGCTTCTGGTGGAGATTTTCAGTCAATTTAACACTACCGGAAGCTGACTTCCAGTAAAATGCCGAGAAAATGGGGGGGCGGTGGAGCATTTGCCTTTTATTATTATGTAACTTTGTATTTGTATGCAGCATACCTTTTTCGGTAATTAATTGATTTCTTTCAACTGCTACACGGCTTCCGCTATCGTTCAACTATTTTCCGCAATCTCCTATTGATAACCCTTTTACAGTAGAAGTGTAGATTCAATGCACATCAGGAAATAGACATTACGCTAGTTATTCCTATTGAAAATTGTATCTAGAATTTATGTCTTGTAATCTTGATGTATATAAATGACAATTCTAGGATTTCTGACCACCATCAGTCAAATTTTCAATTCTAGGATTTTGTTATTTCATACTCTTTATTGATGTCTTCTCGAGATGCACATCTATTTCATGGAATTCGTCTAAATTGTTTGAAATAATTCAGAACTTTTATATTGAAATTCCTACTCAGTTTGGTCTCTCAATTCACATTTTGAGTTATAAGTGTTATCAATAGCAGATTGCAGGGAAAAGCGAAACACCAAAAATCTGCTATGTGAAATAGTGGATAGTGTTGCAGTCAAATAGCGGCGGCCGCACAAAGGTCGATATAAGTAAATTATATATAAAAAAAAACATGTTGCATACAAATAAAAAAGGGAATGGAGACATGGCATAGCTTATATATTGAAACGTATACGTATTACAATGAATATACGAGCAATACTCTAGTTTTTCTATTATAAAAATAGGCCATGTTTGGCACTCTTGCAAAATCTTTAGTAATAGCGAAACTCAGATAGCATTGCGGGTTTCATAGGGGATTCATCAAAATCCACTATGCAATAGCGCTATAGAGCCACTAATTGACAACACTACATGTCCAAAGGCATGATTTAACAGTCTAGTTGTCCACACACACCACAATATAATGATATTGCGGAAAAATATATCTTTATCTTCTTGGTCACTGGTACCATGTTACCTTAAACTAATGTACCCTTAAATTTTTAAGAAAATGCATTTTACATCTAACTTATTTAAACACTCATATGCCATCTTCTGTGCTAACTAACTAGATTCCTCTCTCCATTTTATTTCTCAATGATTCTACATATAACTTCCCCTATCTATTTTTCGTTGCATTTGTTTTGGTCGTGAGTTTTCTCTAGATAGAGACATGCACGTTGCACGTGCAATCAATTTCCCCTAGATATTCTATAGTACAAAAAGGTTAGAAGCAATGATGGTGGGATTGCAAGTAGCAACGTGTATCGCATGATCATACGAGCCATAATGATGGCATCGTAGTGTGATGGGGGTAAGATCGTATGGTGTGATCATACGAGCAAAAACTCGCCACGAAAAATATCCCATTTCGAGCTGGGTTTTTGCGAGAAAAAAAAAAACTAATTTTTTAATGTTGTGCGGTTTCGATTGGGTTTAGGGTTCCCACGTGCTTTGAAAGCTTTTCTTCATCTTCCTACCACTGTCACAGACATTGTGCCGCCTTTCTCTTCCTCCGACAACTGCAATGCGGCCTTCCTGTGGTAGTTGCTCGGTTAGTTTTGTGATGGTTGTGATTTAGAGGTTATTTTCTTTATCTATGTATATGTGTTCGTAACTATATATATATATATATATATATATATATATATATATATATATATATATATATATATATATATATATATATATTCCCTATTAGTAGGATCTTATGATTCGTTAGATCTTATGTATACTCTTGACTTTAAAAACACTGGTTACAAGTTTATCCTCCTTCGTTAGATCTTATTTAATCTCTAATGATGTAACTTTTTTTGAAGATTCTCTATATTTAATTTCAATGGAGGAAACACTCCCTCCATACAATTTTTCCAATTCCCTTTCATAATCCTCCAACTGTCCCTCTTCAAAAAGACGGAGGATTTGAAAAGCATTAAATAATTCTGAACAATCCTTCAATAAAGTGATTAAATCGCATCTCATGAAATCATTAATGAAAGCAAGTGACATGAAACTAGATTCTAAAATAGAAGGCACACAAGGAGTGCTGTTGATGGTGGAGAGCCAAAATTCCACCATGAACATATGGCAGATGGCGTAACGGCATATAGCAGAAGCATGGAGGGTAATTAAAAAAATTAATGTTTATATATGTCATGTGATTAGCAATATATGTCAAGAACCATATACTTAATTGATAGATAATATTATTTGTCTTAATCGGAAAAATATAAAAACAGAGTTAAAATACTTAACGAGTGAGAAATACTCCATCAGAAATATTCATGTACTTAACAAAAAGCCAAGTTTAAAACATTTTTTATCCTATAGTAACTCAAGGAGCTAATTATTGATTCTCTAAGTCTAAGATTCTAAAATAAAAACTGATATTTCAAAAGGGTTCTGGACGCTTCCGTTCCCTGACTTACAGAGTAATGCAAACACATGTTTACATCATTAAATTTCTTTATCAACAATAATAACTATCGAGCCATTATTTCATTTGTTCTTGTCCATAGTTCCATATTAAATAAATTAAATAAATGTAAGATTTTAAATTACTGCCTAATAAACATACGCCTCAGCATAATGCTGCAAAGACCCAGAGGATTTGATTCACATGGTATTAATATAAAGACCTAACAATTTACAAACATATCAATGACCTAACACCGTTGACGCCTAAAACAAAATTTAGTAAACTAAAAATAGATATATTTTTTTGTTATTCTGCATGTCCCAAAGTTTCTAGTTGATTTCACCAAGCAAATAGCATGCACCAACACACACATAGGAATAGAGGATACAGATATGAAGTACCAAACATCAAAAAGTTAACAACCAAGCCATACAAAAACCATTGACCTGTGTGGAGTGTGAAGTATCACTAGATGCAGTACGCTAAATGGA
Source organism: Cicer chorassanicum (assembly GCA_037974735.1). NCBI lineage: Eukaryota > Viridiplantae > Streptophyta > Magnoliopsida > Fabales > Fabaceae > Cicer > Cicer chorassanicum. The sequence continues at coordinate 6,628,996 of JBBPBP010009778.1, read as the reverse complement.
CCAAAGGCACCACTGGGCTCTCTTTAAAAAAATTAAGAAGGGAAAATTCTATTCCATCCAATAATAAAAAAATAACAAATTCTTTGTTATTTCCCCTTTATCTATTAAGAGAGCACCTAAGGCCTTATAAAACAACGGCAGAGCACAATGTCCTTATTGGCTAAATCTGTTAATGTTAAAAGAAAGCAACAACAATAACAATCAAAGTTGTTTCCCACTAGGAATGATTGGTTACATGAAATACCTAATGACATTAAGTTCTGTCCATAATAACAACAAACTTATGTGATAAAAAACACAGCAAAATCAATGCAAATGTGACTATTATCGAGAATAATATTCATACCAGGGAAAGGAAAACGAAAGGGAATAGAAGACCGCTTCTTCTGATGACTATTGCTGGTAGTGCGTAGATCTAATTCAAGTTTCTTGTGAGATTTTGGGCGGTGTTTACGAACAGACAGCAAGCGCATATCTTCTTTCCACAAGTGATGCAAAGCTTTAAACTTAAGTGTTATAACTCTCTCCTTCAGTCTTGTAAATCGCCGTTTCTCCTCAAATTTTGCCATAATAAATGCACCATTTTGAGAGCATGAGGCACTTCTAACTCCAATATTGTCGTAGAACTTCTTGCCACATTCTTCAGGCAATAACTTAGCAAATTCTTCCCATGCTGCTTTTGCAGATTTTTTATTGCATGAAATAATTGTATCATATAAAATATTCTCCGTGCTAGAATAGAATCTTGCACTTGACTTATCATCCACACCATCTTTAGCCTCCAAAGATGAATTACTATCACCACAAGCAGAGACATTGGCAACATGCCTATAAGTACAGGGAATTAAGCATTGTATGGCTGTTGATTGAATTCGATCCAAGTCTTCAGAGCATGTACCATACCCCGCATCACATGCAGAAACTGCATTAACCATGGGCAGAGGCTCTACAAGTTTAGACCTTGCAGCACCATGACAGTCATTATCATCTTCCTGGCAATTATCATGTATATCAAGCAAGTTAGTAGAAAGAGGCATCTTCTCTACAACAGCCATCTCCACAATAGGGTCATCAGAAGATACAATTTGCAATGGTTCTAGACGAGCAACCTTGTCAGTGCTTCCAACATGCTCCTCACAAGAGTTTACATTGTAACGCATCAGAGAGCCAACTGCTGCTGAACACGGAAATCTACCCTCAGATTCAGATTTTAGAGATCTAAGTTCAGTTTCGAGTAAATCAATTTCAGTTTCAGTCACTTCTAATACCTTTGAAATGCCAGCTTTTAACGTCAGTAATTTATTCATTGTGGTGGATCTTAATAAACTATCATCCACAGAGCTAGGATCATCAGACTGAGGTAACTCAACAAGTGAAGAGCCCAAACTAGACAATGAGTCAATATCCACCTTCTCTAAATTGAAAGAAAACATCTGCAGATGACTTTGCCACCCAGGACCAGGTGAACTACGCAGGTTACTAACATCACTGTCCACATTTGCAGCATTTCCAAACAATTTATCATCTGTACCTGTTATGAGGTAAAACTCAGGTTTTGACAAACAATACATAGAATGAGAAAAATCATAGTATATATTAAACATTCAAACACCTGAAAATATTGACTCACCGAAAATCAGAGTATTATTTATTTATTTACCACAATTCTATACAAACATAATATATATTTGTGTGTGTGTGTATAAAACACTGGGATGGGTCAGATATGCTACTTAACTAACAGCAGTGAACACTTCTACCAGTTAATTTGCTTTGTTCTCACACCACTTCCACAGAACAGAAGTGTTAAAAGGAATATAAACAATAACAGAAAATCTACCATACCTGGTGAAGAGCTGCAGGCAGCAGAAGATGGAGTTGCGGGAGAGGCACAATCTGAAAATACTGAAACTTTTGCGTTTTTATCTACTAAGCCGGGACTGAGGAAGTTGCTGGGTTCCATATTAAAAGGTGAAACAGGGTCATCTTTGTTTAGAGTTACCTCAGGCCCCTCAACTTTCTTTTTCTCAAACTTTGCAAGTCCCTCACCCCAATTTAGTCTAGGCTTCTTCCTCAAATTTGCCTCTTCAGATGGAGCAGAAGACGTACAAAGCCTACCAGCTTCCCCTGAATTTGACTCAACACCAGTCGCAATTTTGTGTTGCAGCCCAACCTTCCCTTCACAGCTTCTCTTTGAATTTGTCCCTCCTAAACTCCTCGTGCTAATTGAGTGACTTAAGCCTGATTCTCGTGAAGATAAGTATCCAGGTCGGGTCCATTTAAGGGGCTTCCAGTCAATTGTACCCAGAGCACTATTCCTATCACATTTCTGGCCTGAACCAAACCGATTAACACCGCCCATCTTATCATGCTGGTCTTTCATGTGATGCTGCTCCCAAGTATTTAATAAGTCAGAATTTGGATGAGAGGAATATGTTAGCATGTCATCAACTGACCTACGGTCATTATTGACATCAATTTGCCTCCTGTACGTATTCAGAGAGCTGTTTGTGGTTTCCCATGAACGCCCTCTCCATTCTCTCTGGCTAAAGGCTCCTTTACTTTCCTTATTACCCCTTCCATACTTTCCATCCCCTCGAGAGACTGATGTCCGACAGTTATCTTCCTCCAGCATCTTGTCACAGGATCGAGAAAGCATGCGCTCATGACCAGATTCTTCTGGAAATAACTGCCAACCACCTTGCTTACGATGATGACCTAAGGAAAATAGAAAAAAGAAGAAATCAATACAAGAATATTTCTTAGTTCTCACACCAAAAAAATAAAAACGGTTGGGAGAGGGGAGAGCATAACATTTACATTATTACAAAAAAGATGAGAGTACTGAGAAGCACACAATTACTACAAGCACAGCACCCATAGAATTTTGGGATGGATCAGACTATACTAAAGTGAGCAACTCATTTTAGAGAATAAAGTGAATAATATCAATCATTAATAAAAACATCAATAGTTGATATTATATGCACATGCATAATAAACTAATATATTATAGATGGCTGAAAGATCAACCATTGATTTACTTATTTTACTAATTTATCACTTTAGATGAGCTAAATATTTTTTAGACTATCATCATAGACCCTAAATCGCAAGAAATTTTATACCGTCCCAACCTAGAGGCTACTCCATACTATAGGCCCAAACTACAAGCTGTTTTATCCAGTCATAATCTCATGCTTCAAGGAATCTCCATGGAGAGGGATGCCACAATGTGGGATTTTTAATTGCAGATATTGACTACATGTGCCAACCGAAATATGCCACCATATACCTTTGTGGATAAAAAATGTGTGTTCGCCTACACCTACGTAAAACAGCATTCTAATTCTAATAACAACTACAGATTCAGATCCTCAGAACTCCAAAATTAAATAAATAAAATTAAAGCTCTTAATTACTCATACTACAAAAACGGCAAAAGTAAAACAAATCAAATCATCATTAACCACAAAAGCCTTGAAACCACAATCAACACACTAATTTGTTCCAAAACTAAACAAATCAACAAGTTCAGAAAAGCATAAATTACAAACCAAAAACATAATTCAGATTCAACAACAACAACAAAAAAGAAGAAAAAACCTGCAAATCTCCGAAAATCGGCAGCACGGCGTTGATGATGATGAGAAGACGAGCCTCTCCATCTAGCCACTGATCCTAAAGACTCAGAACTCCCTTGCTTCCTCTCCCTATACGAGTTCTTTCGATCCAACGGTATCGGTTCCAGCGGCATGAAAAATCAATCAAAACAAGCCTCTATTCACTGCCACCAACAACACAGCATCTGAATTTCAATTCAAAACAACGAATTCAACCCAACGCAACGCCAAATCTACAATCTACCAACTCATAAACCGATTAATTAGCTAATAATCGAGCAACCTAGGGTTTTCTAAAACCTAGAAAATCGAAGAAAACGTTCGGATTACACGAAAGTGAACGGCGTAACTGAAGGCGATAAAAATGGAAGAAATAAGCAATAATCAGTGCGGAAGGTTTACCTGTATAGGATGCAGAATATGGATTTCTTCCCGTTTCCAGAAATTTTCCCGGAGTTTTTTCTCGGGAAAATAAGGCGAGAAAGTGAGAAAGGGGGGAATGGGGATGGTAAGGGCAAAGAGAGGGAATGAAAGTAGAAGCGGATCTCAACTATGCTTCTAAACTATTTTCCAAGCCCATTTCAAATCCGATAATAATATTTTTCAATTTTATTATTTATCTTCTATCAATTATTTTCTATTTTCTACAAGTTACACCCACTATTTCTCTTACTACGCCGTACAATAACACTAAATAAAATAATGTAAATAATCAAAATATTTTCTATTCTCTCTTCCTCACTCTTTTTTCTGTTTTTTTTATACTAAAATGTATTTATAACATTCCATTTATGATAATATGATGGATATAAGTAGGAATACTCAATAAGATTATGAATTATTTCATTAGTTTGTCTTATATTAAATCAACATAGAAGTATGTGTAATGAAAAGAAATTAGACTCTACAATTTTTAATAATAGCACTAAATTCTCTTGACCACTCTATTGCTCCATATTTTACCATGTCACCCTAATTTGGAGATGTGAAATAATTTTGATAAAAGATTGAAATAATCTACACAAAGCCTGTTCTTAATGCTCTATTGGGTATGTATGTTAAATACGAATTATTTATGGTGTTTTCATTATTATTTTTTTGTTGTTCGGAAATTGTACGTGAATTGAATTCATATGTGTTAAAAAAATTATAATGTATGTAAACTAAATCTGCATAAAATATCATTTATTAAAAGTTAATTTTTTATGAACTTATTTTAAGTAGATATTGTCTCTTCACGGGTACTTGTAGATATCTATGGATATTTATTAAATTAATAATACCTTTCTATAAAAAAAAATATTCTATACAAAATTAACTTTTTGAACACCGTTTTTTTATTCATATAAAAAAAATAGGTATTTTATTATGAATCTATCTCATCAAATTTTTTAGGGTTTTGTATTTAAACCATAAATACAAAATTATGTATATTTAGGATTTTGAGGATAATTATGTATACCTGTTGCGAGTATGGGTACCCACGGGAATGATATCTCACTACCTGCATTCGCCTTGTTAATTGGCGAGTAATCTAATTACCAATTATTTTATTTGTGGTTATTCGTTTTGTATCAGTCATATATTTTATCTACATGTATGAGTTTTCTCCATCCATAACTTTGGAGATACATTAACTAATTTCCATATTTCTGATGCATTGTTCTTTCTTCTAATTTATGTCCATATTTCTCTTCCTAATGTATCTATGCACATCTCACTATGAGAATATATTAATTCATTTCCATATTTTCAATGCATTTGTTCTTTCTCCTAATGTCAATACATTTTCCCCTTTCAACGTATTTGTGCACATTTCACCATGGAGATAAATTAATTACTAATGTATCCAACGCATTTTTTTTCTTCAATTTAGTACATGTTTCTCTTCCGAATATATCTATGCACATCTTATGATTAGAATACATTAATTGATTTCCATGTTTCAAATGCATTGCCCTTTCTCTTAATGTCAATACATCTTTTCCATTTCGATATATTTGTGCACGTCTCACTATGGGAATACATTAATTACTTTTCATATTTCCAATGCATTATGGGGTTTCTTATTTCAAACTATATTTCCTTAATAAGACTTATCAATAAAAAGGAAAGTTCATATGGAAATAGTGGTTGAGTGTATAGCCACAACTTATGACGTTGCTCAACAACGAGAAATGAGTGTTAGCGGGACAAAAGTGATTTTCAATCCATTTTCTTCTAACTCTTGTCTCATTTTCTCTCATCTCTATTTCTCTCCTTTTTTTTTTCTATTACATTCTTCTTATTTACATATTTTTTTTCTACTATTGTTGATATTTCTTTTTTATTGTTTCAGTTTGTTTCACGACAAAAATGAAATAACAAAGAAAATAGTTTGGTGTTTGTTAATCTTTAGAAACTCGATGACTTAGTATACACTTGGATCCTTTTTTCTTCTAGAAGCAACAATACATAATGAAATTTTCTAGCATGTTGTTTTGATACTATATTGTGCAATAAAATTGGTGTGGAATTCGTGATGTGTTACTACCTCTTGAGGTCCTTGAATTTGACATTTAGATCGATTTGCTATATTTTTTGTTAGGTTGTATTAGTGCACCATTGAAGGTTCTAAATAATTGTCTTTTGAATATTATTTTCTTTATGTTATAATTGTTGAAGTAAAAACCTTTTTTATATGTGTTTTAATGACAACAAACCTTATGAAATTAATGTTAAGTTTTCGAAATGGTGATCTACTGATGTTTGCGTTTGAGTTTTTATTGAAAGAACAAAAGTAGTTAATCTTGAAGCTACTCACATAAACAAGTATGTTGTATAAACTCAACAAGTGTGTTGAATATTTTTCACAATCTTATATTTGAGGATAAACTCGAGGATGGACATTCTTCACAATCTCAGATCCGAGGATAAACCTGAGGATGGATATTAATCACAATCTCAAGTATGAGGGTGAGCATTCTTCACAATTTCATATCGGAGGATAAATATTTATCAAAAATTTCATCTCACAATTATTGAAAAAGTAATTTTCATAAAAGTACAAAAGGACAAAAGTTGACAAGTTGGTCACACTATTCAAGATTTACCAAAAGTAAACATATAAGTGACACCACATCAATCATGTACTCTTATGTGGAAGATAAGAACTTTCATCCTCGCACCTGAGGATGGACTATAGAAAAAATCATTCTCTCATATATCAAAAAATGAGGTCTTATGTGAACAATGCAAAAACACTAGGTTAACATTGTTCAAATTTATACAAAAGCCTTTGAAGTAAGACAAGCACATCAATCATGATTTTCAAATGTATTAGAAACAAGAAGGAATCTTCTCATCCATAATAGATCAAGAGGATAATAAAAATGTCTTTTACAAATCATATTCTAGAAGGTTACCTAACAAGTAAAAAAGGTGTCAACATGTTTACACCAAATTCCAACAGTCACATATTGGAAAGAAAGACATACAATCATCTCTCAAAGACTTTATGATCATCCATGAACATCCTTAGAATTAGTTACATCAGAGGATGAATACAATCTTAAGATGAGGATATACATAGAGGATATCCTCATAAAAATTTGACACATAAAGAAAAGTACAAAGGTACAAAAAGGTGAAGTACTTGACATGAATGACACATTGGTCAAAATGGTTGGAAAAAGGAAAGCAAAAAGCAGCAATCACATCAAGACTCAATAAAATAGAAACTCCATCCTTGTACTTAAATCAGGTTTGAGGACAAACGCAGAGGATAAACAACACTTTCGAGATGATGAAATTATAACATCTATGTTAGAGGATAAACAATAATGAAAGAGAAAATGAAACTATGTTAGATAATAAAACAATAATGAAAGAGAAAATGAATCTACGTCAGATGATAAACAATGTAGAAGAGAGGATAAACTTATGTTATCTATTCATCCTCACACATGGGAAAAAGAGTAAAATTACAAAAGTACAAGAAGTGTTGTCCTTGACTTATGAGGCACGACATTATAGGTATTGGGGAAAGAAAAAGCCAAATAGGACAAGTCACATCATAATTAATGAAAGTCTCATCCTCTTTCAAATTGGATCCGAGGATAGACTGCAACACTCATCCTCTCAGCATACTTAACTGGAGGATAAAGGCCAAATGGTAGTTTTGCAAATAAAGACAAGTCCAAAGAAACTTAGCAAAGTCTCCAACAGCTATATTTTGCTAACCCATATGTTTGAAGCTCCAAAGGAAACTATAAATAGAGAAGTATTAATCTTCAAACATCAAGAGAATCATTTGCAAGAAAATATCTAAGTTATTCAAGTTTAACATCATTCTCTTCATTCTACACACTCTTCCAAACTTAAATAGATCTGAGGATCATTTTTATTGAGTGTGTTATTTACAACTTCACGTCACTATCTTATCTTAGAAAGTTGTAATTTGATCCCCAAAACAAATCAAACACATTACTAGTATATCCTTAAGTTGATGTATACTTGAGTTATTTTGTAAGTCTGTTGAGGCTAGTAAAAATAAAGTGTTGTAAGCCTGATGAGACTAAGAAAATACATCATTGAAAAGGTGCAGATCAGAGGACAAGTTTTTGAGCACTAGTGAAACTCTCACAAAGTTGTGAGGACTGAAGTAGTCTTTATTAGGCGAACCAATATAAATTTTGTGTGTGAATCTTCTTAAAATCTACTCTCTTTATATTTGTTTTATTCACATCATTAGCACATTTATCACACATATTTCAAACTCATATTATTCTTCTTTTGATCATCCTTAATAAGAGGAGGATTATTTTTCATCTAACCATCCTCACTCCAAAGAACACTTGTGAGGATAATATTAGTGCAGGGACTACATTTTAAAAAGGATCACAATTCAATCCCCTTCTCACGACATTTACTTTTACTTCAATAATATGGATGTATACTTGATAATATCTTTTGTAATTTTGTAGTAAATCTATATTCTATTAAAGTGAAGTATGTTTCTTCTTCAATGATGTTGGAAAGGCTAATGAATGAGTAATGACATTGAGATCATCAAAGTAGCAATTTCCATTCAAAAAGTATATATTTGAGATTCAAGCTAAAGAAAAATACAATTGAAAGTCATGATACTGAAACTTAGTTGAAGCAATTAAAATGAGGACAATAGAATGATATATGAGATGATTTTAAAGAAATTTGCCAATGAACTCTTGTTTCTAACACAATTGCAATATACATGTATACCCATTCAATTTTTTATCATGAAATATTCACAATTGGAATATACTGATATGATTTTCTTATAGTAATAATATAATCAAGGTCATCTTATATTAATTCATTCATTATTAGAGAAAGTTTTTATAGAGTAATATTATTGGAATATAAAATTTGATACAAAATAGGATACAAATATAATATCATGATATTTTATGAAAAATAAAAAGTAACCTTTACGATATTGTATTTGTGTCAAATTTTGTGTTCCAATAACATTACTGTTTTTTATAATCTAAATATAGATATTTTTGGTGATTTTTATTGTTCATGTCTTTAAGAAATTTATTATGTATTGGTAAATTTTTGGTTT
>JBBPBP010009778.1:6592277-6619313 GCA_037974735.1 Cicer chorassanicum | reverse complement strand
TATTAAAAAAAAAGTTTTAAACATAAATTACATTCGATATAATATAAAATAAAACATTCATTTCAAAAATTTACTCACATGTGCATTGCAGAGGAACCATTTAATTAATTAAATTACCAATTTTAATTGTGTTAATGTATTATTATTTTTTATGATAAAATTTTGTGATATATTTTGTTTATGTGCTAATGTATTAACTTAGCTTTTATTCAATGTAATGGGTAGCAGATAACTAATATATGTGTTATATATGTGTTTGTAGATATTCATTGTCATCCATAATCAAATACAATATTAATTTGAATCATCAAATTAATTTAAAACAACCTCAATTCATCAACTAGGATTCAACTCATTTTAGTCGACCTAACCCTAATATTGAATTTTAACCCTAATATAAGTAATAACCTAGCTTATTGACACTACACCTAATGGAGGCATGACTTGGATGTCCAGACAACTCACTAAGTTTCTAAAATCCTCAATTTTTGAGTTACTTTATTTTCGTGTGTATAACTTAAATAATAAACTATAATTAGTATAGTATATAATTTTCTTTAAATTTTTATCTAAAATATATTTAAGAGACACACTACTAATGAAATACATATTTTTTTTAGCTAATTAATATGTGAAATATCATTTTCATCTAATTGATTGGTCATCATCTCTGACTGAGTACGTATAATAAGTGTAGTATTTCCCAATTGACTCAAATATAAACAAAAAAGTAATCATATTTGGTGGACCAAAATATAATAACTTCATCCTATGTAATGTTATTATTCTCAAAATATCTTTCAGTCTAACAAGTTCCCATATAATATTAAATGAAAAGAATGGATAATTTATAAAATGTAATTAATTTTTGGCTTAATTGATATTTTAATCCCTATATTTTTACAAATTTACATAATCAGTCTCTATATTTTAAAATATGATAGTTTTGGTATCTCATTATAATTTTTTAACTAAAAAATAACGATTTGGATGCTATAAATAATGTGATATATGATAAAATGATGTAAAATGATCAACACTCATAAAATCGCAATAAAATAATCTAAACACTTAACTTTCAACTTTGAAATTTTTTTATTTTTGTAATTTAATTAATGACATATGAATAATTAATGCATCTAGATGGTTTAATCATGAAATCGTATGTCACGTCATTTAAAATATATCAAATCGTCATTTTTTTAGTTTAAAAATCTGAGAGATACCAAAACTACCGAATTTTAAAATAAGAGGATCGATTTCGTGAATTAGTAAAAATAGAGGGAACAAAACTACAATTAAGCCTTAATTTTTTTTAGTACATCAAAAAAATTCAATATTCTTAATCTATGTGAAAATAGTCACTTTTGCTTATAATTGAATGGGAAAGTAGTATAATTTTTTCAAATTTTCATCTTAAAGTTATTCAAAAGACACACTATCAATGAAATAAATAACTTTTTGAAAAAATCAATGCAAAATATATTTACATGATAAACACTACATACAACAAAAGAAATATTTGAAGAAACAAGTTTTTCAAAGTTCGAACTTATTATGCCAAAGTGCATCGTGACTTAGTCATGTGACACTTATAAAAACCATAGGTTGCAAACACCACTAATCAATATCATAACTAAATCCTCACATTTATATTTGAATCATAATTAAATTAAGTAATTAATTTTTTCAATAGTTCTGAAGATATTAATATCCTTTTGTAAAAAAAAAAAACATTATTACGAATTTTCATATTGACCACACCACTGTTAACTAAATATAAAAAGAATATCCCGGGCCTTTCTCATTGAACCAAACCAGCAAATTGCAACGCATAATCCATAGCCTATTATTAGAAACATTGACCCCTAGTACCAACTTATTCAAAATGATAGTTTTTACCGGAGAGTCTTCAATAATGTCTACTTGATGTAATAAAATATATGCTTCTTTAATTGAGTAATATCCACCATTACAATGAAATCAAGCCCAAAGTGTCAAATTTGTTATTCTACAAAACAACATGAGCCAAAAAATCCCTACACTCCCCCAATATCTCCTCTTACTATTGAAACAATCTTCTCCATATCCATCCCTCTCCACCTTCTCTTAACCCTTGCCTCAACTTCTCTACAACTAACACTTCTTTATCACATATGCCAACCTAAACAATATTGAAAAACAATCTTTGAGTGCCTTACATCATCCGAGGATCAATTCAGAAACGAGTTTCATTTTCATTCCAACTATCCTATACAAATTATTATTGAACTAGTTCTCTTCAACAAAATCCTCCTCTTCTTGTATTTTAAGAAAATCGTTCCACCAATTTGACGCCTTACCACACTACAAAAATAGAAGCACCATCTTATGCTCCACATTTATAAGCCAAAACTTTAAACCACAAAGATTAATGAAACACACACAGATATAGATATATATAATATTAATTAATTGAGAGAGAGTCAATAGAGAGGGAAAGAGATATAATAATATATATTTGAGAGAGTAAATATATGTAATAGAGAGTGAGAATTCGTTGAATTTATGAGTAATTCTTATTTGAGTTACTCAGTTTACTAATTCTTTGTAGAAATTAAATTTTGATCTATTCAATAGTCAAATTTGTAGTTCTTATTTAATAAATTAAATATATAAATTTTTATATAAAAAATAATTTAATTCATATACTTTGTGAGTGTGTAAAATATTTTATATCGATAATGTATGACAATTAAAATAAAAAAATTAATAGTATTTGATATTTTATCAAATAAGTTCAACTGAAAGTATGGTATATATTTTAAAATACAAGTAAAATATTATCTATAAGATTCTATAATTTCACATATCATTATTTATAATTTTTCATATGTTAAATACATTAAAATTGATAAAACTTAATGTCTACGAAAAATAATTAAGTAGAATAACTCAAATAACAATTACTTATAACAAGAGTTCCTTCACCCTAATAATATATAACAAATAATATATCGTAATGGATTCCAATTTTCTAGGATTCCATTTCTTAGAAATCATTTCAATTTTCTAGGATTCCATTTCTAAGAAAATCAGAGCTTTAAAACAAAAAATATTACAATAGACAATCTTAGTCGTAAAATAATAGATGTGTTTGTAGATCGGGTTGAGTCGGCTATAGTCAAATCTGTTATCTAATTCAATCAAATTCTATTAATTTAGAATAGATAAAATATCTATATTTTTTAAAATTATGAACCAACCCAATCTGGTGACAAGTGAGTTGGTTTAAGTAAAGTCATCACATCCATAAATCACAATATTTTTTAAAAATAATTATTATATAACTTTCTATTATGAAAAATTCGACACTCACACCAAATTTGTCACTTTAATATTTTAATACTTTTTAAATAATTTTTTTTATTCAATACATAAAAATATTAACTTATATGAATAAATCTTTTAAAAATCACAATTTATCTAAATGCTTGAATTAACAGATTCTTAGATAGAAAATAAAAATTCATTATCCGAACTAAACTACTTCGAATTTAAAATTTGAATTCAAATAAAATATGAATTGAATTATTTCGGTGAAGGAGTTGAACAGGTTATCCAGACTCGTGCACCCATATTTGCTAGTATGTTAATATATTAGATTCAATTAAACGTACTTAATATTTTTTTTTGCATAAAACTATAAGTACATTTTCAAGAGTCTCCTTCATATAAATTTATCCCATTAAAATAAAAAAATATTGCAAAATAAAATTTATATTAATTATTCGATATTTCAAGATAGATTTTATTAAGTAGAGTGGAAATAAGTTATATTCATCTATATTTGACACTAAAAACTAGTAGTACTTTTTTCTTATATTTCAGAAGTAAAGCACTATTTTCTGTTAGTACAGAGATTAAAAATATGTAAGATTCAAAATACCGAAATATATTTAACATAAAAAGGTTGAGGCGAAATAAAAGCCATTAATCTTTCTGCAAATGACCCCTTGAAGAACAAAACAGGCATAAACAACAACCGTAAATTGCCATATTAATAAAATCTGCGGAAAATACAGATTTACATGGGAAACTTCTTGGAGAAGCAACCCCTGCACTGTTAAGGTTCAAAATAAAATGCTTTGAAAAACTTTACAGAGAACACATTAGACTCCACACCAATCGCTCGGTTGACATAAGCATACACCAAAAATGTAACAAGAATTGGCTCCACCCTCTTGTATTTTCTTGCGTGATCCAGAGAAGGAATTGTGATGGCTGTTTGGCTTCTTTTGCAACTTTTGCAGAAGCCTGATCAGCTAAGAATTTCCAGTTGAAAAACTAATAGGCAGGAACAGGACTAGTCTGCATGCATATCCATTGCAGAATCATTATTGGAATTTGAATCCCTGCCTTGGTTGTGAAGAAAGCTGGGATTTCCGTTTCCGACAGAGAATCCACCTCCCTCGCCAATTTGATAAAGCTGAAGACTTCGACGGACAGGGCTCGATAATGCATTTGAAAACACAATGTTCTTTGGTTGATTTTCACTGTATTCGGAGCGGAGTCCTTGCCCAGGTCCTGTTTGGCCAGAAGATCCTGAAGTGACTGGAAAGCCTGAACTGGTGACAGGCATCATTGGTTGTGGCTGCTGCTGTTGCGGAGGAGCTCTAGGTGACATTGATGGCTCTTCACTATAATCCAACTCATTCTGCAGGTGGAATGTGAACTTTCATGCATGTATGAACTTTGCTAACAAAAGCATGGTACCAATAATTTTGAAGAATCAAGAGGCTGTTTACTTTGCCAAAACATTTCTTGTTTTCATTTCTTAAAATTTGTATTCATTTTACCTTCACGAGAGACTCTTAATTATAACCATTGTTATCGAGAGAAGATGAAATGTTAATTAATAAAGATGCATTTTCGAAAATAATGAAAACAATTTTTTGGCATTTTCATTATTTCTAGAAATGTAGACAAAATACTTCAAACGTCTCTTTTACCTCTTTATTAACAAAAGTAAAATGAATACATATTTTAAGAAATGAAAATAGAAAATGTTTTCACAAAGTTTAGCGTCTCGATTAGCACATTACATCTACTATGTGACCACCCTCTTATTTTTTAAACAATGACAATGTATCTTTAATACATTTAAATAGCTATGACACCCAGATACTTATGAGACGAGTAAAATATGACCCAGACACAAGGATACAAGAAATTCTTAAAAACTAAAGACATGATATGACCCAGATAAGTTAACACAAATTTATAATAAATAAATAAATGCATATTTTGCTCATAATCAATGTATAATATTTGTAAAGAAACATTGCTATTGTATATTAATGTATAACTAACTATATATGCAGATGGTGAATATAACAAACAAAGAAATACTCGTAATCATAACAAAAAAACATACATTCATATTTCTCCTAAACTTAACAGTCAACATTTTCTTATAATAAATTTGGAAGACACTCCTTGGAAACCTATGGAGGAGTATCTAGCTTCGTAGCTGAATTATAAAAGTTAACACAACAGTAACAATATCATCATTCTATTTTCCTAGAGTTCTCAATCACAATCCTACAAAATATTGAACATGTCAAGCTGGAGAGAAAGGTAATTGTTATTGTGTACCTTCAGAAGGCAACAGGCAGGATAACAACTTTCAAATAATCATGTTTGCAAAAGTTTCAAATAGCAAATTTATGCTAATAAATGCCACCAGTTGTATAGTAATTGAAAATGAAACAAAGAACAGAACATACTTTATCCATGAGAAAAATCAAGATGGGTTCCACCCCTAGTCTTTTAGGGGATTAACTGATCAGGCCTTTTCCTAAATGAAAGTTACTTTTTACTGAAAAGTCATTTAAAATTAATAATGCAATTACCAACCACCTATTTTAAACAAAACATAAACATGTATCTCACTCAGATAGATAACAGAAAATTTTAATCACTCAATCAACACCAATCAATATATTAAACAGAATAACAGGTCACATTAGTTCAACGGTGATTAGACAGGGAAAGAGGAATGACTGTAAAATTGAAAGGATAAAAGCAAAAGAAACATCCAGGAAAATAAAGGTAGTAGAGCTGTTAGACCAAATACTGTGCTTGATAAAGGTTGCGGGCATTATTGACCTTCACTAGGGAAACAAAGATAACTGATTGATTAAGCATTTATCCTTACCAGTTTATTTTCCTGTACACTTCTGATCATATAAGGGGTTATGGGATTTCATTCTATAAAGCATTTTCTAAGGCTTGACTTGGGCAGCTTAAAAATTTGCAACCACAAGGGCAAGCCCAGCCAATGATCACATAAATAGTCCGTTACATTGTTTTAAACTGTGGTATGAACCATAATTAAAGCTGCAATATACACTTTTTGCGGCATCCACAACCAGCTTTGCTAAGCTGCTTCTGATAGGACCCAGGAACCCAATAACGAGCTGGGCCAGGAAGCAGATCAGGTTTTGGACATGAACCACAACCCAAACCATGGAGTGTTTATTCTAGAAGGAAGAATCTGGTGGTTATTGACGTGGCATGGGAGGTGCCACTTTTGGGGGTAATTCTGTTAGGAAATTGAATAAATGAGTGAGGGAGTAATCGTACTATTCATTCATGTTAACTGTTTTTTACAGTTAGGGATAGGGAATGTTTCTCTTTGAAGGAGCCTTGGCTCCTGATATTTTCCTATTTTCCTGTAAAGGTGAAATTGGCCAAGTTGAGTAATGGACAGAACCACAGTTATTGGTTCAACTTACTCAATGAGGCAGAGGATGTGTTAACATGGCCTAATTTGAAACAAGCTTTGATCGAACGCTACGGAGGAAGGAAGCATGATAATCTGTTTGAGGAACTGGTGGACCTCCAACCGCTGGAGAGTGTTGATGAATACACTGCCTACTTTGAGTATATTTTGTCTCAAGTCGAGCATCTCCCGGAGACACAGTATTTGGGCTATTTTTTAGGAGGGTTTCAACCGGATTTGCGCCTGCGCGTCAGAACTTTCCATCCTCAGAGCCTTTCCCAAGCAATGAAGCTAGCTTGGGATGTTGAGGCAGAGATGAGAGGGGTAATACATTTGAGGCCCCAAGGAGTTGGACCCGGTAGTGACCCAAGATATTACAGGGGGAGCTATTAGTAGCCACCCTAAGGGAGGCAAAGGACATAGGGGAGGGGAGAACAGAGTTGCGACGTCAAACACTAGTCGTACTCTGAACTGAAGTATCAGCGAGTTTGGGGTCTTTGTTTTTTGATGCGGTGAGAAGTATCACCCACTACACCATGTCACGACAAAGCAACTTCGGCTCCTTATTCTCAGAAGGAGGAGGCAACCTTCAAATGTAAGGCAACGGGGTTGTTTGGATTTACGGACACAACATTGCAGGAGTTCAAAATGACGCAATTGGAGAGGAAATTACATGGAGTATCAATTCTGATCATGTGGACAGTAGGCATGGCAACGGGGTGGGGACGAATTTTGTCTCCCCCACTCCCGCACCTGCCCCCATTTTTTATCAGGTATGAAATTTAAGTCTTCATCCCCGTCCCCAATGGGGTTCGGGTTTCCCCGCACCAATTCATATATATAAAATAATAAATTTAAAAGTCATATTTATTATAATTAATATAATAAAATAAAATAAAAACATTAAAATCATATTTTCTATAGAGAGGAGATTATAATTTTAATATTTTAAAAAAAATATATTAAATATACACATGTATATAAAATATTAAAATGGCAAATATATTACTAGCGAGAGGGATTCGGGGCAGAGTGTATATCAACATCCCCAAACCCGGTTCTCGTCTCCGAGTTTTAATTTCGGGGAAAACCCGCACCCAATGAAGCCCAAATCGGGACAGGTTCGGGCGGGTGCGGATTGTGTTGCCATCCCTAGTGGACAGTGGGGCAACTCATAACTTTGTTTCTCCTAAGGTGACAAAGTTGTTAGGACTACCCATTCTACTGACAAAAGTGATGAGCATTCGTTTAGATAATGGACATAAAGTTGGATCAGTGGGAAAATCCCTAAGCTTGATGTGCAAGTAAGTGAATTTACTATTTCAATAGAGGCTTACATTTTAGACTTGGGAGGAGGTGATATGATTCTAGGAATGCCATGGTTACGGATGTTGAGAAGGTGATGACAATGTTGGAAGCAACATATCAACAAGAGGTGGGCCTTATTTGACAGCAAATAATCACAGAGTTGTAGAAGGATACGAGGTCCAGGTCGGGTTTCTCATAGATGCATGGAACATTGCTATATAACGGGAGGTTAGTCTAGTCAACTCAATCCTCCTACATACCCTTAGTGCTGAAAAAGTTCCATTCATCCCCAACTGGTGGCCATTCTGGATTCCTGCAAACCCACAGATGGGTTGCAGAGAATCTCTATTGGATAGGCATGAAGAAAATTGTCCAAGATTTTTGTCAAAGCATGTGATATGTGCCAACGACAAAAGTATGCACCCTCCCCCAATGGCTTGTTATAGTCACTTAATATACCCAACCAGATTTGGGAGGACCTCTCCTTGGATTTCATTACTAGATAACCCAAATCCAAGGGATAAGAGACAATTCTAGTTATGGTAGATCGGTCGTCAACGTATGCACATTTCATTATGCTCAAACATTTGTACACGACACAAAGAGTGACTGAATTATTTGCCAAAGAGGTAGTAAGACTTCATGAGGTTCCCCACACCACTGTAAGAGATCAAGATCCTATCTTTATGAGCTTGTTTTGGAAGAAACTGTTTAAACTCCAACGAACGATGCTGGAAATGAGTTCATCATATCACCCAGAGACAGATGGACAAACAAAAGTGGTCAACCATTGTTTAGAAGCATATATGCGTTGTTTTGCCTCTAAACAGCCACCACATTGGTCTCAATGGGAGTCTTGGGCCAAGTGGTTGTATAACACCACATTTCATGTGTCAACAGGGGTCACTCCCTTTGAAATAGTGTATAGACGTAAACCCCCAACCTTGGTGCATTTTGTACCTAGAGAAAGCAAGGTAGCTACAGTGGCAATGGACTTGATGGATTGGGATGAGGCCTTTAGACAGCTCAAAGAAAACTTGCAACGAGTAAAGGAACAGATGAAGAAATTTGTTGATAACAAGACGAAGGACGTGTTTTTCGGTAGGAGAGGGTGTTTTCCTCAGGTTGAGGCTCCATAGTCAACATAATGTGGCTCGAAGACTTAATCAAAAATTGGCTCCTCAATATTTTGTGCCAATGTCATCAAAGAAAAGATTGGGGCAGTAGCATATAAGCTGCAGCTTCCCACAACATTCCACATCAATATGGTGTTTCATGTATCGCAATTAAAAAGAGCCGTATGGGACTACTCGGTAGAAGTACCCTTGCCAGTAGAGTTGGAGGATGAACTGGAGCCTCAAGAGAAACCGAAAGCGATGTTGGCTACTCGAGAAGTTTATGTGGGTGGCAGCACTGTTACCCAATGGCTAGTGCAGTGGAAGGGCAGACTAGCTAATGACACCATGTGGGAGGACGAGTCAACGTCAGTTCCCTTAGTTCAGCTTTGAGGTCAAAGCTGATGTTCCATAGGGAGGCAATGATAGGGCCTAGGAACCCAATAACGAGTTGGGCCACGAAGCAGATCAGGTTTTGGTCAATAACCCACAACCCAGACCATGGAGGGTTTATTATAAAAGGAAGAAAGAATTTGATGGTTATTGACGTGGCATGAGAGGTGCCTCTTTTTGGGGGCAATTCTATTAGGATCAAGTGAATGAATGAGTGAGGGGTTAGTCATTTTATTCATTCATTCATGTTATATGTTGTTAACTGTTTTTACAGTTAGGCAGAGAGAATATTTCTCTATGAAGGAGCCTTGGCTCTAGTTATTTCCCTGTAAGAGCTCTACTCATTTTCCTTCAGTAATCAACACATAATCTAGTGTTGATCCCAGTTTCCTAACAGCTTCCTTTCAGATAAGATAAATTTGCAACAATGCATTTTCTTTGATTGCGCAAGTGTTTGTGTTTATGTCTACCTACAACAGACCACTCCTTTGAGTTGTGCTATATTCCCTCATTTGAGTCACTTACAATCAGCAGCAGAAGCATGCTCAGACGATATACTATTATATAGATTAGAAAATAGAGAACAATCAAACCAACCTGAATGTAGTTAAGTACATCAACTGTTCCAACCCTAGACCCTCCTTCTTCTTGTCTCCAAATCCACTGATAAAGTTTTTCCTGATATCATCAGAACATTCCACATTAATAAATTATCAACACACGGTCGAAACGCCAAAAAAAAGAACACTTCAATCCATGACCTATTGCGAAAGAAAAAGGAGTTATCATGCTAAGCTAAAACCCTGAAAAGGCGACAAATACCAAAGTATATAATTTCCAAGAAGAAAAATAAGATAGAAAAAACTACAACACCACTTTAATCTATTCACGAACAATTAAGCTACATCAAAGGTGAGAAAGACAGTAGCACTAAGTAAACATGAAGCCAAAATGAGGTTAGCATGAAAGTGAAAATCAATCCAAAAAGAAAAGAAGATCAAATTTGGTACTCAACCAAAGACAGGACTAAAAAATGCTAAAGGCATGAAAATTAAAAAATGTGACATGCCAGAAGCATCTTCTACTGTTTTTTTTTTTGCAATAGCCAATTTTAATTAATAATTAGTATTGTTAATATTGTTAGTATTTTGCTGAGGGTGGGGATCAAATCTGCAACCACTTTATCATTTCACTCCTTAACTCCCCCCACCTTAGCCACCAAACCTACCTTATGCCAGAAGCATCTAATACTTAACAATAGCTTCTAAACAATAGTTTCCGAAACAATTTACAGCACAATAGTTTCTGTCAACAAATTATGCATCAAAGCATCTTAGAACAACTTCCAAGTTCTTAGAATTTCACATAATAGCAACAATGCTGCAAAAGACAACAACAAAAACATATTTTCCATCCAAAAATCAATCCCAACATAATAATAATGAGCATTGGCAAACTCCATTAAAAATCATAAAAAAGCAAAAACAGCATCAAAGCAATATTTGATGCTGAATGCTGCAATGGACTAGTATTTAAAAGTTACTGAAAACTCTAACGAAGATCAACGACACTCCTCTGAACGGTCCTCTAGATCTTTATGACTGCGACAATAACTCAATCAAATTTATGCAAAAAATAAATGTGTCCCTCAAAACTCGACTCGTCGAACCAGCACCAATCAAGTAGGGAAAAATAAAAGTGTACCATAAAACTTGACTCGTCAAACCAACATCAATCAAGTAGGGAAAAATAAATGTATTCCTCGAAACTCGATTCTAGGAACCAACATCAATCAAGTAGGGAAAAATAAATGTGTTCTTCAAAACTCGTATAAGAGGGCTGTAAACTTAAACATCGTTAGAGTTTATTCATAACGGTGGTCCACGATAGAATGTCACAATAACATTTTTTTTATTAGACCAACAACATTACAACGAGAACAAGTTAAAAAAAAAACAAAAAAACCTACCATCAAAACCCGAATACAAGTAAAACAAAAAATAATTTGCATATTTATTATTTATAATTAAAAAAATAAAATATAAAAAATAAATAATTTTGGGGAAAATGAAAAAGGAGAGAGAGAATGGATTTGATTGAAATCATACAAGAGCGTTGCGTTGTCCAGCATGGAAGGAGAGTTTCTGGTGATTCATGGCGTGAGTGTATAATTGGGAAAGAGAATTAGCAGCGGTGGAAAAGGAAGCATACATGGTTCGATCGACTTCGTCGAGACTTGTGGCGGTGGATTTTCGCTTCTTCACCATGGCTGGGGATCGGAGGTTTGTTCGGTTAGGGTCGGTGGCGATGATGGAATGGTGAAAACGGGTTGATTGATTGATTGGGTTTTTTATTTATGAATGAAGGTTGTGAGAGAAAGAAAGAGAGAGAGACTCATGGTAACTACGTAAGGCATGAGAGACACGTTAAAATTGCTCCCTCGATTACATTGCTAACATAAATTTCCTTTTCGGCTACTATTTCAAATATCTAAAATGTATTTTAAATAAATTAAACTTTTGTATTAACCTTATTACAAATTTTACCTACAACGACATTTATCATATTTAACCTTAAAAGATTTACCATTTAATTTTTTTTTTACATTAAGGTCTAATTTTAAATTTGGGATTCTCCGATTCTTCGTATTTTATGTGTGCAAATCTACTTAAACTATTTAACTAATAACAAAATAAATATTTTATCTTTTTAAAGTTTTTAACTATAACCTTTTTCTTTTTTTTTTTTTAAATGTTAATGTATCCCTACATAGTTAATTTGGTTCTAACTACCTTACATATTATTTAGACGTGGACAAACATTTAGTATCATTGTTATCATTATGAAACTATGGTTATTGATAAGACGAAGATAATATCTCAATAGATTCATTGCAATCGTTCGTTAGGGTTCAAATTTGGTTTATTACATACATAATCCTATGTAGTTAAAGGAAAATTGAATTTTCAATACAAAGCGGTAACAAGATATGTTTTTTATTTGTTTTTTAATCTTCGTGAGTATTGGTTAACTTTAACCTATTTTCTTTATTTTGTTTAAGGGTTGTTATATTGACTTGTGTGGGTTGTGGTGGCGTAGTGTACGTTTATTTAGATAGTATGTGTTGAAATATGTAGTTTTTGTGTGTCGTTCACAATGATATTTTAAGGTAGTGTAGGTTTTGTTGTGTTTTAACAATTGTGTTATATTTAGTTTGATGAAGAATAAAACTTTGTGTTTACATGTTGTATGGATGTTTTTTATGTTGAGTTCCACCATGGTGGACAATTTGTTGATGACAAAAACAGTGGCAAACTGGACATGTGATGGGGATAGGTGGAGCTACTTTGAAATTATTAGAAGATGATTTTGGGTCCATAAAAGTGGTAACTTAGGCTAAGAGTAATGGGAAATTGGATCTATATTTAGTATGCCCAATGTCCCAACCATAAGAAGATCATACCATGTACCCCCCACATCTAAACCTGCCACCCTCTAAATCAACGTGAAAATGCAATTTTGCCCTTTATAAAATCTTCAACTTTTTTAACTTCTCATTTTGTCACCCCACTTTTCAAAATATTCGAAAGTTTCCAAAGTTTCGAAATGACAATTTCCAGAATTTTCGAAACTTTCGAACAATTCGAAACTTCTGAAAAGAAAATTTCAGAATTTTCGAAACTTTCAAATAATTCAAAACTTTTGAAATAGGAAAATTTCGAAACTTTCCAAAATTTCGAAATGTAATCCTTATTTCGAAAATTTCCAAATTTGAAAACTTTCGAAATTTTTCAGATTTGGAAATTTTCGAAACTTTCCGTATTTGGAAAATTTTGAAACTTTCCAAATTTTCAAAATGTAATCCTTATTTCGAAAATTTCCAGATTTGAAAACTTTCGAAATTTTCCAGATTTGGAAACTTTCGAAATTTTCCAGATTTGGAAACTTTCGAAATTTTCCAGATTTGGAAACTTTCGAAATTTTCCAGATTTGGAAATTTTCGAAACTTTCCATATTTGGAAATTTTCGAAACTTTTCAAATTTCCGAAATATAATCCTTATTTCGAAAATTTCCTGATTTGGAAACTTTCAAAACTTTCCAAATTTTCGAAATGTTATCCTTATTTCGAAAATTTGAAACTTTCGAAAGTTTCGATAATTTAAAACTTACAAAACTATCAATTTTAAAACTTATTATATATTGTTAAACGGATAAAATTGTATTTTCACGTGTCTTGAGGGGTGGCAAGTATAGGTGTGGGGGTGCATGGTATATTCCTCCAACCATAAATAATTGTTGAATTCCTCAACTAGTGGATGAGGCTGAACTAGTGGATGAAGCCCAATCAGTTAATGAGACACAATTTGTCAATGAGGTCCAATATGAAAATGTGGCTCAAATTATGATCGAAAAATTGACCCCGTACCCCCACAATTATCCATGTACCACCACAATTATCCCTGTACCCCCACAATTTTTAAAAAATGCCCAAAATATCCTCAATTTTTTTTACTTTTTTCCAAAAATCACTTTCGCTTTCACCTTTTACCATTCGACCGTTTCCGGAGCTGTAAAAAAAGATTTCCGGTAGGTGTAAGTTTTTCGGTAGTTTTCGAAAAACTTTTTTGAAGAATTCCGGTACAGAAGGCTGTTCCGGAAAACTTGTTTCAAGAATTCTGGTACACAGAGTGTTACCGGAAATTTTTTTGCAAGTTTTCCGGTACGGAAGATTGTACCGAAAATGTTAGAAAAAGAGTTCCGTTACAGAGGGTAAAAAGTGTGTTCCGAAAAACTTTTTCCAACTTTTCCGATATGGAACATATGTTCCAGAAAACTTCATTGACAAGTTTTCCGGTACAAAACTTTACTTTTTTAAAAAAATTAAATTTTATTAATTTTTGACATAGATCAGGTATGAATAATTATATTTAATATTAAAATTGTAAAATTAAATTATTGTGATTAATTACAATTTATTAAATATTTTATTTCAGATGTTTGATACAAGGGACGCTGTTGTGAAATGGGCAAAAGAAATTGGTATAAAAAATAAAGTTACTGTTATCGTCAAAAGATCGGATATAGAGACAGGAGAGAGAGGGAGGAGAAATAAAATAATATTTGGTTGTGACAAAGGAGGAAAATACAAATCTGCTGATAGTTCAACTCGAAGTTCAACAAAAAAGTGTGATTGTCCTTTCAAGCTTAGATCAAAACCATTAAAAGATGATTCAAGATGGACAATTAAAGTAATTTGTGGAGTTCACAACCATGAATTACATGATACTTTGGAGGGGCATGCATTTGTTGGACGCTTAGATGAAGAAGAAAAAAAACATGTTAATGAGTTAACAAAATATAATGTTGCACCGAGACACATATTACTATCATTGCAAGATCAAGATAAGAATAATGTTACTAAGATCTCACAAGTATATAAACAGAGGAGTACGATTCGATTGCACGTGAGAGGTAATAGAACAGAGATGCAACATTTATTCAGGTTAATTGAAGATGCAAAATATGTGTGTGTTGGAATAGAAAACGTGAAGACTCAGATGTTATGAGAGATATTTTTTGGGCGCATCCAGATTCAGTGAAGTTGTTGAATTTGTTTCCGATTGTGTTGATTATGGATAGTACCTACAAAACCAATAAATACAGGATGCCCTTACTTGAAATTGTTGGTATAACATCAACAGAGATGACATTTGTAGTTGGATTTGCTTATTTGGAATGTGAGCGGGAAGAAAACTTTTGTTGGACATTAGAGAGGCTAAAAGAGTTGTTTGTCACACAAAACAAATTTCCTAAAGTAATTGTGACAGACAGAGATCTTGCGTTGATGAATGCAGTTGGTATTGTATTTCCGCATGCTGTTAATTTGCTTTGTCGATTTCATATCGACAAAAATGTTGGAGCAAAATGCAGTCAATATGTCTTAAAGGATAGACAAGAGTTAGTATTGCATATGTGGAAAAACATTATGTATTGCAGTGATGAAAAAGAGTATATAATGCGTTCGCAAAAGTTTGAGCAATCATGTGTCGACAAAAAAGAGTTTGTCGACTATGTCAAAGACACTTGGTTGACTCCTCATAAGGAAAGGTTTGTTGAAGCATGGACAAATCGAGTAATGCATATGTGGAACACAACGAGTAACAGGTATGTCATGTGACTCTAAAAATTTGATTTTGTAATTATATTATATATTGTTGGATTGCACAATTGTGACAATTTACATGTAATGATAGGGTTGAGTCAGCTCATTGGAAACTTAAGTTAATGTTGGAACATAGCATGGGTGACATGTGCAAATGTTGGGAAGCTATGAACAATATGATAAGATTGCAACATAAAAAATCAGAGACTCATTTTAGAAAAGTTTCTATGACGAAGATCATGAACACAACAATCCATTTTATCAGAGATTGAATACATTTGTCTCTAGAGAAGCTCAAAGACGTATTGTTGTAGAATACGAGAAAGTTGAGTGGGTGGGTACTGATTCATCTGTATGTGAGTGCTCTCTCATAAGGACATACAGGTTACCTTGTGCTTGTGAATTGGCAAAATATAAATTGATGGGTGAACCAATTCCTCAAGATTCTGTGGATATTCAATCGAGAAAATTAAGCATGGAATGTGAACTCCAAGACACAGAAGATGGATCAGAGTTAGATATGTCTACAGAGATGAATGCCTTGTGGAAACGGTTTCGATCACTTGATGTGATTGGAAAACGAGTGTTGAAGGGGAAGGTGCGTGAACTTGCTTTTCCAACTAAAAGTTCAATGTGTCCACCACCTGAAAAAGTTAAAACCAAAAGTCGAGTGAAGAAGAGTAAGGGTAAGAAGTCGGATGAATATGATGTATATCGAGACCCTTCTTACTTTGAGCATGTTAATGCAACATGTTGTGAAGACCTTGGTTCACAACCATCTCAGTCATCAAAGAAGAGACAACCCTCCCAATCAAAGAAACAACCCTCTCAGTCATCTCAATCCTCAATATCTAAGTTGTGGAAACAATTTCCTGAAGTTATTCTGCCATATATTGATGACATATTTGACGTGGCAGCGAATGGAAATTGTGGTTTTCGCGCTATTGCATTATTGCTTGGATACGATGAGGAGTCTTGGTCTTTGGTCCACAATATTTTGGACCATGAGATTGGTTCACATGTAACTCCGTATGATAGTCTGTTCCCATGACGCATAAGAGAATTACGAGATTCGTTGAAGATATCAAGCTTAGTGTTCAACCCATAGATAAAAGGTTGTCCATACCTGATATGGGTTACGTGATAGCGACAACATATAATATTATTCTCGTCACGTTTGATCAGACATTTTCAATGACTTTCTTTCCTATGAGGGGCTCACATTCAGGATCGACAGCAAATGATCGTATGATATGTATTGATTTTGTTAATGGAAATCATTGGGTGCCGGTAAATTACAAGTTATTCAATTAATAATGGAAAATATTTAAGATTTTTACATAACAACATGACAAGAGTTAAAGTTGGTTGTAAAGGTGTATGTGAATGACTTGCAATTTGTACCAAATTTCCAAATGAGGATACATGGCAATTGAGACAGCCAAGCAATAAAGAGTACATGGTACAACCAATGAATTCAACTTGGATATGAAAGACTTTATTGTTTACATTTAAAGAGAATCTAAATGTCAAATTGACATATATTTATACGAAGGCACTTTAGAAGTGGAATACTGGTCTAAGTAGAATGAAGGCATATAGGGCTAAGCCGAATGCATTGATTTAGTTGATGGATAATTCAAAGAGCAATATCGTAGATTACATGATTTATGTTACACACTACTTAGATCAAATCCAAACATCACAGTAAAGTTAATTGTGCATTATACTAAACATATTATGGTAGAAACAGAAGATGATTTTGTGGATAGACCCATCTTACCTATCTTTCAAAGGTTGTGCATGAGTCTTCATGGATGTAAGCAAAAAATTTCTAATTGTAGACCAATAATTGAACTTGGTGGTTGTTTTCTTGAGGGTTGTTACGTTGTAGTATTGGGTAGAGACCCTAAATATCAAATGTTGCCATTTGCTTTAGTTGTTGCAGAAGAAAAGACAAAGGATTCATAGGTCTAGGAATGATCTGAGTGGTCCAAAGGTTTGCAAGACCTTTACATTTATTTATCTTTGATTAACAAAAGGTATCAATATGGTCCTTAAATCGAAAGCACATTTATAATTTCATACTATTAAATATCTCTGCAACTTACAAAAACCAACATGTAACTGAGCACAAGGTCAAGCAAAAAAATAAAATTTTGTAACAGAAATTGACAAATATATTAATTATGGAAAACAAGTCTAAATGCAATTCAAAAATTCTTTCCCTGATAAATTCTCTTCTGCAAGTAAAAACAGAAACACTTCATCGCTTCTTAGAGACACCAACAGTTTTTCCCCTGCGACCGGTAGTCTTAGTATGCTGTCCACGAACTCGAAGACCCCAGTAGTGCCTCAAACCGCGGTGATTTCTGTATAATTAAGAATGCCAAATTTAAGTGTTAACATCTATAAACACATACTAATATGAAACCACATTTGACAGAAACACATCCTCAAAAAAGGAAAGACAAAGAAGACACAGAGTAAGTAATGTCAAGTGTTAATCTCCAAACAAAACTCCCTAACAAATTAAGGCATATTTGGATAAGATTTAAATGGATGCCGATACTGGAAATTTGACACTCCAATGCACTTTCAAAAAAAAGCTATGAAGCACGGATACTGACACAGACACAACACTGAACATTGACACCGATAATAATTTGAAAAAAATAAATTAATTGAATGTAATCAAGGTGTCGATGTTGAGTCAGTGTCAGATACCTTCGATCAGAGGTATCGACAGATGCTACACGTGCATAGCTTTGATCAAACTTGATTTTTCTTGGTGTGCTTCTTCCTCTAGCAATTAGACTACCCTTCATATGATCTGCCCTCCTTACTATGAAATTTATAATCCACCCCCACAAATGACAAAAAAAGAAACTAAGTTGAGACTTAACCACCTTTTCAATGATAATCCCAATTTTCATATTTATCTCTCTCTAATGCTATCATTAATAATCCTATGTTTTCCAATATTTCCATTCATCTAGCGCAGCATTCTAATCTCTGCAACGTTGAGTTTATTTGCACGGTAGATTTTGTGTATACTACTCAACACATCGTCTAATAAAACAAAACTGAGAAAAAAACCTCCTAAATTTTGTTTGTTGTTTTTTACTTCTAAGATATGATTATTTAATTTTTTTTTATCTTCTTTCACTATTCATTTATTTTTAAATTTCCATCTCTAAAAAATGAAAAACATTGAATCAAACTTGAATTGATGAATAAAACCAAGTGTCCAACACCCCAAATAGAAAACTTAACTAAAACGACCAATAATGTAATGCTGCAAAAAAAACTAAAATAACAAAATGTCAATCATGAAAAAATCTCAAATAACATTGTTGTAGTGGGTGTGGGTAGGAAACTAACATAATTGGGAAGATAGCATGCATACAATGAAGCACCGACCGACAGTACACTGCAGTTTCAAGGCATGCCCAATGTCCAATACCAATACCAACACAACACTAACACATACTAGCCAATGACGGTGTCATATATGGTTCGTGTCAGTGTTTCATAGATGCATAGACTATCTATCTAAGGCACCAAAACTGGAGAACATGAAAAATTCTAAACTAAAGAAAACAACAATCTGATTAATCTAAGTGTTAAGTTTAATAATTATATAAACAATAACAAATCAGCATAAAATATACAAAATAATGACCTGATTTTCTTTAAGCGCTCCAAATCATCCCTCAATTTCATGTCGAGTGAATTTGACACAACCTGAGAAAACTTGCCATCCTTGTAGTCCTTCTTCCTATTCAAAAACCAATCAGGGATCTTGAATTGCCGAGGATTGGCAACCACAGTCATAATATTATCCAACTCAGCAGCAGTCAATTCACCAGCTCTGAAAAACAAAACCAAAATGACAAAAAATAAATCAATAAATTAATTAAAGTTGAAATCAAAACCCATTGAATTAAAAAAATACTCGTTTAATGTCTGTTTGTTTGAGCGTTGGCAGCACATTGAATGCGAGTCAATGGTAAAGCTTAATTTTGTAGCTTCAGGAATCTCACAGTAAAAGTGTCTTCAAGTCGTGATAATTGATATTGTAACGAAATTCAAAACTAGCACTTATTTAAAAATAGAGTAAACAATCATTTTGGTCCCTAAATGTGTGAAGTGTTGTCACTATAGTCCATGAATGCATCGAAAATGCAAACAAATCCATAAGTATCTCTTTTATTAGTCATTTAGGTAGTCAGTTTAGTACTCGAGTGTGTTTCTCATTAGTCAATTCAGTCCAAAAAATTACTAACAAAATAGGCACTAGGAAAGTGTTTGCAATTTCAATACATTTAGGGTACCATTGCCACCGTTTTTCCATAAAATAATCACTTCTAAAAAAAAATAATCACTTTTGAAAGTTTGAATCTGTTTGTTACAACTTTAAAAAATATATATAATCTAAAAACTGCTTAAATGGGAGGTTGGTTTTAGTAGTTTCTCAAAAAAATCATTTTTTATAACTGATTTTTTTCAAAAGTGATTTTCACCGCAACAAACAAACACAAATCAGCTTCTCGTTTACTTAAAATTATGAAATACAAACACCAAAATCACATTTTGCTTAAATCTATAACAAACGGGATTGTAAACAATAAGAAAAGTAAAAAAAATCATAGCCAAGAAGAAAAAAAAACAAAATCAAACCTCTTGTTCATGTCGACATCAGCTTTTTTGCAAGCAATGTTAGCGAATCGTCTGCCAATACCTTTGATTGAGGTAAGAGCGTACATAATCTTCTGTTTTCCATCAACATTGGTGTTCAGCACACGAAGAATGTGTTGGAAATCTTCGTTTGCTACCAACGACTGCAAATACACCACAAAAAACGAAAAAATAAAAATAAAAAAACCGTATAATCATGTAATTGAAAACACAGCGAAGAGAATTATGAAAATGATACCATCGTGATTTTTGGAGATGAAGTTATTGATTGATTGGTGAGAGGAGGAAGATGAAGATTGTCGCCGAAGATCTAACCCGTGTTTACGCTCTGTTGAGGCTATTCAATGTGCTTATTATACACTAATACTATACTAGGGTTTTTTCGTGTGATCAAGATCAACAATTCGAAATGGCTACTTTGCCCCTAACACATGCTCACTTGCTGATAATTTTTACGTAATTACAAGGTCTCAACTATAAGGAAAAAATGTCTAACATCTTTTATCTCAATTATAACAAAATTTAACTAACTCTATTATATTCTTGTAAAAAAATCTAATGTTATGATTTTTTATTATTTTTTTATTAATTTGGATTTTATTATTTAATGACTTTTATATAACAATTTCTAGTGAAGGACAATTTATAGAAAATAATTATTTTTTATATTAATTGAGCTATCAATTTTTTTAAAATTATGTGAAATAGTTTTTTTCTTATATATCTACCGGAACCGGAACGAAGTAAAGCGTATAATTTATTCACTCAACTAACTAAATTAAGGTAAGCTTACGCTATTGTAAAAAGAAAAAAAAACATTATATATCGTTTATCTTATTTATGTTTTATATTGTTGATTGATTTTGGATAAACTATCATTTTAATCACTTACTTAATATAAAATTGTCATTTTAATTTATAACTCAACCAAAATCCTAAAATAGTCTATGCCGAAAATGAAACTACGAATATATAATTTTCAAAAAATCATATATAGGATTATGAAGGATACTGCAGAATGTTGATAGAGAAAGAAAACATTGATTAATCCATTATGATCAAGAAGCCATTTCATACAGAGCAAACTAACACACAACAATGTTATGTTCCACATTCTTTCCAATCAAACAAAAGCCTATTCCTTACAGGTAACTTCAATTTGATTAAGATGAATTGATTAACGAAAAATAAGGACAAAACATAAATTTGGAGAAGAAAGTTAGAGTTAGGGAATATGAAGAACATAATGAAAAAAGTATGGAAGATCCTATAAACATTAAGTGATTTTATAATTTTTTTCTTGAAATTTAATGTCACTTTATTATATGTTTACTCATATGCATACATCAGAGAAAGATTGATACATCACACAGCCACATATGTGAAGTAGCAATGTCAAGTTACAAGGAAGGGGGTTTGAATTGTAATCTTGTCTATTTAAAATTTCTTGTTAAAAACTTAAGAAAACAACTCAAGAATGATCTTGGTTATAAAAACAGAAACGGAGAACGTTCTTGGTTTTAAAACAGAAAACGCAGAACATTCTTGATTAGTTAAAATCACAGTTTTAGTTTCTCTATTTAATTTTGATAATAACAATAACTGAATGTAAATAGAGATAAGGAAGAAATACCACACAAGAATATATCCTAGTTCACCCAACGTGGGCTACGTCCAGTCCTCACAACTGTGAGATTTTCACTACGTGGGCTACGTCCAGTCCTCACAACTGTGAGATTTTCACTAAGTGTTCAAATAGAAAGGGAGAACAATCACAGTTAGAGATCAACTTTGATCTGTAACTACACTTCCTTTCCACCCAGAAAGGATTAATCAGGTCACCTAACTAATCTGTTAGGATTTCGAAGTTAACTCTTTTAATCACACTCAAACTATAAACAATCCTTATAGTTATGAGTTTATACGATAATAATTTGAAAGGTTTGTTTGAATCTAATTTTGCTCAACTCTTGTTTGAGAAAAGGATTCAGAACAGAGAAAGAACTCAATAGAATAAAACTGGAAGTATGTATTTGGTTCAGCCTGATTTCTTTTGTGAATGAGATGACTTCAAGAATGCAAGTGAATATAATTTAATGAGTATACTTGGCACTTGAAGATCTGGTTGATGCTTGCGAATTTGCCTTCCTTTTATAGATGTTTTGAGCAATTAATTCTGGTCAGAAAAAGCTGTTGGGAGTGCTCTGTTTTCCTTCTGACAGAAGCAAGGAATCTGTTGACAAATAGAGCTCCATGTATTTGACAGTTTTGGGCTTTCTGTTTTGGGCCTTTTGCTTGATCTAAAACAGACTTGTTGCGTGCTTTAATGACCCATTAAGCTTTGATAATATTTGATAGTGATTGGGCTTCGATTTGGATGTTTAATTTGATCCAAAACTGTTTGGAAATGAGTGAATATTTTTCTGCAGAAATGAGATGTCTTCTTCTGCAGAAACAGAGATTGTTCTTCTCAAAAACGGAGAACGTTGATTATAGGTGGAGAAAGATAATCAATCTGGTATGATAGACTTTTGAATAATCTGATGACTTTTATTCAATCTTGAAGTTCAGTTTTGTTCAACTTTCTTGACAGTTCCAGACTGGAGAAAGTTGCAGTCCGTTTTTTGATATGCTTAGATTTGTGATGAATTTTCTTAATGATCCGAGAATCGTTTTGAGTAAAAATGATTCCTATCTGTTCCTTGCCATGTACTGATGAAATTGGTATAAAGATTTCAGGCATAATCAATGTAGAAGTGTTGGAGAAAGATTGGTGAAGTGGCTGTAACGATCTTTCTTGATTCTGCTGATCTTTCTCTGTTTTGTATAGTTTATGATCGTGACTTATTTCTTTGCTTTGCTTGGTTCCTATCTTTAATAAAAACACTCAAGAGCACAGATTAAATTAACATAACATTTAGAATCATAATTAATATCTTTAATTAATTTTTTGTTTATTTTCATCAAAACTTAATTTGAGAGTTTGTCTTAACAATATGCATATCACCATTTAACATAGTAATCGAAAATTTAACATCAGATACTAAAGTGACAAACGTTTGGATGAGTCAGAGACTATTTTAGGTTTTTGACTAAGTTAAAAACTAAAATGACAATGCTCTACTCAGTCATAAACCAAAATGGTAGTTTACTCAATTAGTTTTAGTTATTTTCTCAATACATTGTGTTATCTAACTTAAACTCATGGAGAAAGATGTTGATCTACATTATATTACAAACATCTTTGAAGAAGCAAATATTTCTCTTTTAGATGAAAATGGAAACAAAAATAACCTTTATTGCCTTCAAATTGATTGAGTTTCATGAATCAGCAAATATCTTCCATTGGTCTTCAATCTCCTAAATCTAGCATGTCTTTGCAATGTTGTCTTTTGTTTTTTGTTTTTGTAGGCAAGTGTTACTAAATTATCCCCCTTCCAAGTCTACGTGGATTTGACGTATTATTCATGCTAGATTACCTATTGATGAAAATCTTAGGAAATGTGATTGCATTATAGTCTCCAATCCATTTGTAGTCTTTATGGGCAAGTTGCAAAAACTTCTCATCGCCTTTTGTGTAAATGTCAGTTCATTTCTAAGCTTTGGAATTGGTTGAGTGCCATTCTTTGGCATCGTATATATGTTACTTAGGTTCTATGTATCTTTCAATCTTGTTTCGGGGCTTGGTCTTCTCAAGCACACCATGTTATTTTAGATGCCATTATCAATATTACGTTTGTTATTTGGAATAGTCTAACAAAATTCGTTTTGCGGATCGTCACATGTCTTATTTTTCAATAGTTAATATGATTATTTTTAACGTGGTTTAGGTTGGTAATCTTAGCATAGGTTGTTCTTCATTCTCTATGGCTGATTTTGAAGTCCTTAAATATTTTAATGTTTTGATTAACCATAAAAAAATCCAAGAATTAAAGAAGTCATTTGGTTCTCCTCTCATGTTTATTGGATCAAATGGAATACATGAGTTTTCCTGGTATAATTGCTTGTGGTAGTATTTTAGGGATAAAAATACAGCTACTCTAGGATGCTTTGCTTTTTATATTGGTAACAATTTTACATTGAATTAATGGGAGTTATCTTAGTAATCAAGTTAATTTTTAAAAAGGATTGACATAACTTTTGGTTAAAGCGTGACTCTCAAATGGATTTTGGTCTTTTAAGATATCTCTATTGTTCATTGGCAGAATCAATCCGATGGTTAAGCTGTTTAAATATCATTAACAACATGAATTTTTGTTACTCTCACATCTATAGAGAAGACAATTCTACGACTTTTTTTTGCAATCGTTATGGCTTACCTAATTATAGAATCAATTGATTGTCAACAAATGGCTATCCCTATGGGTCGCTTTGTTTATTTTGCCTTCACTTTGTGGTTTTTCTGCCCTGCACTCTTTGGGTGTCAACAATTTTAGTATGTCATTCACATTATGTGATACTTTTGCCCTTTATAAAAAAAAAAGTTGTTATATAAATTTTTCAGGTTCAGACCCATGACCACTAGCTCAAATCTCCTTCGGCGTCCCTTTTGCAAGGTTGTCTTTTGTTGATATCTATCAAAATGTATAGTTTCTTTTCGTGATTTTTTAAGTTTATGTAAATTCTCGCTTAAGTATTATACTTTATTTCTTTTTAATTTGATCCTTTATATTTTATTACATTTGCAATGCTGACATTTAAGTATTAAAATGTGCACGTTGTGAATTTTTTTTTTCCGTTTAATTCCGTAAAAAAAAATACAGCCATGTGACTGTTAAAATGATGACGTGTCATATCAACGTTGAGGTGGCAAACCCAAATAATTAATTAATATGAAAAAAAAATAACTTAAATGATACAAGTGAGAATTGAATTAAACTTATTAAACCACATACATATTTTTATCTAAAAATTAAAATCACAAGTTAAAATAGTTAGTATTCTTCATCCTCATCTTTATTAACTCAAAAATTAATTTCCAAAAATAAAGAAACTTCATCTTTTTCAAATCCAAAAATCCCCAAAGTTGAGGATGAAGAACAATACACCAACAAACAAACATAAAAGACACAAAATCCTCCTTTTCAATCACTAAAAGACAAAGATGTCCTCGTTTTTTAGTCGCAACGAGACACAAATGCCCTCATTTGTATTGCTAATAGACACACATGCCCTCATTTTTTTAAGATTTTGACTCATGCAAACTTCCCTATGCAAACTTTTCTTCTTCTATGTGAGATTGTGAGGCACAACCTCTCTTTTTGCGACTCTAGTGCAATTGTTGTCGACTTCAAAGCAACCTTCTCTCCCTGTTGTTTGCACAACCAAATGTCTTTTTTCCCCAATTTTTCTCTGCTTGGACTAAGGTGTAGTGGCTATACCTAAATTTTTAAGCACACACTTTTGTTGTAGGCCTTGATTCAAATGTTGTGGTTGGTACTCCACTTGTTCATAGATATGGTGAAACGGGAGCTTGTTAACAATGCATGACAAGTTTTTTATGATAATTTGGATTTAGGCTTGATTACTATTTAAGTTAGGTTAATTAGTGTAAGAGTTTAAGACTTTGTTTGGATTGAAGGAATATGGTTGAATGAGATGAAATCAAGTGGCATAAAATAAAGTTCCATTGTTTGAATTTTTAAAAAATTGATGGAATGAAGTGGTACATGATGGAATCAATTCCATTCCATCAACTTCCTTCATTTCTCTTCCCCTTTCAATTTGGGGTGTATGAGATGAAATCCAACTTCTTAAATTCTTAAATACCAAAGTATCCCTCCTCATCACATAAATTTATGCTTTCTTCCTCCTATTTTATTTTCTACGGTCTTTGATTATGAGCAACAATTAAAAAAACATAGATTGCTAATTTTTTCTTCTTTTTTGAACTTATCATTTGCTGGAATTTTTTTTTTCTTTCTAACTCAACAATTGAAGATCATTGTGTATAATCTCTGCTCCATTGAAAAAACATTTTCTATTATGTTCTTGTTCGTTGTTCGCTGTGTAGTCTCTATCGTAAGAGTGCAGAGAATAATGAGTATGAACTTGTTTGAATAACTTCTTTTTTATGATAGTTAGCGTGATTGAAAACAAAATTCGACAACTATTTTATTTTTGTAAATATACTAAAATTATTTTTTTAAATGAGTTTTAATATGTTAAAAATAATTTGTTTAATAATATAGCACAAGTAATTTAACTTAACATGCACAAAAAATATTTAATATAATAAAATCATTTTCCAATTAAAAATTCAATAAAAACATGTGCTTGGTTTGAGATATAAGGGACTCAAATACCGTAAATAAGTAGTTGGTTTGATTTTAGTTATTATACTAAGAAATTATAATAGTATTTTTTGAATAAAAGTAAAAATAAAATTAAAAAATTATAATTTATTTCCTTTCGTCCATTTTCTAAATAATAGAATGAAAATTCTGTTCTATTCCATCTTAAAATATCTAAATAGTGGAATCCATTCCACTTCACTTCATTCTATTTCATTATGCTTAAAATATCCAAACAAAGTCTAAAATCTTTAAAATTTGTAAATTTACCACCACACGGGTGTTTATGACTATAT
>JBBPBP010009778.1:6574517-6592239 GCA_037974735.1 Cicer chorassanicum | reverse complement strand
TATATATATATATATATATATATATTTAGATATAAAAATAATATTAATGAAGCAAATATAATTAATTTTATTAATTTTTATTGGATCATGTCAAAATGTCTTATATATGGACTCAACTTTCTTACGATTGCAATTCAGAATTTTACCTACTCGCAAAGTCATATATTGATAATCGTTTAATCAACATCAATCTACTTAAATTTAAAATTGCTATTTCAAAATAAAAAGTTAAAATTTGTGATTTTTAAATCATATGATCATGAACGAAAGATTACTTGTATATTTAAATATGTGAATGCTTGAAAAATTTGACAGCACCGAATCCAATAATTGTGTGGCACATTTTGGTATACAGTGGATTAAAATTAGGCGGTATAGATTTCATAATTAATTTTACAACGTTAATTGATTTCAACCCTCCATTTATATCGAAGACAAAGATGCATTACTTTGCGACGTAGTTAGTGCTTATATTCGAAATCCTACTCAGATTCCGAAACAATGATGTAGCGAAATTGTGAAGGGTACGTTGAAATAAAAGAGAACAAACATTGCTATATCCATCTACTTCCCTTCCATTTCATTTCAGTTTTGTCCTTTTTCACAATCTTCTCAATAAATAAATAAAATGTTAAACAACACGTCTCGCATTGGGTAATAATTTCATGAAAACCGTTACAACAACATCCACATGGGTCTATACAGCCGTCGTCAAAACTCCAACCCCCTCCCTCCAACCATCTCCCTCCCTCCACCCTTCCACACCCGCCATGAATCCTCTCCTACACCTCCCCCTCCCATCTCCCCACCTTCTACCAACATCAACCGCCGCGACTCCTTACCATCTGCATTCCCTCCATTATCTCCACCTTCAATAGCCTCCCATTCCCGTCGTGACTCCT
The DNA here is from genome assembly GCA_037974735.1 of Cicer chorassanicum. NCBI lineage: Eukaryota > Viridiplantae > Streptophyta > Magnoliopsida > Fabales > Fabaceae > Cicer > Cicer chorassanicum. The sequence continues at coordinate 6,591,337 of JBBPBP010009778.1, read as the reverse complement.
GCCCCGGCCCATTCCCCAATCTCCCATCACCTACGCATTCCGATCACAATCCTCCTCTTCTACCTCTCTACCACGCACGCCGCGAATCATGTCCGACCACATTGATCCCTTTTCCAGTTTCGCCACATCATCACGATCCATCTCTCTTTCCTTCAACGTCTTCCTCTCTCAACAACCACCACCACTACCTTCTCAAACGCAGACTCGATATTCGCAACAGGAATAACAATGACTCTGGCCTCATATGGCCGTTCGCCGATATTAAAATTATCGACGATGATGATATTAGAGAAACTGCATATGAGGTTTTCTTCACCGCGTGTCGGTCTTCGCCTGGTTTCGGTGGCCGGAGTGCGCTTACGTTTTATTCTAAACATGAAAACAATGGTGGTGGTAGTAGTGGAGATGGAATGAGTCCTGCGGGTGTTTCGCCGTCGATGACTAGTAGGGTGAAACAGGCGCTTGGTTTGAAGATGATGAGGAGTTCTTTGTGTCAAAGAATGATTTCGAGAGGTGGTTGGACGGCGATGTCGGTACCTTCGTCGCCGGTGACGGAAAGTAGTCCTCGGTCTCGAGTTTTGCCGCGGCGGACGATGAGTTTGGCGGAGGTTATGAGGCTGCAGATGGGGGTGTCGGAACAGAGTGATAGCCGGTTGAGGAAAACTCTTATGAGAACTCTTGTTGGTCAAGTAAGACTTTTTTTTTTCTTTTAAAATAATCATTTTTAGGATTTTGATACGTTTATTACGAATTTTGAACAAAATCAGAATCTTAAAATAATATAGTATATGTTGGAAAATATAGAAATTGTTGTCTCACAAATTCACGATTAAGACATGGCATTGTCATATTTGTTGTGAAATCGAACATAATACTAAAGTTGCTTTCAATGAAAAATTGTTCTTAATAATTTTTCATAAATTTTTTATTTATTTATAAATAAACACGATTTTCATTATCATTACGATGGACAAACACAAAATAACTTCTTTTAATATGTTTTTATGCATATTTATTTTGATTATGTGAGGTAATTGTACTTGTGTACATTCTGGTGAAAATTGAAGCTATTTTTAATTTAAACTTTGAGTCACTATGTGCTTGAATTGTACATGTTTGATGCATTGTTTAATGAATTTAGATTACAACACACAATCCAATTCCTTGTTTAATTTATTTGCTGGTGTAGTCCTCAATGTTGTTTTTGGCTTTTAGTGTGTGTATATGGCTGTGGTTTTATAGTTTTGCACAATGGTTTTTGGCAGAATCGTCAATTCCTAGTACATAGGGTGCAATGACAATGAATTCCCTCTTGTTTTTTCAGATGTTTAGTTAAGAAGATGTTGACTAATATTTGATTGTGTGTTAGTGCCAATAAAAAGGACCTTGCTAATTTGCTACATAATATAACGTAGTCAAGTAACATATTATTTAAAAAAAAAAGATATATAGATCTTAGAACCCTTTGAGCTAACTAAGTATTGACATTAAATGATGTGGCTGATGCAGCCTGAATGTGTGAACTCTTACTACAAATGGAAATTTATTATTGCTTCTGGTCTAATTTCAAAACATGTGAATTGCAGCTTGGCAGGCAAGCAGAAACTATCATCCTCCCTTTGGAACTCCTTCAACACCTTAAACCTTCCGAATTCAGCAATCCGCACGAGTACCATTTGTGGCAAAGAAGGCAGCTCAAGGTCCTCGAAGCAGGGCTACTCTTACACCCTTCTATTCCAGTAGAAAAGACCAACACATTAGCGGTGAATCTCAGGACCATAATCCGTAGCGGCGAACTCAAACCAATAGACACGAGCAAAAACTCGGAAACAATGAGATCCTTTAGTAATTCAGTGGTTTCCTTATCAATGAGAAGTCCTAATGGTGTTCCTACTAATGTTTGTCATTGGGCTAATGGATATCCTGTCAATGTTTACCTCTATATTGCCCTTCTTCAATCTGTTTTCGATCTCGAGGACCAGACATTAGTCCTCGATGAAGTCGACGAGTTACTCGAGCTAATGAAGAAAACATGGTCGACACTCGGGATCAATAGGTCAATTCACAATTTGTGCTCCACATGGGTTTTTTTCCAACAATATGTAGCAACTGGACAGATAGAACCTGACCTTCTTTGTGCTTCGCATGCTATGTTGAATCAAGTTGCGAACGATGCAAAGAAAGAAAAGGAGTCTTTGTATGTTAACATGTTGAAATCTGTACTCGGTTCATTGTTGAGTTGGGGTGATAAGAGGTTGCTTAACTATCATGAATATTTCCAGGGAGAGAATGCTGCTGCACAAATCGAAAACCTTCTTCCTGTCGTGTTGTTGGCATACAGGATTGTCGGAGATGTTACAATATCTGATGGAGAAACGCATGAAAAAGAAGATAAAACTATAGCAGATTCCTCTGAGGATCGCGTTGATGATTATATTCGTTCGTCCGTGAAAAATGCATTTGAAATGGTAAGTGATATACAAAACCAATCTCATACATGTAAAAAGAATGCATAGATTTGGATTTTAATAAGGCAACATTCAAATTAGTTCCTAAAAATAATAAAAGATACATCATGTTCATATTGTTTTTCTTGAGGACTAATTTAGTTATTTATTCATTTTTAGTCCCTAATGATTCTTAACATAATATGAAAGTCATAACTAACATATAATGATGTCTTTGTTGTTCTTTTGATGGTTATAGATAATAGAAGAAGCAGATGCCAAATCTGCTGAATCTGAAACAGAAAAAGAGATAACTGATGTTATGCTTCACTTAGCTCAAGAGACCGAAAATTTAGCGACGAGGGAGAGACGAAATTACAGTCCGGTATTAAAGAAATGGCATGCGACATCGGGTGCAGTTGCGGCGTTGACACTGAACAATTGCTATGGACATGTGCTAAAGAAATATCTAAGTGAAATGATGACAATAACAGTTGAGTTGATTTTGGTACTGATGAAAGCTAAAAGACTTGAAGATATGTTAGTCCAAATGGTTGTTGAAGATTCTGCCGATTGCGAAGATGGTGGCAAAACAATAGTAAGAGAGATGGTTCCATTTGAAGTTGATTTAACCATAATGAACTTGATGAAAAAATGGATAGACGAATCGCTGCAAAATGTGAACGAGTGTCTGCTGAGAGCAAAAGAAACTGAAGTAAGTTTCATCTTTATCTTTATGATTATGATCCTCTTTATTCTAAAGATAATTGGTGTTAGAACACAATATATTTGTTTTATAAATTTGCTTTATCTTGCATTTTAGACATGGAATCCGAAGTCTAAATCGGAGCCGTATGCGAAATCAGTGGTGGAGCTGATTAATACTGCCAAGAAAATTGTAAAGGAATTCTTTCAAATTCCAATTGCAATAACTGAGGATTTAGTTAAAGAACTTGCTGATGGATTACACAAAATCTTCAAAGAGTACACCGTGTTTATTGCAGCATGTGGTAAGTAATCTTAATTCATTAAAATCAAAACATGTTTTCTTTAGAAAAATCCATAAATAAAATTGTTTGAATTTATAAAAACAAATAAGAAAAGCTCAAATGGCTATAGCTAAAGAGTTTCCATTGAGGCCACTAGGGTGGAAATAAGCTAGACCGAGTTAGGCTTTGCAAGGTCTGAACCTGTTAAAAAATTCAAGGTTTAGCACTTGTTTCATAATTGAAAAATAAAGGATGAAAGTTAAATAGTTTCTTATGTTTAGCACTTGTATAAAATCATCTCAGGTTTGAAAGAGAACTACATTCCCTCTCTTCCACCTCTAACAAGATGCAACAGGAATTCAAAGTTCCACAAGCTGTGGAAGATAGCTAGCCCCTGCAATGTCAGTTGTGAAGATCCACACATATATGGAATATATGAATCAAATAACCCTCATTCATGCACTAGTCGAGGAACGCAACGCCTCTACATTCGTCTCAACTCTTTACATTATTTCCTTCCTAACATCGCATTTCTTGATAAAGCGCTCACACTCACCCCGGGACTAATACCTTCCGATACCCGCCTCCGAGGCAGCTCTACAACTAATTCATACTTTGAAACAGTTAACAACAACATCCTAGCAGCCTACCAACACCTCTCGGAAGTGGCTTCCTACCGTTTAATATTCCTCGACTCGAGCTCTTTCTTCTATGATAGTCTCTACGTTGGAGACGTTGCCAATGCTAGAATCAACAAAACTTTGACAATCCTCAAACATAACATCAAACTAATGACCGCAATTGTTATGGAGCGAGCTCAAGCATTGTTAACGAAGGAAATCATGAAGGCATGTTTTGATGCATTCCTTATGGTTTTGCTTGCTGGTGGAACAACAAGGATGTTTAATGAGTCAGATTGTGTGAGTATACAAGAGGATTTTCAAGAAATGAAGAAAGCATTCTATAGTTGTGGAGAAGAGTTGATAGCAGAAAGTGTGGTGGATAAAGAGGCTGAGGTAGTGGAAGGTGTCATAGCATTAATGGGAATGAGTACTGAAGAATTGATGGAAAATTTAACTAATTTATCAACTGAGACTGATGGTGTCAGTGGAAATGGTACGAAGATTCCAATGCCACCAACCACAAGGAAATGGAATAGAGCTGACCCCAACACAATTTTGAGGGTATTGTGCTATAGAAACGATCGAGTTGCCAATCATTTCTTAAAAAGAACTTTCCAAATAGCTAAGAGGAGATGACGATAATGAGGTGCGATTCTTGATACTGCAAAGAAACAGAGTCAAATTCAGCCTCAATGGCAGTCGTGTTGACAATGTCAAATTCATGATGTTACAACTTAAGCTGCGGTTGCAGACTTTTATTTAAGACTCTAGTTAATACCGATACAATTTTTTTTATAGACGGATGTTAACAATTAATTTGTGTTAAGGGAGAAAGAGAAATGTTAGTGTCAATATTGAACTATAGACCTCCTGCATGTAACTCTTTCGACGTCCTTAGTCAAACCACTATACTACTCATTTGGAGACAAATATCCAACTTGTAAAACATTTTAGGTGCAATATTTTCTTTTGTCCTTCTTAATGGAGGAAAAAGGGTTGGTGATTTTGATCATGGACATAAAGTTGGTAGAATGTAAAAAATAGAATGTTAGGCCTTAAATGTAAATAAAGGACTATTTTTCCAAGTTGGAGAAATAAGAGAAGGGCAATTGTTTAATTACACGTGATTGACTTTTGTTAGGTGGAATATGAGTATAAGTCTTTTTTACTACTGAATTATCTATTTGTATTTTTGTTTGATACTTTGTTTATCAAAATTCATGTGGAAATAACAACTTTATGTACTACTGGACAAAACTCATGCACATCTAACAACATCAACTGCTACTACTGTTAGATTGAAGGACAAACATTGATTGATGCACAAATATATTGAATTTAGTTTGATTTGTGTTATTGTTGTAAGAGGTTGAGAACAGTAACTTTCTAGTACTTCGGAAACTTTTTATAATATAAATCTTAGTTTTGATTTCCACAAATATATTGAATTTAGTTTTGATTTGTCACTGTTTATATACTACTACTATATATTGAAGAATAAACATTGATACAATCCATGAATATATTTTAGGTCAAGCATAAAAGATTAAGTTTCTATAACATATCGAACTACAATTTAGATTTTGGTTGAGAGACATGCCCATACATCTAATGATCGAGTGCCTGAAACAAAGTTACCTATAAAAGACCTATTTAAAGAAAATGAAAATTGATACAATATAATAAAATTTTCCTATATTATTATTAATTGATCAATAATTACTAAATGAATAACGACTCACAATAATTGATATAAATGATTTACTAATGCCTGTTTATTTAAATAGTAAAAGATAAATAAATACATATTTTAGACAAGAAAACTTCTAATATGAGATTGCTACGTGGCATAGTCCTAGATACCAAAGACAATCAATAAATTTTGTTATTTTTTATATAATTGTTTAATTTTTTTATAATATTTTTAATTAATTATTTTAATTTATCTATTTATTTATTTGTAATAAATAAATTAATTAATTAATATTGACAAAACGATCATTTATGATACATTAAACTTCAAAAATGAAAAATAAAAAAAAATGTTGGAGTAGTAGATAGTAAAAAATAAACTTTGTAGATAGAAGAATTGTTTGGCAACAGTATCTTTGGGCTTGCTTATGCGTTTGCATAGATTAAAGCCCTATCAGAGATAATTATGTCCACCTCTAAATCAATTTTAGAAGTGTTGATTTTGAAGCCATTGTTCTTCTTGTGAGTCAATGAAGTTCAAACTTGCCATTTTCTCAATCGTTGCTAAATCCAATTTATTAGCCCAACTCACTCGTTGGGATGTGTCAGATCCAGGTCCAAAATTCCCATGCTCTGCAAATGTTACATGATCCCTGTCAACAAAAAATTTCAATTAAAACATTAATCACCCAGCAGAGAAACAATAAAAACCCTTAATTTTTTTGAATCAACATAAATTTTATCTTATGAGTCTGATTTTAAATTGCAGTTGCAATTAAACTGTGAACCTTTATATTACAATAAATTGTAGTTGCGATATAATACAATGTTAAAAACAAACATATTAGATGACAAAACAAATGCATTAGAATAATTATATTTTGAATCCTTTTAGAAACTCAAGCATTTCTAGTAAAATGTGTATGCTAAATTTTATATAAATTTTGTCAGAGTTCTATATAATTAACTACCATTACTTAATTGCTAGCATGAACCAATTTGATCCCATAGAGAAATTAAAAGAAAGTTGATGAGATAACAATGTAAAGAAAAGAGTAATTAAAAAAAGATTTTGACTCATAAATTGAATCTAACTTGAGAGAGTTATATTCTTCATCCGATCACTATTAAAATTTATTCGACTCTATTTATACATTTTTTAAGTTGCATAACCTATTAAATTTTAATCGTGAGATGATGAAAATAATCTTCTTATGTTAGATATAAATCCAAAAAAGAAAAAGAAACATTTTTTTTATTAGCTAAAAAGAAGAAGGAACTTACTCATGACTATCAAAGTTCCATGAATTCCAGCCACTAGGTTGCACAACATTGGTCATATTGGTATTGTAAAACAAAACTCTAGCATAGCTTCTCCAAGGCCTTCCTAAGTAAGTTGTCCCATTTCCAAACACATGTGAATCTTTGATAACAAATCCACTTGCATCGTGTGGATTTGTTCTACCTTGTGCTGTTATAAAACCATCACCAATAACAGATATCGAACACCTCTACAAAATTCAATCAAAATCAAAATATTATTATCACAATCACACATGAATCTATATAAACATTTTTCAACATTTTTGTTTATATATTTTTACATTAGACTTAGTCTTAGTTAGTTAGCTAATATTCTAGTTTTTTATATCCAACTAATAATTTTATTAGTCTTAGTTAATCAGTTACACTAGTTATTTGTTTATATAACATATTATATAAATTTATATACCTCTTGATGTAATTAATACTTTCATTTATAAACATTATTTTATTTACTTTTCTCCATTTTTCTCTTATCAATAATCGTAATATTATATATGGTTTATATTATATATATTAGTTACTCTGATTTTTTTTATATGAAAATGAAATATATTAAAATTAACTTTTTATAATAGTTTATGAGATGTTAATTTTAAAATATATCAATGATAAATAAAATAAAATAATTTAAAGTTAGTATAAAATTTAAATGCATCATCTATGTAATAACAACTTTCGATCTAAAAAGTAAATTTTATAATATAAATGTGCATTAAAAAGTTACTAGAGGTGTCATAAAATTAGGTTTGACATTGTGTGATCAAATAATCCAAACTTATTCATCAAATTCATTTCCAAGCTAGAGTTAGGTCAACATTTTCCAACTTTCAACTTGCGGGAATATCAACTATAAAAGTAAAAGAGAGTAACAACTATTAAAGTTAGTTAGACCAATTAAAGATTGTAACTAATTTATTCATTAAGAACGAATCACATTTCAATTCTCCTATTTTATTCTCTTATCTATTCTCTCTAATCGTAAATTTATCATACGTACATATCATTCATTATATATCCTCGACATGTCATTAACTACAAGAAAAAGAAAACAAAGAAAAATTGAAATAATTAATTAGTTACCTCAAACAAAGATTGGCCAGCACCAAAGATAAAATCAACAGCACCTTGTATGGTGCAAAGCTTGTAGTAGTGTCTTCCTCTGTCGTCCCACAAAGTGTCTTGAAAACCAAAGAAACCAACTCTATAAAAATAGGACTTGTCGCCGCTTATCATTGCAGCTACGGCAGGTGTCTTCCTTCTATTGTTTATCGGATTGTTGTATGAATTCTGCTCCACATTACAACCAATTCATTATTATAATCTAAGAATCAATAATACTAATACATTATTAGTCATCCAAATATATAATTTTATCATTCAAAATGTATGAGAACTTGTATATATATATATATATATATATATATATATATATATATATAGCTTTTTAAAAACTTAAATTTCAATTTTTTTCAATACAAAAATTTTTCTTTTAATTCTTTAACAATTGTCCTTAAAATATTTTTTACTAACAACCTTTTTAAAATATGGACAAGAGGTGGTGATTAGGTAGTACTAAGGATTTTTAAACCCAAATAGTTGTTCTTTCTTTTAGGATATTCAATTACCAGTATTGTTATATTGGGTTCTGAACTAATTTTCACCAAATATTCCAGAACAAATGCAATAACTTGGTCAACTAATTGGAGTGTCATGTTTTCGTCAAATAATTTTTTCTAAAAAAACTCGTCAAATAATAGGAGACAATGTCAATTATCAAAAGTATTTTTTTTCGTATTTCATCGTTTCACATAAATTTAAAAATAAAATTAAAAATAAAAGAATTTAAATAGTTATTTTACTAAATTATATTTATTAATACAATATATTTTATGTATCCTTAAATACAAAATAAAGAATAACAACTTGATAATGATGCACATAATATTTATTGGAGGATAAAATTAAAAAAATAATTAAATTAAAAATTATGTTAAAAACAAAAAATGATATATTTTTACAAAAATTTCTTTTGAAAGTTATGGAGGGAGTAGTAATTATAATTTGGAACAAGATATTAAAATGCTATAGTCAGAAGTAAATTATCACATAATTTAATATGTGATATGTGATTCAATCAATTTTTACTTCTCATTCTTATTCTTATTTATAGACATTTAATATGATCCTTATATAGCTAGGATATAAAGAAAAGTAAATGCAATATATGGAATAAGAAAAAAAATCAAAAGGGCAACGAAAAATAGAAAATAAAGATTGAAATTAAAAAGATTTGGTAATTGGTAAATGAATTCTTACCCTAAAACTAATGGATTTGACAACAATATTATCAGCCAATGTTGAGAATGCAGGACTTTGTGCTGTTGTATCATGATCATCCCACTCAACATATGTTTTCCTCCTTCCTTCTCCTTTCAATATGATGTAAGGCTTATCACGTGGAATCTCTAATTTTTCTCTGAAAAAAAACCACCAATTATAACATTTTTTAGAAATCATGTAGTCTCCTATTTAATTCATTGATTAACTTCTTTTAGTATTATTTTCAAACCAAGCCAATTGAATTAATTTTTTTCATCCTATATTTATAATATTATTATATGTATCATTTAACATTAGCAAGAACTAGACATAGTTGAAAATTTGGGCCGGCTTAAGAAAAAAATGAAACCTAGAGCAACATTGTAAAAGTATACAGCAATATCTACATAAAGGTCAAAAAAATAAAATTATTCCTAATTAACTAGCTAGTATCTCAAGTGACCCAAACAATTTTCAATCACATGATCGTTTGACTCCTTTACAATCTTTTATAGAAAGTATATGAAGGTAATTTATTGTGATCAAAATTCAATTTATAAATAAAATAAAAAAATCAAGGCTCTATAAAAATTTGAAATGCATGATTTGTGTATAAGTTTTTTTGTTTTGAAAAATAAAACAAAAGAAATACTATGTGCAAGAAATACACTATAGTTAATGGAGGAGAATTTTAATTTTAATTTAATTTAATTTTACCTGTAGGTACCTGCCTTCACGTTAATGCAAACCCAAACATTATTATTGGAAGGGATTGAATCAATGGCAGATTGTATAGTAGAGAAATTTCCATGTCCTAATGAATCCACAACTAATGTATAGTAAGGGTATCGTTTATTCCCATTTCTCTTATACAATTGAGCATTAACTTGCTCTATTTTCAATCCCACAATGACAAAGAGAAATAGAAATAAACACAAACGAATAAACATGGTGGACCAAATTAAGAGAAAACAAATAATCCAATTGTTGAGAATAACATGTGCAAATTAAAATGTGTATATATGTATTTATAGGGAAATAAATTTCTACATGATTTGTTGATAAGTCAAAAGGTTTATGCATGAAAGGAAATTTTTGTATTATAAGAGGTATGTAATAAGTTTCTTCAATCACGGCATTATGTTTGATTTTTATAAGGATTACAAATCTGTGAAATTGAAAAATCGTTCTTTTATTTAATAAATAAATGTGTTTCCATATTTAATACATTTGTATTCAAATAGAGGAATCGTTCTTAGTTATATGATTATTTTTATTTAATTCTTTAGTTTTCAAGGCAATGAAATTAAAGGAATTTAATTGGAAAGTAGGTAAAATCTGACCAAAAATCATTTCAGTGGATTTGGAATAATTCATTTCACTAAAACTCCTTAATCACTTAAGATTAATGACTTGATTTTAATTATATAAAAAATTGTTCATTTTTTTTGGTCTTATTTTTGTTCATTTATCTTTATTTATGTGATTATTATTATTATTTAAATATAATTAGCTAAACTTATTGATCACTGGTAAACAATTTTTCGTATCAAGTCAATTAATTTTTTAGATTTCTAATAACATAACTAATTATAATCTATTTTTAAAAAATAAACATTTTTATCATGCTTTTTAAATTAATATTTTGATGTTTTATTAAAAAGACATCCATTTTTACGAGAGCATATTCAATATTTAGGGTTGTTTTGTTTAATAGAAAGCATCACTTCTTAGATAAAAAATAGGTAACTATTTAGGAGATTAACTTCTCCAAAGAATCAATGTTGTTACTTTTTTGCAAATATCGTTCAATAAATAATATTAAAATAAATGAATATTATTAAAATGTAATGATACAAAATTATTAATGGATTTTTTTTTTTTAGTACTGAATCTGAGGAGTGAAGACTTACAAATTTGATAACTAATTTTTCCTATTGACTCTCAAGATAATCAGAGGAATCAAAGTTGTTTGAATCCGTATAATGAAATTTTAACCAAAATTGTCATGTGAATTGCTTTTTGGCTTACCCTTGTGTTGACATTCTTATGTCAAAGATATATATCTAAATAAAAAATGTGTCCGGCAATAAACAATTTAAAGATGGTGTCCTAAAGTGGGAGAATTAACTAAATTGTTAGGTGACATCCCATTACACAACAAATATGACTTCATTTTTTGTTTTTTTTTTTTTGTTTCTGTTACATTTCCGTTTGGGGTATAAAGTATTGATTGCAAATATCCCATTTGTCACAGGACGATTTTTTTTTTAATGTCGTAAATTAGTATATAATATTTCGTAATTTTGTTGGGAGGTAATTAAAATATATTTTAAGATTTTGGTCAAACAATTTATATTTAATTAAAATTTATATTAATCACTTGAATTTAATTAGTGTATTTCACACAATGATTTCAAATAAGATTTGATTGGTTTACATAAAATAATAATAGTAATAATAATAAGAAGTTGAACTATATATATATATATATATTTTTTTTTATGTAAACCAGATATATAAATCACATCGAAGCACTATCTTGTGCTTAAATATTGTTTTTGTGCAAATGGATTCTAAAGTTTGATGAATGTGACAATTGCCTCCTGAACTATATCTCTATTGACAATCAAGTTCTTATGTTGTACTTACATGTTTTTAATAGATGATATCATTGTGTTATATATATATATATATATATATATATCAAACTAGGGATGCAAAAAAGTATCACTAGACCAAATCATTCCAACTAGATTAACACCACCTAATCTAGCAATGCAATGTAGCATCAAAATATATTAATAAAAAAAATAAAGAAGCAGTGTATTGGGACCAAACCCAAATCCACGAGAACCATTTGAAATGAAATTTAAAAAAATTATATCTATTTTGTTATGAAACGTCTTGAGTTCCTATTTACAATTTATCTCTTTACTATTTTAAGATTGTGTTATTGTTCTAACAATTGTATTAGATGACGAGTAACTCTGATGCAAAATTTGATGTGGCAAAGTTCAACGGAACAAGCAAATTTGCATCGTGGCAAAGAATGGTTAAGGATTTGTTGGCACATTAAGGTCTTCAAAAGGTGTTGCGTGAGGAGAAACCAATAGACATGACAAAAGCCGATTGGACGAAAATGAAATTAAGGTTGTTGGGATGATTTGTCTATGTGTATGAGATGAGGTGATGTATCATATCCTAGACCTAACATCTGCAATAAAGGTCTGGGAGAAATTGAAAAGTCAATATTTGTGCAAAAGGCACATGAACAAACTGTTCGTGAAACAACGATTGTATAGGTTGAAGATGCAAGAATGATATGATTTGCAGCAATATGTCAATACCTTTAATGGAATAATCACCTATTTGGCGATGCTTGGGTGACGGTCGATGACGAAGACAAAATTATTATTTTGTTGTGCTCGTTGCTAGGTTCGTTCGATCACCTAATGACAACTCTTACATACAGAAAATACTCTATCAAGCTTGATGGTATTATATTGCATTTCAGTCTCACTCTCAAAGGAGACAAAATGCAAAGGAAGGATCTTCAAACGAAGGTCTGTATGTAAAAGAATGTCAATATCGTGGGAGGAACAAAGGTAAAACAGACCTTGGAAAGAAGACGTGTAAGTCCATGAACATAAAAATAAAAGAGTGCTTCAACTGCAAACAAATTGAGCATTGGAGTAGGGACTGTCCAAACAAACAACATGATTCATCTAGTTATGCGAACGTGGTTCAAACTGATGTCTCTAACAATGAAATAGATATTCTTTGTGTTTCATCTAGCAAGTGCACAAAAACGTGGATTCTTGACTTTGGTTGTTCTTATCACATAACACCATACAAGGAATGGTTTACCAAATTCAGGTCAGAAAATTTTTGATTTTGTTTATTTGGGTGATGATAAAGCATGTGTTGTCATTGGAATGAGATAAATTAAAATTCACAGTAGAAGGGGATCGACTATGATGATATATTCTCTCTAGTCATTAGACATACTTCTATCATGGCCGTGTTAGCCTTGGTAGCCAGTCGGGACATGTATTTAGAGCAGATGGATGTGATAACGATATTTTTTCACGATAATCTAGATGAGCAAATTTTCATAGAGCAGTCATAGAGTTTCACTAATACTGGACATTGCAAACTAGTTTATAAATTGAAGAGTATGATTGTATGGTTTAAAGCAATCTCCAAGGCAGTGGTACAAGTGCTTTGATTCGTACATGCTTCAGATGGCCTACATAAGGTGTGAGTATGATTGTTGTGTTTATGTTAAGAGCCTTGCTGATGACTCTTTTATTTTCTTGTTATTATATGTTGATTGTTGCTAATCTTTTACATGATGTAAATGAAATGAAAATTATGTTCGGAAAAGAGTTTGACATGAAAGACTTAGGTGTTGTTAAGAAGATTCTTCGTATGGAAATTCACAGGAGTATGACTGCTAGAAAATTATGGCTCTCTCAAAAAGGCTATGTTTAAAATGTGTTAGACATATTTGATATGAGCAATTCAAAAGTTGTGAGTACTCCATTGGCGTATTACTTTATGTCATTGGATCAATAAAGACAGATGTAGAAATTGAGTATATGTCAAAGGTTACGTATGCCAGTGTTGTTGGTTGTTTAATGTATATTATGGTTTCCACTAGACTAGATTTGGCACAAGCTGTTAGTCAAGTTTGCAAGTTTATGTCCACACTAGGTAAGCAATATTGGGAAGCAATCAAATGGATTTTTAAGTACTTGAAGGGTACAACAGGTCATTGCATCATGTTTAGAAGCGAACATGGTGATTCTTTAGTTATAGGATGTGTTGATTATGATTATGCAGGTGATATGGATGATATAAGGCCTACAACATGATATGTCTTTACTCTTGCATGAGGACCTATTTGTTGTAAGTCATCAGTTCAATCTATAGTGGCTATGCCTATAACTAAAGTAGAGTATATGGCAGTAGATGAGGCTGCTAAATAGACTTTTTGGCTTATAGGATTAGTAAAGGAATTGGGTGTTGAGCAAGGTGGAGTTCTGTTGCATTGTGATAGTTAGAGTACCGTTATTTGGCAAAGAATCAGGTGTATCATGCCAGGACGAAGCATATTGATGTGAGGTTTCACAAGGTCAGAGAGTTACGTGCATCTGGGCAAATGTTACTTGAAAATATTCATACTTCAAAGAATGCAGCTGACATGTTGACCAAGTCAGTCACCATTGACAAGTTCAAGCATTGTTTGGACTTGTTACGTGTTTCTTAGATGTTAAGCAAGAGTAGCACCCCCCAGTTGTCAGAATGTGAGCGTCATGCAAACAATCTTCATAAAGGTTTGATATTAACCAAAGTGGAGATTGTTGAGTATGGATCAGAGGTAGTATCAAATGGATGGTTCAGGCCAACTTATTGTTGTTGGGGCAATTGAAGGGTACAAGGGGTAATAGTTGATGTGGTATAGTTTAGGGATATTGTTGTAATTTGAACCTTTTTATCACTATTTAAGCACAACTTGTACTCTGTAAGCCCTAATTCATTCATCTAATAAAAGGGAACTACAATTGCTCTATAGTTAGAGACGTAAGCATTATTTCACGAAACTTCGTTACCAAATGTCTTGAGTTTCTATTTGCAATTTTTCTCTTTATTCTTTTAAGATCGTGTTGTTATTATAACAGAAATTCATCTATGATTAAAGATAGGTCTGCTGAAGGATTATCTAATCTTAAGTGTCGACGTTTAGGAGATTTTATATGTAATAAAGATACATTCCTTACTGGAGTTTATACAAGAAACGATAGTCATCAACCTTTTGAAATTTTTTTAACTGGACTTCCAAAATCATTATGAACAAATTTAGAGAAAAATCAAGAAGTCAAACCACAAATGGATATATTTTTATGAACAATCTTAAGTTATGGGCAACCTATTGCTTATATACAGAAAATAGCTCTTAAAATTTGTCAATATGATAAAATTCAACACTAACTTGGAAAAGAAAAGGATCAAAATAGTAAGAAGTTATGAACTTTTTGTGAACATAGAAGTTTGCCATGCTCGAAGAATTCAAAACCTAAATCCAAGCCAATTTTACCCAAACCAAATTATTATAAGAAAAATTCTTATAACAAATTTAGATAAGAACTCAAACGCGAGAATAGAATTACATTTAAAAATAATTTTTCTAGAAAACCTATATCTCAAACATTGTAGATTAAAGGAAAAAAAAAAAAATCTCTAAACCTTGATCAAGATATTAAGGATCATCATATTAATAATCTCCTAATGAAAACTTATGAGGATAACTCCAATAAAGAGTCTTCCAAAGATTAAATCAAATTTAAAATAATGACTAATCCGAAGAAGATTCGGAATCATCAAGTCAAATTAATGTTTTAATAAAAGAGCAAGATTTCATTTTTGAAATAACAAATACAATTATTCTCCAAGAAAACATGATTTACTTTTAGTAACTAAAATTAATTCTAGAAGAAAAATCAACTAAAAACCCATTAGTAACTCATAAATTCAATATAAAAGAAACGTTTAAAAAGACTTGAACAAACCACTACAAAACCTGTAATAATTCAAGACCTCCAACATGAATTAATAATTTAAAATTAGAAATAAAAGAGTTCAAACAAACTCAAATAAATCATCATCTAATCCTTGAACAATTACAACATTATGAGAGCTCTAATGATGGTCTGACCCCTCATGAGAATCAATAAACAAATCCTATTGAAAATAATGATGATGAAGAAGATTTTCTAGGATTAATTAATCAATTAAAAATTTATGTAAATATCAAAATTAGTATAAAAGAACTTATTCTTGAAACCACAGCCTTGTTTGATACTAGAGCATACTCAAACTGTATTTTAGAAGAATTAATTCCTACCAAATATTTTTTTTTTCGAAATAAACTCTTAACAACTTAGTACTGTTAATGGTTCCAAATTGAAAATTATCTACAACGATCATAGAAAATAAAAATCTAAAGATTAAAAATCCATTTTTACTGATAAAAAATCTTAAAAATAAAATAATCATAAGATCACTTTTTCCATTACAAATAACTAATAAAGAAATCATTACTCAACACTTGGGACAATCCATTATATTTAGGTTCTTAAGGAAACTAGTAATAGATCAACATTTTAAACACGTTAATACTTTTATCTCCACAATCAAATCAAAAGAAATGGCTTTGCTAATTGTAAAACAAAATTTAATCTTTTCCAAACAAAAAATAGATTTCTTGGTTATAAAATTCACCAGGGGACGATTATCCCTATTCACAGAGCAATCGAATTTGCTGAAAAATTCCCAAATCAAGATAAAATCCAATTACAAACGTTACTGGGTTGTAGGAAAATTTCCAACTACATCTCCTTTTTTTTTTTTTTTTTTTT
>JBBPBP010009778.1:6528600-6571064 GCA_037974735.1 Cicer chorassanicum | reverse complement strand
TTCATCGGTTTGTTACAGATTTTTAGAAAAATAAAATATGAAAAATAATTTAAAAACTACTTATATGAAAAATTGTTTTTAATTGCTTCTCAAAAATATCATATTGTAGAACTAATTTAAAAAAAAAATCACTACTACAAACAAACACAAAACAATTTCAGTTTTTTTTTTAAAATATATAAATTATCAAGTAACAAAATTATCTGTTTCACTATCTATAACAAAAGGGTTCTAGTAGTTTCTAAAAAAAATCATTTTTATAATTGATTTAAAAAAAATGAGTTTTTACAACGATAGACAAATATAAAATAGTTTTTGTTTTTCATAAAAATATCTAAATTATTAATAACAAAATTATCATAAATTATAGAATACAAAAATTACAAACTCTTTAGAATTTATAAGAAACTGACCAATTTTATAGGTCAAGTGGAGAAAAAGACGAAAATGGGTTTTTAATGGTGGAGATGAAGAAATGGTTTCATGAGGTGGCATTCAATACAGTACTTAGAATGGTTGCTGGGAAGAGATATTTTGGAGATAATGTAATGGTTAAAGAAGAAGAAGCAAATAGGTGTTTGAATGCTTTAAGGAATTACATGCGTTTGATTGGTGTTTTTACTGTTGCTGATGCTGTTCCTTTTTTGAGGTGGTTTGATTTTGGTGGACATGAGAAAAATATGAAACAAAATTTTAAGGAATTAGATGCTGTTGTGACAGAGTGGTTGGATGAACACAAGAAAAAGAAGAAGAAGAGTAGTAATGAAGGAGATTATGATCAAGATTTTATGGATGTTATGCTTTCTACTATTGATGGAACAAACATTCATGGCTTTGATTCTGATACTCTCATCAAAGCTACATCATTGGTAATTATAAAAATATATTTACATTTATTTGTTCTTTTTCTTTTCATTTTAATTATATGTGTTATTTGTACAAATGTTATATATATTTTTTACTCAATTTGCAGGCACTAGTTCTTGGAGCAACAGACACTAGCAGTGTTACTCACACATGGGCATTATGTTTATTATTGAACAATCCTCACACATTGGATAAAGTCAAAGAAGAAATTAATCTCCACATTGGTAAAGAGAGACTAATAATTACGGAGTCAGATGTAAACAATTTAGTCTACCTTCAAGCCGTTGTCAAAGAAACATTAAGGTTATATCCAGCGTCACCTCTTTCTGGAGTTCGTGAATTCAAAGAAGATTGCAATATTGGTGGTTACCATGTGAAAAAGGGAACTAGATTATTTACAAACTTGTGGAAGATCCAAACCGATCCTAGTGTTTGGTCTGATCCATTTGAGTTTAAACCAGAGAGGTTTCTTACTACTCATAAAGATGTTGATTTTAAGGGTCTTGATTTTGAGTATTTACCATTTGGAAGTGGAAGAAGAATTTGTCCTGGAATTTCATTTGGACTTAGAACGGCTTATTTGACTCTTGCAAATTTTCTTCACTCTTTTGAAGTCTCTAAAATATCAAGTGAACCAATTGATATGACTGCTGTTGTTGAAATAACCAACATCAAAGTTAGTCCTCTTCAAGTTCTCATCAAACCTCGTTTGTCTCCTAAATATTATGAAACCATTTAATCATATGATAGTATATGATCCATGGATAAGGTTAGTTATGGATGTCCTACCGTATCTTCCGATCATTATGAAACCATGTAAACACATTTGAACCTCTTGCTTTGAATAAATAAGATGAGTTTTTTGGCTCTCAAAACAATAAATTAAAATTAAGACATCCCTTGTATTATTTTTTATTTTTAGATAATTCAAGAGAACGCAAAAGCATCACTATAGAGAAAGATTTATATATGACTCTAACAATCATTTACAGTATACCCATAAAAATATATAAGTAAATATCCAAAGAAGAAGTATAACAATTATTTTCTCTATTAAAGTTTGGGTTTAGTGGGAATGATTTGTGTATGAGGTTTGTGTTCTTGTTGTGTTGGTTTGGTTAAGGGAGGAGGAATGATACACTTTCTAGGTAGGATCACATGATCATCCTCATGTGACCGATCATCCAGTGAAATAAAAGGTATTAGAAGTAACTAGTAATTTTACGAGGTAGGAACATACACAAGAGTAGACATATAAACAAAGAGGAATTCTATAGTGAAGTGGATAAATCAACAATGTATAATATTTTTACCAAGTAATAATTTTATTTGGAACTCGTACCAGGTAATTATTTTTTCTATTTTTCTTCATAACTTTATTTTGTTGAATAATTAATAAAATTATATTTTTTTAGGAATAATAAAAAGAAGGAAGTAGATAAGGAGAAAAAAAAAGATGAGTAGAAAAAGAGAGCAAAAGTACACATTTATGCCAAATCAACATTAAATGATAGTGTATAAAGACATTAAAACTTCCACAATTATTACAAGTGATCAAAACATGAGATAAGGACAATTTTAGTTTTTTTTTTGGGTATATACATTTCTTAAATTGTATATAGATTATACTATCGTATGATTTCTTTTATTTTGACAATCGAATAGTAAAAGGTGAACATTAATCGAAAAACTATTGATCAGTGTACCACCTATAAAAGTAAATTCAAGTTCATATTAGCTTGATTTCTTTTATTTTGACAATCGAATAGTAAAATGTGAACATTAATCGAAACACTATTGATCAGTGTACCCCCTATAAAAGTAAATTCAAGTTCATATTAGCCTAAAATCAAAAGACATACATGTGCATTAACATTTCGACTTCAATGAAAACTCTAACGAAGTATCGACAAACTTAGGTGTGTCCTACCACCAACCTCTCTCGTGGAAATCACCCTTGTCAGTGTTACCTAGTCGCGTGGTCTCTCCCCATTGAAATTTTTTCTGAAGGCTAATTGTGATGGCCATTTGACGAACGATCGTAGATAGGATCTCAGAGTTGTCTTTAAGAACGCCAGTGTAGCTATCATTGTCGCTGCTACTTGATAGATGGAAGACTTTGCATACATGCTAGCTGAAGCTATGGGAATCCTCAAAGCTATGGAGTTAATTGGTTAATTTAGCTTACATATCGTTCTAATCAAGTTCAATTGTTTGAGTCTGGTTCGTGCTTTTTATGTTGAGGCTAACCCTAATTTGTCTTAGGGGATCATTGTTAATTAGTGCATAAATATTTGTTGTAACCTAAATAACTCTAGTTTTAGTTTTGTTAAGAAATATGAGAATTGAGTTGCACATGGTTTGATTAAATTGACCCCTTGTAAGCCTAAATTCACTTGGTTTGATAACTGGTGATTGCTCAACCGTTCTCCATTTTTTTTCCCAGGATGTTAGCTTCTGCTAGTGCATTTCAGTCAATTTTACACATTAAGTAATTGGCATTCGGTAAAATGCTGAGAAAATGAGGGGAGGGATTGAGCAGTTGCCTCGATAATTTATCTGTTGTAATCAGGTCCAATCCTCTTGTGGAATGAGGCTCCCTATTTTAATCAATAAAGTTCTGAGGTGTTGTTTTAGAAAACAATCAAAACATTTCCTTTTTTTTATGAGAAAACATACAAATCTTAAAGTCTTTCCTATCTTGAACTTAGGAATGTCACACCATCCCTCAACTTAAACTTTTATTATAAATAAGAGTAAACAGAAGATTTGGTCCCTCACAAAAATCACGCAAGAGATGTTAGTCTCTAATAAAAAAATACTTTTTAGTCTGTGACAAAAGTAAATCAGGACAGTTTAATTCCTAAATCACAATCTATCATTAAATCATATTAAAGTTGATGGGTATACCGTTAAATCGTTAACTCATTTGCAAACTTTCTATGCGACCTTTAATAAAAATATAAGAAGACATTTTTCGACAATTTTTTGCTATAATAAAGAATGACTGATCTCGACCCCACAACAAATTCCATCAATGTAATTTCTACTGCCATTTTCATTTCCAAATATCAATTCCACGACTTTTTTTCCTTTTCGGGGACCAATATGACCGGTGGACTGTAATACACTCTCGTCACAGTTCAAACAGAAATAAAAAATCAATTAGTAAAAAAGTTGACAAAAAAATTAACGTAATCCAATTTATTTAATCGCAACTTAAAAAATATCACTAAACCTGTACGGTATGTTTTCTGTTAGAGACTAAAATATCCTTTAACTCTATAAATAAAAAAGCGATGCAAATCTCAACCACAGTTACTGTCCAACAATTTAATAAGATAGACGTGGCAATCATCCACCGGTTAATCCAAAAGACTGCGTAACTTTACAGCACTTTATCGCTGTATACAATCATCCACTACTTTCTTCACCTTTTTAAAACCTAAAAACCCTATTAACCCCTTCACTGTCTTCTCTCTCTACATTTTCTCTCTCTACATTTCATTTCAATCATCTAAAATGTCCACCAGCACCGAAGCCGAACACCACGAAGAGGAGGAAGTTCCCGCCGGCGACGACGAAGACACCGGAGCTCAAGTCGCTCCGATCGTCAGACTCGAAGAAGTCGCTGTCAGCACTGGCGAAGAGGATGAAGAAGCTATTCTCGACCTGTATGCTTTCTCTCTCACACAATTTTTCTTTCTCTTTTTATTTTATTTTATTTTATTTGTTATTTTTGTGATTTTTTGTTTGATTGATTGATTTGTAGCAAAGCGAAACTGTACCGTTTTGACAAGGAAGGGAATCAGTGGAAGGAACGAGGAGCGGGAACTGTGAAATTCCTCAAACACAAAGTTACTGGAAAAATTAGGCTTCTCATGAGACAATCGAAGACTCTCAAGATCTGCGCCAATCATCGTAGTCAGTATTTCTAATTGCTTTTGCTTTTGCTTTTGCTTTCGTTTTTTTTTTTTTTTTTTTTTTTTTTTTAATTTAATTTTAAGTTTGTGCTTGATTGTTTGTTTTTCTTAGTTCTGCCTACAATGACTGTGCAAGAGCATGCTGGGAACGAAAAATCTTGCGTTTGGCAAGCGAGGGACTTTGCTGATGGTGAATTGAAACACGAGTTTTTCTGCATTCGGTTCCAATCAATTGAAAGTAAATATGCTAATTCATCTCTTTATTTTTTATTTTTTGTATTATTGGCACAGTGTGTTTAGATTTGTTTGTTTTATAAGTTCTTTTAGTTTGACATTCCTTGGTGTGGTACTGATTAATCTATTTACATATACTATATCGCATTTTTTTAACCATTTTATTGGTGCAAAGTATTGCCAACTTTTTCTTTGATAATACTTCGTGGAACTTAACTTTAGGGTCTGTTTGGTTCAATGGAGGGGAGGTGAGAGACTTTAAGGGAGGGGAGGGGAGGAATTTTCATCAAAATCATGTTTGGTTCAAGGGGAGGGGAGGGATCTACCCCCAACCAAACAGACCCTTAGTGGGGTCTTCCCTCCCAACCACATTTTTTCATCCACAAGACTCGAACTCCAAATCTTGCTCAAAGGATCTGTTTCCAGTTCCACCAAAGTAATGTTGGTTAAAACTCACTAAACTTGCTATATTAGTAATTGCTATTCCTAGCAATTAGCCAACTAAGCAAAGTGTTTGTTCTGCACCCACTAGGTTGTTGCAACCCAAGTGTACTTGATTGTAACATTATTTAGTTTAAGGCATTTTGAATGTGGAAGTTTGAGCTAGGTTTTCTAAATGTTAGGAGTTAACGGCTCTGTGAACTCAACTTTAAGATGAACTTGTGGTTTTGTATCTTTGTGCTATTTTGTGAGAATCTTGTTGGGATAGTGGGCTTAGATGCTGATTATAAGATGGGTTATTGGAGTAGCTTCTTCATGTATGATGTATCCCTTTGTCTATGTCTATTAATGTGTTTCACTTATTCATTTGAATATTTACAATCTTGCACAATAGGTGTTAGTTATGCTGTTGTGTTATTTGGTCAGCCAATGATACTTGTTAACCAACTATACTTGTCAACCAACCATACATACAAGTTACAACAAGGAACACTATTGAATCCTGTGGTACTTATAATTATAATATTATTTTGGCTTAAAATGCAGTTTTATTCTCCCTATTTTGCCTTATTTATGATTTCAGTCCCCACATTTTAAAATCCACAAATTTGGTCCCTCAGTTTTCAAAATATTTTACACTTTCCCACTTAGAGTTGATTTTTGATGATTTGATTTGTGAGATATTTATGTAGCAACTAGCAACTAAGTTCATAACTTGGAAATGAATTATTAGTAAGTGATAATCTGATAGGAACTAGAACCAAAAATAGATGCAAGAACTAAATCACAACAGGGAATATCCCTTTGAAAACTTTAGTTCTGAATAATAGTGATCTCTCAGGTCATTCAAGGAAACCTGAAAACCTCCCAATACAATTGCTAACTGACAAAAACTGCTTCTCTACAATACATTCTCGTATAAATAGACTGTTTTCCAACTAACCACCTAACAACTAACTGCTGTATGACAGTTATAACAGCTATCAGTTACAAAATATTCCTACTCTTCCCCAATATTTGGCATCCCTTTAGGAGGTTGAGATATGTCAGCATACTCTTCCAAAATCGGCTGTATTGCTGCTGGAATGGGTCCCGAAGTAGCCTGCTAATCCATTGTTCTGCAGTCAATGAAAATCCCTGTCCCTCGGTCCTTCAAAGCTCCTTCAATTAATTTTAATGAAGCTGCTGACTTAGTCAACTCTTGTTCAGCCTTTTATCACCTTGTCCTTTCCTTCTATCTTCACCTTTATGGTCAACTTCTCGGAATTAGCCTTAATGTCTCCTAATTCTGCCAGCCAAGCTTAACCCTAATACAATGTCAATGCCTCCTAATCCAAACAGGTAGAAGTCTTCTTGTATGACGTTGTGTTGCATTTGCAGTCGAGCAGCCCTGCAAACGCCATTGCATCCAATCTTGTGACCATCTCCCACTTCGACCGAGTAGGCATCCGTCTCTGTCACAAGTAATTGCAGCTGCTCAACCAATTTAGTGGAGACGAAACTGTGGGTGGCTACGCAATCAATCAATACCATGACAATTGCTTCTTTCAAGAAACCTCGTAAATTGAGTTTCTGCTCATTTTGAAACCAGCAATGCTGTGCAGAGATAGTCGGGGTTGTGTCGTCTTCAATTTCTTGATCTGGGTCACTGCCAGATTCATCAGCCGTCAGCGTCATCTCCATTACATAATCATCAAGTGCAATTGTTTATTTTTTCAAACATGGTTTTGTCCAATTTTTTTTAATCACAATTCACAATGCAAGCACTCTTCTTTCTTGATCTTTTCTCGCACCTTTGCTTGGGTCAATCTTTGACAGGTGCTCCTCCCACACGAGTTGTTCCCTGAGCCTTTGTTATTGACCGAAGCTTGTGAATCCATAATACTTGAGTCCACTTGTTTGTTACGGTGCCAATCTTTGACAGTTCGTGGTCCAGAATACTCGCAAAGTGAATTATTGTTCTTGCCTCTAAGATTCTCGCCACTTTTTCCCACAGCCACATTCTTTTCTTCTATGTGCCGTGCCTTGTTTGAGGTTCATACAGCCAAGCCTTTGCACTGATTTCCTCTTTCAACCCATTTATAAAGATCTCCATCAAATATTGTTCATCAATCCCCTTGATAGCTCCTGCATATTTCTCAAATTTGGTGACCCTTGAACAGAGTTGTCTTTTTTGAGTTTTAAAAGAGATTGGAACCAGCTTGGGGTGCAACCCTCTCACCACTGAAACCAGCCTAAGCATCTCCATCCACGGCTACCGTACCGGCCTACATTATTTTTTCGTGCTGCACTCGTCAAAGTAAAAAATACTGCCCTAGCTTGGAAAACCATCCAAATGCATCTTGTCCATCGAAAATAGGAATTTCGAGCCTCTGCCATTTATGGACAGTGTTTGCATCCGAAAATGTTTTGCCTCCAGATTCAATCTTGTTTTGGGGTTTTGATTCTTGTTCCGGTGTCTGGGAAACGTTCCCAAGAGTTGAGTAACTTCTCCATCATTTTTCTACGCGGATCCGTCGTGCTTCGTGATCCGCAAATTTTGTTCCAGCGCAACGTGGTTGGTCTCCACTGTCTTTTCCAATGTTTTGACCCTTCCTTCCATTCTTGTGTTTCCCTTCGGCAGCATTGCTTCAAGATCGGAGCTCTGATACCGGTTGATAGGAACTGGAACCAGAAATAGATGCAAGAACTGAATCGCAACAGGGAATATCCCTTTGAACTCTTCATTTTTGAAAAGTAATCTCAGGTTATTCGAGGAACCTGAAAACCTTTTAATCCAATTGCTAACTGACAAAAACTGCTTCTCTACAATACATTCTCCTACTGCAGACTGTTTTCAAGTAACCACCTAGCTACTAACTGCCTTATGACAGTCATAACAGCTATTAGTTACAAAATATTCCTATTCTGCCCCAATATTTGGCTTCCTCCTTTCATAAACTTGCTTGATAGGAGGTCGCTTTGTTCTATCATAATCCACCTAAAAAGTATTTTACCTCAAACTTGGTTGCATTTGTGATATAAATTAATGTTGTTTTGATTAAATGGATATTATTTGTTAACTTTGAAACCATCTAGACTTTCACGTCATCTATAGAGTTTCCCCATTAGCATCTCACTTGTCACATTATCAAAATTGAGTCTCAAAATCTATGTTGTCAATTTCAGATAGTGGCGCGGAGCGCCATACCCCAAATTGGGATAGTGGGATGACCGCTATTGCGAAGGCCAAAAAACAGTAGATAAACTAAACATAAAATGAAAACTGTATACAAAAAACTTAAAAATAGCAAAATAATTTAAATTAAAGGGGTAATCATATTAGGGACAAAACAGAGGGCAAAACAGACTGGTTGCAAAGAAGAAAACCGAAGACTAGTAAGAACGAAAAAGATAAATGAACGTGTGTGAAAGAGAGAGAGAGAAGAAAATGAACACGTGTGAAGTGAAATAGAGGGAGAAGAAAACAAAACTGAGAAACTGAATACACGATGTTGGCTGCAAAAAGGCGTTAAGTGATTTTATAATGATAATAAATAAAATAATTAGGTTAAGTGGGTGTGACTTGAAAAGACCCAAATACCCTTAATGAATAATAATTTTTTTAGAAAAAGCTGCGTTTTCCAGAAAACACAGGAACGGGTCGTATCGCAGGTTAGGCCACAACAGTGGTCCGTGATTAGGGCGCAATTCGAGATTCCGGGATCACACATGATGTCGCCGGGATCGACAACAGGACTCAAAATATATAGGTGGGGAAAAGCCAGTCATTTTAAAAATTGGGGTATTTAAATTGTGGATTTAGAATAGAGATAGGGGGACTAACAAAATCACCAATAAAACAAAATAGAGGGATCAAAATTGCATTTAAGCTTTATTATTTTTATGTTAGCTTTATTCTGGAGAATGATTTTAGTGCTTATATTTAGTTTATTGATGCTGTCTTTCCATTGCATTGCATACATTTCACTATTTTAGGCTTACCGGTATATGGTTACAAATGCTACTTTTTACGCTCTACAAAAAATATTATTGTTCTTCTAGCTCATTAATTACTTAGTCTAAATGTACGGTATATATTAACTGTTACTTTGTCCTACTTTTAGATTGCAAAAAGTTCATGGAAACATTCGAAGAAATTGCTGAATCCCTAAAGAAAGAGGAAAACGAGGATGCATCTGCTGCTGCTGATATCCTTAAGAGTTTGAGTGTTGAAGGGAGTGCAGATGCTGAAAAGAAAGATGAAGAGAAGAAGTCTGAGGACAACACTGAGGAGCAAGAATCTGCACCAAAAAAAGAAAACAAGGAAGATTCAGAGAAGAAAGTTGAAGAGCCTGGTTCATCTGCTTGATTATGATCTGTTCATATTTCCAACAAGGCAATATGACAAGCTTAGGTGGTTGACCTTTGTGCCACTCTTGTCAATACTCTCTCATAGTCCTACCCTTTAGATTGTGTTGTTGCTACGTTATTGAGTGGTCCATATCCTTTGTTGAGTTATTGTCAACAAGGTTTCAGTCAGGTTTGAATCATTAATATTGGTGCTTTCAGGGTCTGGGAGTTTTCTTGTGTTATTTTCATTCTATTCATGTATTTCTTGTCGAAATTGGAATGAGTCATGTTGGTGTCGGGAAGGTTGGGTGCAGTCGGGAAATAGTAATAGTAAGTATAAACAAAGATTTTGAATGCAAATTGTTGAGTATTACATTTTATAGATTCACTTCACTGTCTTTCCATTGCTTTGCTACATTGTCTCCTTTCAAATAAAAACCAAGTGCCCGTTTACTCTTCTATATTAATTATTAAATTTTGTATATCTATTATCTTTTATAAAATAAGAATATTTTTATATCGTGATTTTTTGTAACAAAATCTCCAAATTGATGTGAATATTAGAATGAATTATGATGTATATTGTGGTGCCACATGTAAACATTAGCAAGGGCCGACTATTATATATTAAATAAAAGTTACATCCAATAAATATGTAATTATTCTTTTTAATAAAAATATATATAAACACTAAATCGTGTTGTCCATTAATGAATAATAATATCTGGTTATTTACGGCGCAGTAGATGTTATTTATGAGTTTTGTAAATATAAATAATTAATTTACTTTTGTTGGTAACTTACTTTTTTTTCTCTTAAACTTTTTAAAACATAAAGACTATTAGGATGAAAATCAAAATATAACATTATTGACATATTAAATTGAGTATAAATTTGCACTCACAAATCTTTTGATACCCGCAATTTATCATAACTGTCTTAATAGAGTCTTTTAAAAATATCAAATAAAAAATGTGTAACATTGAGTTATAAGTAACGTTTTTTTTTTTTTACAAATCAAGTCATAAGTAACTTCATAACATAATATCATATTCAATAAGATTATTGGTATTATACTTATACTTATTGATATTATACTAATCTCACGAAGTATAAAATATTGTTAAAAGAGACACAATTTAATTGTTTTGAATAGGAGTTGATAGGATCTATAACAGTAGTTATAGGTCTGATTAAATTCGAATTGTGTTTTTGTAATGGTTGTTCAATAATTACAATTAATCATAATATGCTAACGATAGTTGCAATAAGAGTTTGCATGAGATTAATTGTCCATTGATTAATTAGTTTTATAGTCAAACAAGAATAAAATTCCGAAAAGAAATAACCTTTTGAACCTATGATATATTATAAGACGGCCAAAGTTTAACTATCTTGTTACTACATTCTTATTTTGAGTATTTTGTCCAGTGTGCGATAGTGAATCATCAATCTTTGAAACGACATCACTTTTCTTATTCCACTTTTCAGGAGAAAAAAAATCCATGTATTTTGCACAAAAAATCAATTGCTCTAGTGCCAAATTTCTTGACCTTGCCGACTTGTTCTTCCATTTGTGCTTAATTGTTGGCTTATGATGAAAGTTACCTTGTTTCTTCATTTTCCAAAGTGGTTTCAGAGATGCAATGAAAAATTCTCATTTTTCATCCTCTCCAACCTTTAAAGTCGCCTTCATTGGACATAACCACTTCATCAAAATCATGTCCAAAACATATCTTCATAAGTAACTTCATTCTCTCCCAAGCATCATATGAAGACTCAACATCTCGTTGTTCAAAACTTGTGATTTTACAACTCTTCTTTATAAAATTTGAGATTGGGAATAACTTATGCATAAATTTGTCTTCTAGATCATTTGCAACATGAATTATCCCGCATGGAATTGAAGAAAGTCAATCCTTTGATCTTCCAATCAATGTAAAGTTGAAGAGACTCAATCTTTATGTATCTTTCGAGTCTCCTTATGGATTTGTTGTCCCATAAGTTTCATAGAATTTGGTTGGATGTTAGATTTGGATCTTTATTTTTAGCACCTTTGAATTGGTCTGTCTTGAGGGAACTTTGCATTGATGACTTTATTTTAAAAGGCATATGCTCTATATTGCTATAAAATCTTTTCATGTTTTGAGTTTAAGTATCTTTTGAATTCACCTTCATCATGTGGTGCGTTCGGAACCACAAGAAACTTGAATTGATACTATGACATGTTTATAACTTGTGTGTGTGCATACACGTGTGTACTTATATATTTGTTTTTCAAGATTAAATTTACCCATATTTTTATATGTAAATTAGGTTAGTTACTTAGAGACTTCGAACGTCTCAAAAAAAAGTGTAAAAATAAGAAAAAAAAACTATATCAAAACTTTATAATTCATATATGCATAAGTATAGATGTATGAATACTTTTTTTAAAAAAATCAGTTATTTGTTTGGATAGACAAGAATATTTTTTTAAAAAATAACCTTAATAAAGTGTAAAATTAAAAGGAAAAGACTACACTAAAACTTGATATATATTCTCTTTTTCTCTATATTTGTAAAACTATATCACATAAATAAAATATATAATAACATAAAAAGTAATAAATAATATATATAATAAATATATTTTATGTAATATATATATATATATATATATATATATATTTGTGTGTGATTATTAGTTATATATTACACGTATAGAATATAATCAGATAGGTAGATCTTGTTTGTAACGGGGGCCGCAGCCACCCAAAAATTAAAAAAATTATAGATAAAATAATTAAAATGTCCTTATTAAAATTAGAAAATTACAATAATACTTAAAACCCTAAAATATGTATATTCTCTTCTTCCTCTCTCTCCCTATTGAATCTTGCTTCCAGAATCGATGTTGCTGCTCACTGACTCACTCTATTGCGTTGCGTCACGATCTGTGCTCGTTTGCTGCTCATTAACTCACTCTGTTGCGTTGCGTCACAATATGTGCTCAACTGCTCGCCTCGTCTTTGTCTGTGAAGATTCCAACCAATTTCCAATTTTCGATCTGTGTTCAGCGCTCACCTCGCCTCGGTCGTTCGTCAAACGGTTTGGTTTCCAATTTCAATTCATCTCTCAATTTCGTTCATCATCAGAATTGTTTATTACTTACTTTATTATGACATTGTTATCAACTCGATTAATATCTATCTCTCTTTTCTTGTTACAATTGTTGAGTGAATCAGAATGTGAATGGATAGATGTTAGTGCTGATAGAAAATTAGGTTTACAAACAAGATATTGTTTTGTTCTAAATTCTAGTGCATGTTATGTTATGGAGTTTTTTTGTTGCATATAAGGTGTTTGTTTGATTTTTGTTTCCATTTAATGTTCACATTCTAAAAAGACGTTTTATGTTTCCTAAATTGGTTGATTTATTGAACAAGATATACGGGGTTTTCTAGTAAACACTAAAGGTTTGAGTTTTTTAAGTTTGCTTAGAACAAAGAAACATAGATAAGTTGTAATTTACTTGATATTAGATGTATTTAAAAAAACTTGATATATACTAGATGCATTTGTTCTTTCACTGTGTTTTGCATCCTCGAATTTTCTCTACATTTGCCTGTTTTAGAATGCAACTCTTTGTTTTAGAATGCAACCATAATGGCCGTTCAAGTGGTTCTATTTGTTGATTTATTTAATTTTTTTTATTTGTATTAGAAAAGTTTGTGAGAATGAAGAAGAGTAAAAGAATTGATTCTTTTTTCAAGAGGAAAATTTGTGAGAGTGAAAGAGATGAAGAAATTATAACTTCTACATCTGAAACTATCTTTGAGAATCCAAGAATTGAAGAAAATGAGAATCATCTTTCCAAGGTTCCTAGAGTTTTCGAAGATGACTTTGAGAAATGTTTAGAACATGACCTCAGAAAGTGCCCTCAAATTTGGCAATATCAACCAAATCAATTGGATGCAATACGAAGAGTTTATCTAAAATTTGGTCCTTATCAATTAAATTTAGAAGAATATCATTTATCTGGCAACGAGGTTCATTCAAGACGGTTTCAATATGCTTGGTTTAATATCTTTTCTTCATGGCTAGAATATTCACCTTCTAAAGATAATGCATATTGCTTACCATGCTATCTATTTAGCAAAAGACCAAGTGCACGTCGTGGATCAGATTGATGAAGCTAAAATCACTAGAAGGGGGGTTGAATAGGGATTTTGACGTTTAAAAATTATTTTCAAAGTGTATGAGTTTCTGTCCTCTCATTGAGGATGCGAACTAAAAATTGATTTTTAAACTTTTCAAGAAAACTCAGAATAAGTGCAAGGAAATGTAAAGGGATAGACACACAAATTTTATACTGGTTCACCCAATGATGGCTACGTCCAGTCCTCACAACCTTGTGAGATTTTCACTAAAGATCAACAGATCAACCTCTTGCCGAGGATGATTACACCTTGTGTATTCTCAAGCTTCACCAAGCTTACAATCAACTTTCAAATGTTATCAAGTTCAACTAACTTGAAAATTTACAGAGTAATATGAGTATGATTTGATTTCTCTCAACTAAAACACTTTCTAAAAGATTTTTCAAAAGATCTAATGTATGAATAGAGAAAGTGTGAGGAGAGGATGAATATTGCTTAAGATGAATGATATGATTCTTGATCTTTTTTCTGCAATATTGGTGTGTCTTGTAATGAAGAGCTTCCTGCCCTTTTTATAGAGTCCTTGATAGCTCATTCATGTGTTAAAAGCCTTATGACCGTTGAGGAGGATGCAGAAGTTTGTCCAATGGTCTTTGTGCTGAAATTACAACATTGCCATCCAGCCATCCTTGGACCTATGCAGTCCATCCTCTGCGTAGCCTTTACTCTTGGTCTTGTGTAGCCTTTTGATTTTTTCATTCTTCAAGACTTGTGACTTCTATTTGGAGCTTGTTTGCAGCTGCCTTTCAATATCTTGACTTTGCTTTATTTTTCCAATCACTCAAGAGTGAAATATAGGGCTGCCCTTAGCCTTTTCACATGGCATGGAGACTTGCAAACATGTCACTTCTTGAATCCCAAAGCTACAAGCTATCCTTGGACCTTGTATAGCTAGCCTTGTGATTTCTTTTGATCAAATGCTTCATATTATTGCTTATTCATGCTGATTTGATCTCTGTTGATGGATTAAAAACGTTATTCTCGCGAGGATGGAAAATCTCAACTTGAAGACCCATCCTCTGGCCATCCTCCAGCTCGAAACCTTAATGAATTAATCCAGATTTTTCTTCCTTTTGTTCTAAATGATGATTAACCTGTTTTCTTATAATAATTCACTCAAAAGCACAGATTAGTATTAACCACAATCATAATCTCTTAAGTAATTTTGTTATCATTAAAATCAAATGAGAGATTTTGTCTCAACAATCTCCCCCTTTTTGATGATGACAAAATTCTTTAGATTATGATTTTTAAATATGATGATGATAAATGTTTATGCTCCCCCTGAATCAAGTGAGTAATTTATTTTTAAAATTTTTAAGTGCTAAAAATGTTACTCCCCCTGAATGTATGCTAGGGATATGAATGAAGGACTAAAATTTGTAAGAAATTAAAATTGCATAAGCATAGTCCAGCAAAACATTACATCATCTTAATCAAAACAGCAAATTCAATTCTAAACAGTTTTAAACAACAACTTAATCAAAATGTAGCAGCTATGGCATCAAAACATCAAAGCATCAAAATATAATCTCAAGGCATCCTAATCTCAAAACATCATAATCATGATATTCTCCCCCTGAATTTTAGGCAGCAGCAAAAAAATGGGAGTGAAAATGCTACTCGGAGGAGGATAACTCTTCAGATGAGGACGAAGGAGAGGACACGGGTACTGCAAAGGAAGGCATAGCGGGAAGCTCAGGAAGAGGAACGTCAGGAGCAGCTGTATTCACCATGTGTTTGGTAACCCATTCTAGAATAAGGCCAAACTGAGCAAACGAATTCTGGAAGAGATCAAAGCGTCGAATTAGTCTTTGTTGATCCTTCCGAATGGTCTTGAGAAGCTTCATATGTTTGGAGTGTTTTCGTTCCTTAGGGGGTTGATCCTTGGGCTGATTGTTTACGCTTGAGCTCTTATTCTGTGAGCTTCCAACATTGTCCTTTGAAGGTTGATCCTTCGTTGGAGCTAAAAATGAGTCAATAGAGCAAAATCCAACAGGAACCTCAGGTAGAGGTTGGGTTTCATCAGGAACAATGGCATCAACGTGAGTTGTAGGAGGAACAGAATGGGGAGGTATCAGAACATCTTCTTGTAGATCAGGAGGAAATTTCTCAGTCTGATTTTCAGTAGGGCTCAAGGGAGAAAATTGATGGTAAGTTAGATTTAAGTCAAAATATAATTCTTCTCCATCCTCCATGAGTTGAAGGGGAGCTTCTGGAGCCGTATCCTCAGGAGGAGGTGCCTGGTTGAGTGGTATAGAAAGATCTGGCAACAGGGGAGACTGAGGAGGTGAAGGATTAACAAAATCATTTGGTGGAGATGGAGGAGGATCAATCGTCATGACTGGTTCAGGAGTGGTGTTGGATGGAGTATCCTCGGACAGAGGTTGAGCAGTGATGGATTCGTGTGGTGGAGTGATAGAGGATGATCTGCGAGTTCTTTTTCTTTTTGGGGAAGGAGGAGTGATGGAGGCAGATGTAGAGAGCTTCATTTGTTTTACATTTTTCATGGAGATGGTGTTGGAAAAATGAAGTGAAGGTTCATCATCTAATGGAAGATTGAAAAATTTGAAGATCTTGGTTAATACCATGCCATAGGGTGCGGACCTTCCTAGGATTGAGGCATTTAACATGAAACTAAAGATAATGTATCCTAAATGCAGTGGGGTTCCAGACATGATGTGGTGTATGAGAAGAAGATCAAGTTCAGTTACCTTCTCAAAGCTACCTGCTCTAGGGACAATGCAATGAACGCATATGTTATGGAGGATACGACAAATGGGAAGCAGATTCGAAGCTACATGAGATTTGGTTGGAGATATCAGAGTGTTGTCAAGCACAGAGGTGCGTGTGATCATACATTGAGAGTACCAGTTCTCAGTAAAACAGCAGATGCCTTCATCACGTATGTCTAAAATTTGGCACAAGGTGGCAGGATTAATTTCCATGTGGACACCCTTAAGAATGAGGCTGAAGCTAGTAAGCCCTCGTGATCCATTTACTGCAGCATAAAAGGCCCTAACGAGGCGTGGATATTGTGGTTCGTTGATGCGGAGAAAGGAAGTCCATCCTAATTGATCAAACATTTCTTCAATATTAAATCCACCTTCTTTCAAATCATCAAGACAAATAATCTTCCCATTAACCACGAACTTATTTTGCCACTTGGAAATGTAATTTGTTTCCAATTCAGGTGAGCTAAACAAATTGATAGAGATTTTGGAAGAGGAGGATCGAGATTTTTTGACAAGAGGTTTCTTGGGCTTTTTGGGAGTGGAACCAGTAACCTCCTTGTTGACAGTTTTAACAGATGGTGATGGTTGAATTTGTTCAGCAGATACAGTTTGCTCAGAATCATCCGAGTTAATCAAATGAACAGTATTGTCTTGAGTTGCTGACCTCTTGGATGAAACAGCCCCAGACATGATCCTGGAGGATCGTCTTTTTGGCGTGGAGGATGTAGTGGAGGATGAAGCTTTAGTGGTGCGTTTTTTAGATTTATTGGAGGGAGAGGGAATATTCGAACATGGTTCAGGAGGAGGAGACTTGGTTGAGGGTGGTTGAGTTGTAGTTGCCTCAGAATTCCCTTCATCATGGTGATCGGACTCCGTACTTGAGTAGTAATCCTGAATGGATTCATCTTCGTGAGATGAAGCTTTGCGTCTGGCAATAATTTTGGTACGAGCCATTGAGTTTGGGTTTAGGAAAGGAAGGAAAAAGTGTGCTGAATGTTTGAACGAGGTTTGAAGGATGCAGAGGAAGGATGTTCAGCGCATTAAGTAGAGGAGGATGGGAGATGAAGTGACTAATTAAGAGAGGAGGCGTGTGAAGGTTCCCTAGGTAGTCATTATGATGAAGGCGCTGGGCTTTAGGCGCGTGGGAGATTGGACAGGCACAGCCGTCTGCGCATTTAATGCAGCGGCCAAAGGGAACACGCCACGCAACCGGCCAATGGGGAGAGAGGCGCGTGCTTGCGTGTTTCCAGGAGAATCCAAAAGAGGAAACTGCATCCTCTGAGTCTATCTCCCGTCCTCTCACTTTTCTAACTTAGAACAAAAACTACTTATGCAGCCAGTTTTGATAAATCATTTCAAGGATTAATTATAAAAATTAAACAATTAAAAATAAGAGAAGCATAGACATAATACAATGGATAAAACACTAAATCAATTAATTTCAGAAAGATTAATGATAGAAAGTTTTTTCAAAATGTTTTTGAAGCGATCCTCCTGAAGAGGTTTCGTAAAAATGTCTGCCAATTGATTTTCAGTGTCAATGAAAATTAATTCAATGTCACCTTTTTGCACATGATCTCTTATGAAATGATGTTTAATTTCTATATGCTTAGATCTAGAATGCTGTATGGGATTTTTTGAAAGATTAATTGCACTAGTGTTATCACAGAGGATAGGAATTTTAGTGTACCTTAGTGAATAATCTTCAAGTTGATTTCTTACCCAGAGGATTTGAGAGCAGCATTGAGCAGCTGACACATATTCAGCCTTCGTGGTTGAAAGTGCAATTGTGCTTTGCTTCTTGCATGACCAGCTGATTAGGGATTTACCAAGAATTTGGCAACCTCCACTTGTGCTTTTCCTTTCGATTTTATCTCCCGCATAGTCAGCATCACAGTAAGCTATGAGATCAAGATCTGAGCTTTTCTCATACCAGATTCCAAAATTTATTGTGCCAACAAGGTATCTCAGAATCCTCTTAACTGCTGTAAGGTGAGATTCTTTTGGAGAGGATTGAAATCTTGCACAAAGACCAACAGCAAATACTATGTCTGGTCTGCTTGCAGTTAAGTATAATAAGGATCCAATCATCCCTCTATACTCTTTCTCAGAAATTGGAGTTCCTTCATCATCTTTGTGAAGTGTGGAGGATGGGTGCATAGGAGTTCCCATACTCTTGACTGAACTCATGTGGTATTTTTTGAGAAGATCTTTAGTGTATTTTTCTTGTGAGATGAAAATACCATCTTTGAGTTGTTTGATTTGCAAACCAAGAAAAAATTTCAACTCACCCATCATACTCATCTCAAACTCACTTTGCATAAGTTTTGAAAATTCTTCACACATCTCTTCATTAGTGGATCCAAAAATTATGTCATCCACATAAATTTGGACAATTAATAAATCTTCTTTAGATGTTTTCTTGAAGAGAGTAGTATCAATCTGTCCTCTAATGAATCCATTTCCCTTAAGAAAAGAGCTTAACCTCTCATACCAAGCTCGAGGAGCTTGTTTCAATCCGTAAAGAGCTTTTGAGAGTTTGAATACGTGGTTGGGCTTCTTTTCATCAATAAATCCAGGAGGTTGTTTGACATAAACCTCCTCGTTTAAGAATCCATTCAAGAAAGCACTTTTGACATCCATTTGGTATAGTTTTATACCTTTGTGAGTGGCATATGCTAGGAGGATGCGTATGGCTTCTAGTCTTGCAACCGGTGCAAATGTTTCATCGTAGTCAATTCCCTCTTGTTGATTGTATCCTTGAGCAACAAGCCTTGCTTTGTTTCTTACTACCTCTCCATCCTCATTCAGTTTGTTTCTAAAAATCCATTTTGTTCCAATGATGGATTTTTCAAGTGGAGGAGGTACAAGGTTCCATACCTTGTTTCTTTCAAATTGTGAGAGTTCTTCCATCATGGCTTCAACCCATGATTTGTCACAAATAGCTTGATCAATATTTTTTGGTTCAATTTGTGAAATCATAGCCATGGTTGTTGTATTTCCTCGTAGGGACTGCCTAGTTCTTACTCCATCAGATGTGTCTCCAATAATCAGATCTGGAGGATGATAAGTGACAGTTTTCCATCCTCGTGGAGGTTGCTGAGAGGATGGACCAGATTCGTCCTCTTCGTTTGGACTGGGTGCTTTGGAGGATGAAGGTTCATCTTCCTCAGATTTATCAATTTTTTCTAAGCACAAGTCATCAAACTCATCAAAAATAACATGCATGGATTCCTCCACAATTTGAGTTCTAAGATTATAAACTCTATAACCTTTAGAAGAAGTGGAGTATCCTAAAAACAAACCTTTGTCGGATTTTGAATCAAATTTTCCCAAATTTTCTTTATTGTTTAATATGTAACAATAACACCCAAATATATGAAAATATGAGATATTTGGTTTTCTTCCTTTCCATAGTTCATATGGAGTTTTGTTTAGTATTTTTCTAATGGATACACGGTTTAAAACATAGCATGCCGTATTTATTGCTTCGGCCCAAAAATATTTTTCAATATTAGCTTCATTTAAAATGGTTCTAGCCATTTCTTGCAATGTTCTATTTTTCCTCTCAACAACTCCATTTTGTTGAGGGGTTCTTGGGCAAGAAAAATTGTGAGAAATACCATTTTCATCAAAAAGATTTTTGAAAGAATCATTTTCAAATTCACCTCCATGGTCACTTCTTACGGAGATAATTTTTGATCCCTTTTCATTTTGGATCTTTTTACAAAAATAATGAAAAGCCTCAAAGGCATCATTTTTATGTTTTAAAAATAAGACCCAAGTAAAACGTGAAAAGTCATCAACAATTACAAATCCGTATCTTTTTCCACTAAGGCTAGGAGTTTTAATAGGACCAAAAAGATCAATATGAAGTAGCTCAAGAGGATGGTTTGTGGAAACAATATTTTTAGAATGAAAGCTACTTTTTACTTGTTTTCCTTTGGCACAAGCTTCACAAATTTTGTCTTTTTCAAAATCAATTTTTGGAAGGCCTTTAACTAGATCTAATTTGGACAATTTAGAAATAGTGTTTAAACTTATGTGACCGGCTCGTTTGTGCCATACCCATTTATCCTTTTCAATGGATACAAAACAAGATTCAGTAGGCAAATCATCAAGATATAGCTCATATAAATTCTTTTTTCTAAAACCGGAAAAGAAAACTCTACCCGAGGATGAGTGTTTAACCTCACATAGATTGGGTTTAAAAATAACTTCAAAACCATTATCACAAAGTTGGCTAATACTAAGCAAGTTATGTTTTAAACCATCTACATATTGAACATTTTCAATTTTGGCAGAATTTTTATTACCTATGATACCGTTACCTTTTATTTAAGCTTTATCGTTATTTCCGAATGTGACCGATCCTCCATCCTTTATTTCCAATGAAATAAAGCAATCTCTATCCCCTGTCATATGCCTTGAGCAGCCACTGTCCAAGAACCAAGGCCTTCTTTTGTTGATCAGAGGATGTACCTGAGTTTGAGTTCAATAGTGACTTAGGTACCCATATAGAGGTGGGTCCTTGTGGGTTAGTCCGTCCTCTTGAGAGGAATTTTCTTTTGTGATAACAAATAGAATCTTGATGTCCAGGTTTACCACAATAAGAACATCCTTTCTTGATGTTATCTGCCCTTTTCTTGACATAACATCTTTTAAATGTATGTCCAAGTTTTTTGCAAAAGGTGCATCTTGGCCTATCCTCTTGTTTCTTTGGAATAAAAAATTTTTCATAAAGTTTTTGTTTTTGAGAACTTTTAAATCCAATCCCAGCTTTGTCAAAAATTCCAGATTGTGATCCCATAATCTTTTGAAAAGTATCAGTGGATTTAACAAAGTTAGAAAGATCATTTTTGAGTTCTTTAACCTCTATTTTCAAAATTTCTTTCTCTGCATCCTCTTCTGGAGGATTGGTTATGACAGTCTTTTTGTTTAAAGTAGAGTATTGCTCAGATAGCTTTTCATGAGATAACTGCAGCTCTTGAATTGTTTGTTCATATTTTTTATTCTTAGCTTGTAGTTCCTCATTTAGCTTCTTTATTTCAAAAAGTTGGTTTTTAAGAAATCCACATTTTTGAGATAAAGTGTTTGAGTCATTTAAAAGATTGTCAAACTCTATTTCTAGTTGTTCACAATTAGGACAAAGTTCAGATATGCTTACCTTTCCATTTTCTGTGTTTGCCATGAGACAGAGGTTGGCCTCTTCTTCCTTTTCTTGCTCCGAGGATGAGTCATCACTATCATCCCACGTGATCATCATGGACTTGTTTTTGAAAGGAAATTTTCTTGATCCCTTTTTGTTTAGAGGACACTCAGTTTTGTAGTGACCCAACTTGTTGCAACCAAAGCAAGTAATCTGACTTTTGTCAGATTTTTCTTTTTGAGGAGATCTCTTGTCCTGTCCTCTACGAGTTATCATCCTCTGGATCCTTCTGGAAATGAGAGCTAGTTCATCTTCATCCTCAGATAGAGGATAGTCTGCACTTTCTCTCTTAGTAACTTCTTCAGCTCTTTTGGAGGATGAACTTTCTGTTTGGCTTGTTTTGAGAGCTATCATTTTTCCTTTTTTGCTTGGTTTGTCAGCCAGCAACAGAGGTTCATGAGCTCTTAGAGTTCCCACCAAATCTTCTAATTTCATGTTGGCCAAAT
The DNA here is from genome assembly GCA_037974735.1 of Cicer chorassanicum. Classification (NCBI taxonomy): domain Eukaryota; kingdom Viridiplantae; phylum Streptophyta; class Magnoliopsida; order Fabales; family Fabaceae; genus Cicer; species Cicer chorassanicum. Next base: position 6,548,675 of record JBBPBP010009778.1, on the reverse strand, counting down.
CTCTTGCTTCGGTGATGGCAGTCACCATTGGTCTCCATTCTTTTGGTAAACTCCTCAAGATTTTTCTTATCCTCTCTTGAACGGAATATACCTTTCCAAGAGATCTGAGATTGTTTAATATGATTGTTAATCTTGAGAACATTTCATCAATCGTTTCTTCCTCCTTCATTTCAAATAACTCGAACTCTCTTACTCCCATGTCAATCCTTGCTTCCTTCACATGACTTGATCCTTCATGATGAATCCTTAGAGTATCCCAAAGTTCCTTGGCGTTTTTGCATTCTTCAACTCTATCATATTCTTCCCTGCTCAAAGCACACGTTAGAAATAAATGAGCTTTAGAGTTTAGGAGTACCTTAGCATTTTCATCCGCCGTCCATTGTGCTTGAGGTTTCTCATCGGAGGTTGCATCCGTGTTGTTGACTCTAATGACATGATCCCCATTTTCAATAACAGACCACATGTTGTTATCTTGAGATATGAGAAACAATCTCATCTTACTTTTCCAGTGGTAGTAATCTGTACCATCAAAGTAAGGAGGTCTAGTGGAGGATCCTCCTTTAGGAACATACTTAGCTTTTGACATTTTTCCTTTGGATCTTTTTCTCTTACACTGTTAAATGTAAAATTTATAGAGAACCTTGCTCTGATGCCAATTGATGAAGCTAAAATCACTAGAAGGGGGGTTGAATAGGGATTTTGACGTTTAAAAATTATTTTCAAAGTGTATGAGTTTCTGTCCTCTCAGTGAGGATGCGAACTAAAAATTGATTTTTAAACTTTTCAAGAAAACTCAGAATAAGTGCAAGGAAATGTAAAGGGATAGACACACAAATTTTATACTGGTTCACCCAATGATGGCTACGTCCAGTCCTCACAACCTTGTGAGATTTTCACTAAAGATCAACAGATCAACCTCTTGCCGAGGATGATTACACCTTGTGTATTCTCAAGCTTCACCAAGCTTACAATCAACTTTCAAATGTTATCAAGTTCAACTAACTTGAAAATTTACAGAGTAATATGAGTATGATTTGATTTCTCTCAACTAAAACACTTTCTAAAAGATTTTTCAAAAGATCTAATGTATGAATAGAGAAAGTGTGAGGAGAGGATGAATATTGCTTAAGATGAATGATATGATTCTTGATCTTTTTTCTGCAATATTGGTGTGTCTTGTAATGAAGAGCTTCCTGCCCTTTTTATAGAGTCCTTGATAGCTCATTCATGTGTTAAAAGCCTTATGACCGTTGAGGAGGATGTAGAAGTTTGTCCAATGGTCTTTGTGCTGAAATTACAACATTGCCATCCAGCCATCCTTGGACCTATGCAGTCCATCCTCTGCGTAGCCTTTACTCTTGGTCTTGTGTAGCCTTTTGATTTTTTCATTCTTCAAGACTTGTGACTTCTATTTGGAGCTTGTTTGCAGCTGCCTTTCAATATCTTGACTTTGCTTTATTTTTCCAATCACTCAAGAGTGAAATATAGGGCTGCCCTTAGCCTTTTCACATGGCATGGAGACTTGCAAACATGTCACTTCTTGAATCCCAAAGCTACAAGCTATCCTTGGACCTTGTATAGCTAGCCTTGTGATTTCTTTTGATCAAATGCTTCATATTATTGCTTATTCATGCTGATTTGATCTCTGTTGATGGATTAAAAACTTTATTCTCGCGAGGATGGAAAATCTCAACTTGAAGACCCATCCTCTTGCCATCCTCCAGCTCGAAACCTTAATGAATTAATCCAGATTTTTCTTCCTTTTGTTCTAAATGATGATTAACCTGTTTTCTTATAATAATTCACTCAAAAGCACAGATTAGTATTAACCACAATCATAATCTCTTAAGTAATTTTGTTATCATTAAAATCAAATGAGAGATTTTGTCTCAACACAGATGTCTTCATCGGTACGGGTTTTAGAAATTAGAAGAAAATTAAAAATAGAAAATATTGTGCATTTCTCAAACACATAGGGATGGATCCTTGCTCACCACACAACAATGCAATGAAAGCTTGTCAAGACTTGTTGAATCAAGTTGGACACATTAGGACTACTATTCAAGTGCAAAGCTCAAAACAAATTGTGAAGAATCGAATACGTCTCAAGACATCAATTGACATTGTTCGTTGGTTAACACTTCAAGCTTGTGCTTTTAAGGGACATGACAAAACTAGTTGGTTAAGAAATCAAGGAAATTTTCTTCAATTGATAAAACTCTTGGCCACTTACAATGATGAAGTTGCAAAAGTTTTGTTGGAAAATGCTCCATATAATTCCAAGTATACTTCACATCAAATTCAAAAAGAGCTCTTGCATATTCTTTCTAGTAGGGTGAGAAAACATATCTGTGAAGAAATTGGTAATTCCAAATTTTGCATCGTTGTAGATGAAGCTCGTGATGAATCAAAAAAGGAACAAATGTCTCTTGTGTTAAGATTTATTGACAAAGTTGGTTTAATACAAGAGCGATTTTTTTTGTGGCACGTGTTAAAAATACTACAGCTTTAACTCTGAAAGAAAAAGTATGTGATATACTTTCTAGATATAATCGTGATGTTTATAACATGCGTGGTCAAGGGTATGATGGTGCTAGTAATATGAGAGGAGAATGGAACGATTTACAAGCACTATTTATGAAATATTGTCCTTATACATATTATGTCCATTGTTTTCCTCATTGATTGCAACTTGCTTTGGTTACTGCATCAAGAGAAGTAGTTCCAATTATAAATTTTTTTAGAAGCTAACTTTTGTTGATAATGTTGTTTGTTCTGCTACTAAGCGTGATAAGTTACAAGCTGCTCAATTAGAGGAAATTGCACATTTGTTAGAAATTGATGAGATTGTACTTGGTAAATGTCCAAATCAAATTGGTACTTTGAAACTAGTTGGGGATACTCGTTGGAGATCACATTTCTCTTCTATTTGTAGCTTGATAAATATGTATGAGGCAGCTTGTACTGTTTTAAAAAAATTACAAATGAAAGAGCAAGTTATTCTACACGTGGGGATGCTGATAGTGCCTATAATTATTTGAAGGCATTTGATTTTACATTTATCTTGCATTTGATGAAAAATATTATGGGGATAACTGATATACTTTGTCAAATCTTACAACAACAATCTCAGGATATAGTTAATGTCATATGTTTGGTTGGAACAACAAAGTCTCTTATTCAAGCCTTGAGAGAAGATGGTTGTGATGCATTATTTACCGAAGTGAAGACTTTTTGTGAAAAATATGATATTGAGATTCCTGATCTCAACGATGTTCATTCAACAACAAGATTTGGACGCTCTCGTCTTCAACAAAGTCAGGTTACAATAGAGCATTATTTTAGAGTTGAAATAATTTCTAATATCATTGACCAACAATTACAAGAGTTGAATAACAGATTTAGAGAGCAAGCAATGGATTTGTTAACTCTAAGTTGTGCTTTGACTCCTAAGGATAATTATAAAGCTTTTAACATTGAAAAAAATTGCACTCTAGTTGAAAAATATTACCATGTGGATTTCAATATGCTAGAGAAGATTAATTTGAATTTTCAACTCTGACATTTCTTGGTTGATGCTCGTCAAGATTTAAATTTGAGGAATTTATCAACTATTCAAGAATTGTGCTCATGTTTGGTTGGAACTGAAAAGACGCAAAATTTCTACTTGATTGATAGACTACTCGGTCTTATCATGACTCTTAATTGTGCTCCAGTTGCTACTGCCACAACTGAAAGATTTTTTTCAACAATGAAAATTATTAAGTCTAAGTTAAGAAACAAGATGAAAGCTGACTTTTTGGCAAATATGATGGCAGTTTATATTGAAAGGAAAATTGCTGCAAATATCAGTTCTGAGACTATTATCAATGATTTCAAGTTAATTAAAGAGCGTATAACATTACTTTAAAGTATTCTTAAGTCATGTAGTTAAATTATTTGATACTTCACTTTATTTTTATTACAACTTAAATTTTTTACTGTATAATGTTATTTGCATATTTGATTTATACATTATAATTTTATGTCGGCGACCACATATTTTTTAGTCAAATTCCACCATTAAATATATATATATATATATATATATATATATATATATATATTCATTTTCATGTGCAATAAACACATTAAAGAGTTATTATATTCACTATGACTTAAAACTTTAATGTAATGTTGAATTTGTCATATATACTTAAATGTAGATTAAACGCTCTCTAAAATAATATTAGAAAGAATATTTAAGTTATATATATTTTTTCTGTATAAAAAAGTGGCACAATTTATATATTGTCCAAAAAAGTGACATACATTTTTTGCTAGAGGGTATGGTAAGAGATAAATTTCTATATAATTAATATATTATTATTATTATTATTATTATTATTATTATTATTATTATTATTATTGTTATATGTAATGCAATTAAGACTAAGATAAGCAATTCATTTCCATGTGAACTAAAATTCCACAAGTTTTTTTACATATATTTTCAATCAAATCATACCATCTTGATGTCACTTGGTTCGGTTAGTTTTTTAGAAAATCATCAACTATGTTTATTGTGATACATTGTTGGATCCTTAATTTTCTAAACTCTAATATCATATACGTCATCGCTAATTAAATGTGAATATAATAATATATTGATACGTCATCGTTTATTAAATGTGAATATAATAATATGTTGGTCGTCGCGTATTTAATGTGAATATGAATTTATAAATGTATAACTTTTCTTATTTTTTCTTTAAGTTGAAATTTGATTTAAGACAAGTTATAAAAAAATGTGTATTGGTATTATAAATATTTTTATCAATAATTTTATTTAATTTGTTCACGTAACATTGCTATAGTATCTATTAAAGTTGATTAATTAAATTAGGAGATTTGATATATTTATTTATTCAATTTTGACCTAGTAATTAAATAATTGTTTCCATTAATTTTAATTTTAATTAAAATCATAACAAAGATCGTCATTTCAAAATATATCCAAAAGATAAAACTTAAAAATTTGGTGTTGCTAAATCTAAAATATGGTCAATCTCATTTATAAATGACATGTCATTCAACTATTGATAGTTTAATTTGATAGTACCAAAACATGTTAATTTTTAAATGTACCATAGAAGTTCCCTTGATTTAATATTCACAAAAATGTAATAAATATGTGGTATCACATTTTAAAAATATTTTTATTTCTTTTGTTTTTTTTTAAATATAATCACCTATTTTATTTTTGGGAAAATCATAGAAAAGAAAAAAATTCCCAAAACATTGTCTATATAAACCTTCTATGTCACACTTGGTTTGAAGATATAAGAATTTTGACAGATCTATACAGGCAAGTTTTCATGTAGATTTTTATAAGCTGCTTCCTAATTAAGCTTCATTTTGTTGTTTTTTCAAGCCTAATAACTTGCAAGCTATGCAAAATTCTTTTGACCTCATTTTCAATTTTTTACCACCCTTTTCCATTGAGATTTCTTGTAGAGATCACCAAACTTTGAAAGCATTTGTTTTATAAATTGTGTTATTTATACCATGGAATGTTTTTTTTTTCAAAGGAAAGTTGAAGTAATTTTTTTAGTAGTGTAGTTGTGGTTGATAGATTTCTTAAGTGATTAACAACCCTTATTTTATTTTGGAATTTTTTTTTTTTGTGTTTTTTTGTTTTGTGACTTATCTCTTATTTAAAGTACGTCTTGTGTTTTGAATATTTTATTTTAAATGAAGTTTTATTTTGATTTAAATAAAAAAAATATTAAAGTAAATTTCTACTTTAATCTCCAAAATCAATATTTTGTCTATATATTTATTTTATTTTTTATTAAAATATTTATAAACCTAATTAATATTCGTCTTCATAATAACGAAAATTACAGCTGAAAAGAAATTCATCACTAAAATTAATTAATAAATTAAAGACAAATTTCATATTTTTATTCTGAATCATCTTTTGGTAATTTAATTTATTATTTTTATAGTAGCAGCTGAATACACAAGTTTTGGTTCCACCCAATATTATAATTACGTAGATATTTTTTTTTATTTTTTTATGCAGAAACAACATCAAAACAATGGATTCAAGAACCGTAGGGTATAAACGACAGAGAAGGCCCGTGGAGAAAAAAATGCCAGTAAAAAAGCGTGCAATAAACGACACTTTTTATCCCAAAAACGCATTGGTAGTGGATGAGGTGACTGAGCCTAGGCGTTCGCTGCAACATATACTTGAATCACTTTCCTTTGAAACAGTGGCTGCATATAATTCTCATGAAGCAATACAAATTTTGTATAATACTCGTATACAATTTGACTTCATATTTGTTGATTTTGATTTGTCCATAATCCCTGGACCTGAGGTATCAACAATTTCTTTCCTTTTCTTTTTATTTTCTTTATCTATAGATGAAAATAATATAATTAGTGCTAGAAATCCACAATCATAATATAATATAAAATTTAATAATATCGATATTTGTTATAAATTAATTAGGTGAGGCATGGTTTAATAGGATATCAAATAAAAATAATGTAGTTAATATTGAACTATATATAACTTTTTTTTACGAAAAATGATTTTTTTTTTGAAAATTAGATTTTAGGGCCGGCAAGAGTTGAGAAAAGTCTCGACTAAAAAAATGCTTCTAGATATAATTAAAAATTACTAAACAATAAAGTTCGCATGACGACATCAATGTCAATTAGATTACGTTTTTTTAGAATATGATTTGAATTCTTATTGACTAATTTTACGTCGACAATGTTGACCTATTTTCATATATGAGCGGTGATGTTTATTTTACTTAAATAAATCTTGATAATTAATAATAGTTTTTTAGTTTGATTAAAATTGTATGAATAAAATGATTTGTGAGTTGATTTTATGTAGCTGGTGAGGCGCATGCGTGCGATGGGGATACGGAGCAAAGTGGTGGGTATGTGCACCAATTACAGTGATGCTAATTGTCAAATGTTTCAAGATGCAAGAGCTAATGCCACAGTTGCAAAACCTTTGAACCGAGAAACTGTTGAAATTGTCACTGGAATCCTTGCCATGATATGAATCTAATATTACTTTATTGTTATGATGCTGAGTTATTTTTAATGTTTTGATCATTTAGAGTCACAACGCGGTACAAGAGTTTGTAGAATTCTCATATTTTCTAGATATGACAATTCTATCTAATGATGTACTGTGTAATAGTTGTAGATGATTTAAATTTCATGTTTTTTGTTGTTCGATTTAGTTTGTATTTGTGCTGATGAAGCATAAATTTTAAGAGATATTAACTATTTGAGTTTAAATAATAATTTTAAATGTATGGGTTGAATATATATATATATATATATATATATATATATATATATATATATATATATATATATATATATATATATATATGTGTGTGTGTGTGTGTTTTAAATATTGATTCTAGGTTTCTAGCACATTTTTTCAATTAAAAATGCATAGGTAATGTGTTAAATATATACATATATTGAAATATTAATAATGATTTAGAAATCAGCTGTAGACGTGGTTACTTGTGGAAGCGTTTGAGAAACAATATTTGACTTATTTCCAAACAAACTCAACATGCGCATAATGTTTTCTATGGAGTGATATGTCATCACTTGTAATTAGCACAAAACAAGTTAATTTGTAATATTTTTTTAATGTTTGTTTTAATGTGTAATTGTTAAATGTTATTTTGAAAGAATATTTATTTATTTAATATGTAAATGATATTATTAATTGCAATACTTTCTTGTCCATTATAGGAAGGTGAAATTTTATATCAAATTTTATATCATAATCTTGAAATGCATAGATTTAAAAAAGGTTGTTTAAATGTAATCACATTAGAATTAAAAAAGACGTTAGAAATAAAGTATAAACAAAGACGAACTTGCAATATTTTTATTGTGTTGTGAACTAATCAAAACAACGACGACAAAATATAGGAGAGTAGAGATGAATGAGAGGAGGAGAGAAAGGAGAGTTGAATAGTATTATTATGTTATTATATAATTTTTGTTACAATGTTAGTCCTATTCATAGGCACAAAGAAATAGACATTCACTAATGGGCCTAATGGCCCCAATATTCATAACATTTTCCTCCATCGAATACATCTTTCATTTAAACCTTACTATAAAACTCCGTGGGAAAAACTTCTAATGAAGGAAAAAAAAAAGTACAATATCATTTTGTAAATTACATGGTGTATTTATTTATCCCTTTAACCATACAAATATCTTTGAGACGACGAAGGTCAAGCTTTGGTACCAGTTGCTCGTTTATTCTATTTTGGAATGACTTTGTAAAAATGTCCCCAAGATTATCACACGAACGAATTTGTTAAATATTTATCGCTCTTCTGCAAATCATGGGTGAAAAAGAATTTTGGAGAAATGTGTTTTGTTCAATCTCCTTTAATATGCCCTTCCTTCAACATTTGAGCAATACATGTAGTATTATCTTCATAAATAATTGTTGTATCCATTCTTTCGGTATATAAACCACAATTTTTTTGTATATAACCAAACACATTATCTATTTGCCTCATGCAGTGCTAAAAGTTCTGCATGATTTGATGAAGTCGTTATAGTATGTTTTATGGATCTCCATGATATGGTTGTACCTCCACTTGTAAACAAGCAACATGTCTCTGATCTACCATTATAAGGATTTGACAAATAACATGCATATGCAAAACCAACTAATTCTAGTTTGGGCAGTTTGGAATAGGATAAACCCATATTTGTTGTACCTCTAAGGTAAAGTATATGCTTAACTTCATTCCAATGTCTTCGTGTAGATGAACAAGTATATTCATTTTGATTAAGTCATCTCTTTAATAGTTTGAATTGTATGTCTCACAAATTGTATTTCTTATAATCATCACTATAAAGTGAGTTATACAAATTCGTTGTAACACATATTTCAAGTAAACTGAGTTTTTGATGGCAATTTAATCAATTATGAAAAAGTTATTGAAGATGAATATGTATTTTCTCCTTCTTAATTTTTTTAATCGCATGAAAAATCACTTATATTTAATTAGCTTCACATCTTTAGATGTGCGAACTACAAGTCCAAAAACTTTTCTCTTTGCAAAGGAAGCTTAATTTAACCACAATTGCTTCTTTCTCTTTTCAAAGCATTTCTTTGTCTATAATTTATAATAGACTTTAGTTCATGATCTTCATTATCATTGATCACATTTAGTACTATATTCTATGCAAAAATATTGTCAATGTTGACTTCTTTTGGTTCCATCATATTCGACTTGTGACTTAATTTATTGAGATCTTTTTATTTTCACAAATTTCAGGTACCTGATCAGTTTTTTTGGAACTGGAAATCAACTATGTCAAATTACTCTTTTTGAGTTTTTATATTCTCACTTAGGTCACCTTTTTTCTTTTAGCTTTATTTCTTGTTTGATGATTTTTATCTTTGGATTTGATTGGTCTCCCACGCTTCAAGCACGATTTAGACTCATTTGCAATATTATAGTTCCAACGTGGACATCTATTTTGATATGAACGTTGGCAGCTTATATTAGTTTTGTTTAACTTTGAAAATGAATTATGCTTTGAACTTTTTGTTCACATTGATTTATACGATGATCAATATAAGATAATAATCTATTTCAAGTAATTCATTTGAACTTTTATTCACATTTTGAGCTGCTTATTCTCTTTTTTTAATGTTGGAAAAAAAATTTATATATTTTATTTTTATAAAAAAAAAAAAAAACATAACAAACAAACAAAATTGGTTAGTATGAGGTCATTATATCAAAAGGTGATTCCTATAATTTTTTTTAAAATAAAATAAAAATATATTATTTTCCATAGGAGGTCGTTGATTGAAAATCCTCCGACTATTGTTAAAAATAAAAGGATATTTTAGTATTTATTTTAAAAGGGTGAAGGTATATTTGTAATATTTTTTATAAAAAAGATAGATTATTTAAAAAAATCTATCATAATAGACAACAAAATTCCATCATACGATGATAGATTCTTTGATTAGGTTTTAAAACTTTATCATACTTTAAAACAGTATTAAATCATGCCTTAAAAATTGTCGTATAATAAATGATAACTTAGATTCACGCCTATATATTTGTAAAGTATGCGAAGAGTTTCACAATAGAAGAGATTAGGTCGAATTAAGTTTTACAAAATCTGGATCAGGCTTACATTAAAAATGTTAGGTCCAAGTCTAACGTATTATCTATCAAAGACCAACTATTAATCAAAATCTGACTAGGTCTGAAAATCTATTTAAAAATATATTTCGCTATTATGTTATGAAAGTCTACATACTCACACTTTTGTAAATAGAACAATAAGTTAACATATCATCATGATATTTTAGAGTATCTATTATTATATTACATTATATAGCAATTCTATTTTATAGTAATAACATTTTTAAATATATCAAATATTGATATAGATCAATATGTTTAAATTAAAAAAAATAAATAAAATTATGATTTAAAAAAGTTTATTTATATTTCATTAAATAGTATGACTCAAAAAAATATTAAATACGCCAACTTGCTAAATCTAAAAGAGTTTCAGTCTAAGTTTCTTAATTAAATAGACTTTCAAAAACTTTGATCCCACTTAAAAAAAAAAAAAAAATTGGAAGTTTCTTCTCTTATCTCCAAATATTTTCAAAACTTAGTTATATGCAATTGGGTCAAAATTACAAGAAAACCCATGTTTTTTTATCTAACGGTCCAAAACACATGTGATCTTAAGAAGCATTTTTTACTATAAGATTAAAGTTTCAACTTCAAAACCCTAATTACACTACCAAGGGACGCAATTTTCCCTTTTTCATTCTCTCTCTTCACCGCCATCTTTCTCATGTTCCCCTTTCTTTCTTGTTTTTGGTATAACATGAATCAAGTATGTAGTAGATATTCAATGCCTCATCTTTATCATAGTTATGAAATATTTTAATCTATTAAGTTAAGTTAACAACACAAGATAAAATCATTTATCTAGAGTGTGCTTTGTTTATACTTTCTGATTGAAGATTTGTGTGTTTCAATGCCTCTTTTTAATTTGTTATTTTCATGTTCTATATTTACTGCTAAATTAATTTATTGTTTAATTTAAAGTTCAATGTCTCTGAATTTTGAAGGGATTTTGTTTGTTATTTGCAACATGTGTTTTTCACAAAATGTTAATTATATACTTTGCTCTAACAATTTAATTAGGTAGAGATCTATGTGTTTCCTTAAGTCTTCTATGATTTTTAATTTTTTTTAAAAATCTAAAACCAAAAACACACTTTATTGCTCTATGAACTAAAAATTGTGAAAATGAGTTCTCTGTGCTTTGTTTTACTGCCCAATGATGAACAAATAGACTATTGAGTGCTTACATCACTACATGGATTTGTTCATAGCCTAACCTGCACCATTGTCTTCGCAATTTCCTCTCTCTCTCTCTCACTCTCTCTCTCTCTATATATATATACATTTTTATTTTTTATTTATTTATTTATTCAAATGGTGCACGAAGGCTGTAAATGAAACCAGTGTTGTAAGCTGCAGATGATTTATACTTAGCAATGAGATCTGAGGGCTCTGCAGTTTTTGAGTAAATGGTTATTTTGGTCTTTTAATGTGTGGCACTGTTACAAAAAATCTTTGAATTTATCAAAATTAATCGTACTTAAATATATTTTGTTAGTCATTTTGGTTATCGAATTTTGTCTTGAAAATTATTAACATAAAAGACATCGAGGATCTATTTGAAGGTTGAGAATACTCAAGAGATGGTGATAATCAGACAGCTTTACATATAGCCTCCAATCCATTACTTCATGAGAGAACTGAATATTGATTATCATTTTGTTTGAGAAAAAGTTATCTCTAAAGAAGCCATCACGATGCTATGTTTTGATTGGTGGTATGAGATGGAATGGAATAAGTTTATGTTCTATTGTTTAGATTGGCAAAAAAGAGAATGAAATGGAGTGAAATACAATGGAATGCATTTCATTTTATTCCATCACTTACTCTCATTATGTTCCCCTCCGATTTGAGAGGGAATGTGATGGAATATTTATTGCATTCTAAAATGTCCAAACAATAGAGTGAATATTTTGTTCTATTCCACACCATTTCATTACACTATGCTCCATTCTACTCATTTTAAAATATCCAAACATAACTTGAATCTATTAGCTCTAATGATCTACTAGCCGATATCTTTACAAAATTTATAAAGGTGCCAAGAATTCAATTTATTTCCTACAAGTTTGGAGCATTCAATTTGTATACTCCATCTTGAGGGGGAGTCTTTGAATTAATGTTAATGTTGAGAGTTGTAGCAATTAAATTCATGTACATAACCATATACCTTGGTACTATCATTCATGCACTTTGGTAGTAGTAATATCATTAATTTCCTTGTAAATGCAAATTATTATATTTATTGTTAAGAGTGTATAAATAGAGCATATGCTAAGTGCAAATGATTCAAGCATTTCGCATTTCATTGATTGTAACTTATGATATTCTCTAATGGATCTTTTACAATGTATAGTGGACTTGTATTAACTTGATCTGACATGTCTGCATAAAATTTGTTTACACTATTAATACATAGTTATTTAAATAAAAACTTATAAATCTACACATATAAAGATAAGCAACTTTATTAAACAAACAAAATATAAAAGTGAAAAATAAACCTAAAAACAATAATGCTTTGATGATCTATAAGTTTTGTTTTGTATGCCAAAACCAACTAATAAAGAGATTATAACCACTGAATCAATAATACCCCCTGCTTTGGAACCATGAGTGAGTTCCATGCAAAATAGAGATTTACTTATGCTTTCAAGCTTAACTTGTTTTCATTATTATCACTTCTCAAACTTGAACCACTTCCAGTTAGCATAAAGTGCTTGATTTTCAAAAGGAAAGGCACTCTTTGAGAGAGGTTCTGATGATCCTTTTGTGATAAAAGCATGAGGTAGTTTTTCTTTGTAATTCTTTGCCATCATATCTGCCTCCACAAATACTCTCTTTTCATACAAAAAAGAAACACGCATCTCTGAATAACAATCCGACTTTAACCGAAGAACTTTATTAATCAAAAAACAATAATTAAATACCTCTTTATTTGATAGAAATAGGCCAGGTTCGCTCTCAAGCTCTGCAATGCTGCATAACAAGAACACAGATAAACATCATCGCCAATTTCAGATGTTCAGTTCTAGGCGTAAAGCAGTATGAATCTATGTTATTCCACCCGTATTTGTCTACGGTTTTAATGTCTAGTCCTAGGTGTGACAGGTCGACTAGAGATATGGCTCAGATAGTCCTTATAGGGCTTTGGATAGTCCTCACCTTACAAGCTGGTTTTGTAGGGTTGAGTTAGACCTAGATCTCAAATTCCAAATGGCAAAATACCAAATTCAACCTTAAAATAGCAATTGCCTTGACATAAAAATTAGTTGTTGTTTTCTAAATGTTGGGAGGGTAACAATTGAAATCCTAGGGAATGTTTGCTTTGTGAAAACAATTGAAACCTTAATTAGCTTGGAAGATTTATCCTTATTCATTAAATACTCCCAAAGTGCACAAAAGCAAGCAATTCATTACCTTAAAGAAATTTTATCAGGAAAAGCTGATTTCACCACAAGAACTTTAACCTTCTCATCAACAAAAAGAACGTCACTGACGGAAGTAACTTCAGCTCGAGTGATATTTGAAACGTGCAACAATCCACTGTAAGGTACCCGACAGAGTAATTTTAAACTTTCAAGCTATGCAAACACACATTTGATAATCCCAATTGTTTTACCTCTCAAAGTAGATATTCAAATCTTGATAATACCAAGAACATAAAAAAGTAAATTCGCTTAAAAACAAAACAGTCAAGCCAGTTTATCAAGAAAACCAACTTTTTCCACAAAAAAAAGGATAGGTTTGCGCATACGAAAGATAATTATGCTTTTATAAGGACTGATGCAACTTATATTTGTTACTTCATTAACCACTAACATAATTAAGGGCTCGTTTACTTTCCATGGTTCCTATTTTTATTTTCACTTCAACTAAAAAATATGTAGATATAATATTCTTCTCACCATTTTCTTTTACAATTTTTGAAAACAGGTTTGAAATTTTGAAAATGTTAGAACATTGTTTTCATTGTTTCTAAAAATGCATTCTTCATAGTTTGTCTTTTATCTTCTCTCAATCACAATCATTCACTAGATGAGTCTTCTATCTCCTTGTTAGCAATTTAAAATGAACATATATTTTAGAAAATGAAAACATAAAATAATTTCACAAAGTTGGCCAAAACTTTCAATGCGAAATGCATCAATACATGCGAATAAGTTAAGAGACAGAATGGATTGTCTCATTTAAGTTTAACTACTAGTATAAGCACTTGTTTATCAAAATAGTTTATGATATGTCTATAAGCAGGTTTCAGCTTATTTTCAAACTATCCTACAAGTCGCATACATAATTGGTTTTGTTTGTTTGACAGTGTAAAAAGTTTTACACCAACAATTTATCAAAATTAAACTCTATAAAAAAAGAAGCATGAAGAGTTAGGTATCTATTACAAGCTATCACTCACCTTCTGTTTGTTTCTCCTATTCTTATTTGGGCTCCATAAGGAAGAATATTTTTCACAGTCCCTTCGAGAAGTGTTCCTTCTCGAAGATATAGCTTTTCCTGCAACATCTTATCGATTAGACAACAAAATTGAAATTTGAAACTAATAACTGCAAAATTGAAACAAGGCAACAAGATAGACAGATTTTAATTAGTACTGACCCAAGCTTCCTTCTCACTAAGTATCACATTGTTTTTATCTTCATCTACTTCCATAATTTGTACATGTATACAATGTCCTACCTGCATCGTTATTATTAAACAGTTGTAACAAGGAAGAGAAAAATGTTAGACTACCAACGACGAGCAGAGAATCCCTGTTGCATGGCAAAATCGACTGTATTGATGTTTACAGATGTCTTAATTGCATTTTTATATTAAACTAATCTAATCGACATTACATAGCTAGCTTATTGTTTATCAAATTTTTAAAATGTTTACATAACGACGTGAAATAATATTAGTAAATTATGTTTGCATCAAACCAATAGCTCAAGTTACATATCTCATTTTCTACTAATATTTACTTTATTCAGAATATTTCATGATCTAAGTTTATCAAGTGATGAAAGAAATATTGTTCGATGCTGAACCACGTGATAGAAGAGAATTGAGAATACAATCATAGTGGTAAAACTCACATTTTCTTTCAAATCAGTAAAGCTATTTACTTTTTTCACCAGCTCCGCTTTCGGCAAGAAAGCTCGCAAACCCTGCAGATCGAAATTTCAACAAGAGATAAAGATTTGCTCAAATGCTGCAACATGAACATAAATAACCAGGTCAATGCATAGACCTCGATCCTTGTAATCAGGCCCTTAGTATTCCACTCGTTAATTCTAACCTCTATCGGTTCATTTAGCTGTTTTATCTGCACCAAATATTCAAATCAGATTATTTCAATCTCATTAGCAAGAGGAAAGGTAATTTGAAGTTGTAGCTGTCAAAACTGATTAAGACAATAGTGTGGCATAAAATCATGGTTTTTATTTTGTAATCACATACATTTCCTCAGTGTTGTCAAATAGCCGCTATAGCGTTATAGCATACCAAAATTTGAACAAATCGCTATTACTCCGCAATAAGCTATTTAGTACAAAGTGTAGTTAAACAGCCACCATTGCAGCGCTATAGCACTTTAGGATAGCGGAATTTGAACAAACCACTAAATTCCGCAATTCGCAATTGACAACACTGCATTTCCTCACTACCTACAAATACATTTGCGCAACTTCTCAATGAAGGAAATTTGACAGCGCAGCCCAAATAACTAATTAAGTTAAACTAAATAACTAACTATTTAGTGGTTCAATTAAGTTTAGTTCTAAGGTTTGTCTATATTTCAAACAATATGTTCCGATCAGGTTTTAAATAGCAGTCGCAATAACATCTGTGATCCTTAAAATTACATAGAATCAAGATCAAATGTGGCCCACATCGCAATCACAGACCTTTATTTAAAACCCTAATTCCGATCCTCCTAGCAAAACACAATTGATAAACGAAAGAAAGAGAGAAACCTGCCTCAGTCGATGCCAAGCGATTCTACGAAAGAGCCTTCGACTAGAGAGCAATGGCCTACCAGTAAGTGTTCTACCCAAAACCTCAGCAAACAAAACGGTTCCAATCTCTACAACATCACTCTTTCCTTTCACCATTACACCATTCATTGTATCATCATTTCTCAAAATTCCCATTCTCCCTTGAACAACAAAACTCTCATCAAAAAACAAGTTCTCCATTTCCCTACTATACAAAGGAAGCACTTCCTTAATCAACATTGTGCCTAGTAACTCAGCTCCCACATTTACACTAAGCTTATTTTCATTTCCTCCAACAACAACACCAACCACAAAATCACCAGGTTTTGGTTCATAGTACTCACCAGCATTAACCTTCTTAGCTTCTTCTTCTTCTTCTTTTTCTTCTTCTTCTTCTTCTTCTTCATTTTCACCTTTATTCAAATCATCCCTTTCTTCATAAACTTTCAACACCCCACCATTTTTTTCAACTTCAAGAGAATCATCACTCCCTTTGAAAAACTTCAAAAAGGGTTTCAAAGGTTCCTCCTTTTGTACAGAACTTTTCTCTGTATCCACTTTTTCAACTTCAGAAGATGACCCATTTTTTAAGGAAGGCTTGTTCAGCAATTCAAGAGTTTCATTCTCTGATTCAGATGACTTGTTCGCAGAAAAGTTTTGAAATTTATCATTCTTTGAGCAAAATGAAACATGGGTAGGGCTCATATTTGTAAAATGTTTTGTGAATTTAATGTGTGGTTGGTTGGTGAAATGATTGTTATAATTAAGAGGTAATTTAGAGTTGGGAAAGGAAATGGAAAGTGAGATACAGTTACAGGGACAGAGAATCAATGTCATGTTTGTGTGTAGAGTTACAGAATGAGATTTGGTTTAGTTTTGAGTGAAAAAGGCTTTGGTTTTTGTTTCATACATACGATTGTGTCTCATGTTTCTTTGCTCTCTCTATCTATCCTCTTTTTTCTTTTTCTTTTTCTTTTTTACTAAAAAAATTTAGATGTATTGAGTTAGGATGTGAGTCATCTTACTAAGTGAATGAATCATGATCGACAATATTACTTTTTCAATCTATACTCAATTCAAAATTAAATATAAACAATAACTACATCAAAAAATTGATATATCTAATTAAAAATTAAGATCATATACATTAACTTTTTATACATGATTTTTATAGATTTTGTTAACAGGTGTCCTTTAATAAACTAAAAATTAAAGTTTCGCATTAAAAATGACAATTTTTAAACTTTTAAAGAGTTGAAATATGAGTTTCAAATATTTCTATTTTACTTTTTTCTATGTTTGCTTCCTTAACAAGTACCCTTGGCCACTTGTTAGCATTTGTCAATTTTTATTTATATTTTATTTCAAATGTGGTATTCTTTAATTGATTGAAATTTAAATGAATTTTACTAAATTTATGTGGAATTTATATAATTTAATGGAACTCGTTTAAATTTCAATAAATTAAAAAATGTGTAAAAAAAGTGCATTAGAGATTGTGTTACTGATACATATTAATTCAAAATGAGGATTCAACTCACGGTATAAAAGGCTTTGCATATAGAACATAATGCTACATTTTTGTTTGGTTTTGGATCTCAAGGTGGCAAAACGGGTCGAACCCGTCAAGCTACTCCATTTAGCCCGTCATTTTGGGTTTGGTCGAACTATTATATTTTTTTTAGTTTTTTTACCTCCCCTCCACCTGTACTTGCTACCCTCTCAAAACATATGAAAATACCATGTTAACCTTTTAACTATATATAAAAACTTGAAATCTTTTTACCTATCACTTTTCACTCACTCTTTCGAAAATTTAGAGAAATCCCAACAATTTTGAATCTTTCCAAACTCCTAAAACCAACAAATAAGTTTTTTTTTCGAATCTTTCAAACTTCTGAAACTCAATTTTTAAATTTTTTAAACATTTTCAAAGTATTAAATTTTTAGGAATTTTCGAAACTTTTGAACAATATGAAGCTTTCGAACAAATTTCAAGTTTTTATATATGATTAAAAGGATAAAATTGTCTTTTCACATGTCTTTAAAGAGTGGCAGGTACATGTAGGGGTGGCTGGTAGAAAACTTTTTTTCTTAATTTTAGTTATTTGTTTTCAAATTTTTTTATGGATACAATCAAACTTAAAGACTAAAATTGGTCCGTTTATTAATTCAACCCAATTAAAAACTCAACTCAAACTAAAAATTGCTTTCTATCTATCCTTTGCTTATATGTTATTTTATACAGGGTACTCTTTAGTTGATTGAAATTTTGACGACTTTCACTAGATTAACGTGGAATCTATATGATTTTGTAAGATTCATTAAAATTTTAATCAGTTAAAAATTTTGTGTTAGAGATTGTATTGTCCGTACTCCTCAAATGCAATTGATGATATAAGTAAAGGTGAGAATAGACTAGGTTGTCCGACAGGTTTAGGCCATACCAATTTTTTTTTTAAATAGAGAAAACTTAGAATTTTAGAAGTCTATTTAGGTAAAAAAAGGTTAGGCTACAGGTGATACCAAAAGATTTTTAATTTTTGTCATATTTATATATGTTATAATAAAATATAATTGAAATATGTCATTTAAAGTCAAATTCTTTAAATTTCGTTTTAAATTAAAAAAAAAAATGGTTAACTTCAATGACCTATTAGTTTGTTAGTTTATTTAAAAATATATCTAACTACTAATTTAAAAATGTCAATATGAAATAGATTTTTAAGTAAGTTAAAAGGTCGTACTAAACTTTTATAAAAACTAAACACAAGTCTAAGAAATGGTCTATGAGAGATCATTGGTCAAGCCTTAAATTTCTTGACAAACCAATCTTGCAAAACCAAATTCATTCTTACCTATTCCCACACTTAATAGAAAGGTCTGGCATATGGAACATAATGTTCCATTTTTGTTTGCTCTTCGATCTACATGTTTCTTGGATTCAATTCTCATTTAGTAGAGGTATTTATGACTGCACACAATTTAATCACACAAATCAACTCATCTATATTTTAACTCAATTCGTTTAAGTTTGGGTCCAACACAAATCAAAGATGCAATTGATGGTATAGACAGGTCTTGCAAAGCGGAATATATTAACTCAAGGGTAACACATTTAGTATTAAATAGAGAGTATAATTGTAAAAAAAAAATAATAATTAATATTTTGAAATTTGAAAATCACAATCGTTTTGAAACAATTTCTTCTGCAAATGTGTCATTCATCGTAGAACTGAAGTAATACATTTTCGGCCATATGATAAGTTTATAGATCCATCTCCGGGAACAACCAAAGTAGGGAACCATAGCCACAACATCATGATGTGTTTGAAACATTGACAAATGAATTATTTATACATTAGCACATAACAAAATGTATCACAAAATTTTACTATAAAAATATTAAGACATTAAGGGTCCGTTTGATGGACAGGATAACTTGACACGATATGATACGCGTATCCTATCCTTCCCCAATCCTTTGTTTGATGCAGTCGGATATCATAAGGTAATCAAAATTTTTAAATAATCAGGTTGCAGCCGGATATCATTATCCTTAATTTGAGGTGGGATAAAATAATCCGTTCTCAACCGGATATCATTGTTCGCGTTTCTCTCTTCCTCTAACCTCAACAAGTAGTGTTCGATTCTGCGGCACTATTCCATTTTTTATTTTTTGGCACTCTTCCATTTTTTTTATTTTTTTTTTATTTTTTATATTTGGCATAATTTCTATGAATTTAGATTGATTTCCTTTTTTTCATATATGATATTTTTTATTGTTTTCTTATTTATTTTATTCTATAACAATATAAAAAAAAAATATTTTTTTTTATTTTTTATATTT
>JBBPBP010009778.1:6486909-6517989 GCA_037974735.1 Cicer chorassanicum | reverse complement strand
GGATATTAATATTAAAAGAGTAAAAATAATTAACTTTTACTTATAAATGTCATGCTATTATGTGAGTTAAGAGTACATGATAAAGATATTAAAAATATAAACATTTTTTGTTTTAAATGATTAAATAAATATCATTATATAATTAACATAATTACGAAATTTTAAATTTAAATTCAGAATAAAATTTTTAATTTAATAATATTGATATTTATCAATTAAATTAAAAGTTAAACACAAAAATAAAATTTAGACTTTTAAAAAACTTAAAATATAATTTTCAAAATAATTTTTTTATATTTTAATTATTTATCGGTATTCTAAAAAGATACGTTAACATTAAAAATAATAAATACCGACATCACATTAAATGTGGAACTATCTTCTTCTATTGGATTTGACGTGCCTAGGGAATGTCAACCACTTAGGTGCAAATCTTGAAATATAAAACCCTATGAGATGCCTTCTAATGATTACAAAACATCCACATTGAATTTTGTCGCAGTATGATAGGAATTCATGGTTCGAATTGAACCTTTAATCAAACTTTTCTTCTTTTTTTGACGAATAACCTTTAATCAAACTTACTAGTAAATGTCAAAATTGTAATTGAATCCTATGCCAAAAGTAATAACAAGTACTAGTAAAAGTTGAATATCAAATCGTGAATCTTGCATGACCTAGGCTTAATATTGTCCTTAGGTTGCCACCCACAGCACTTCAAACTATCCTCAAGCTGTATGGCACACTTATTATTATTATTATTATTATTATTATTATTATTATTATTATTATTGTCGTCGTCGTCTAACTTAAAATTCCTTGTCTGTCAATTACATTATTTTTTAATTAGTGTTTAGAGGGACATTCTGATGCCCGTTTAAATATTTTTTTTATTATATTAATGTATATTAATTAACAATGTAATTTTTATATTATTTTTATTTTGAATATTCTTTTACAATCCTCTCTTTTTTTTGTCAATTATTTATTATTTCTCAATGATATTTATTTTTTTCTCATGATCATCATTATATGGAATAAGGGTATTTTTAGTAATAAAATAGATTACACCAAAATAAAGTATTGCCTCAATATATAATAAAGATTACTCACTCAATTAATTAATCATAAAAAATAATATTTTCTCGTCTCAATATTTACATATTTACGAAAAAAATTGATCAAAATTAATAACTCTTTGAATTTTCAATGTATTTTTTCTTATAATTATATTATTTAATTAATAATACTGTTATTATTTTTAGTGTAATATTTTTCATACATTTATAACATTAATAATATATTAATATTAATAAGGTTTAATTGCAGTTTTAGTCCCATTTTTATACTGATTCACGAAATTGGTCCTCCTATTTTTAAAGTCGACAGTTTTGGTCATTCCCTCTGATTTTTTAACTAAAAATTGAAGACGTAATATGTTTTGAATAACATGACATATGATACGATGATGTAGAGTGACTAACACCTATAAAATTGGAATAAAACGTCGTAAAAACTAAACTTTTAACTTTGAAATTTTTTTCGTATTTTTAATTTAATTAATGACATGAATAATTAATAGATCTAGATAGTTTTATATCATAGAATTGTATGTCACGTCATTTAAAATATACCAAATCGTCATTTTTTAGTCTAAAAATCTGAGGGAGGGACCAAAACTGTCGACTTTTAAAATAGGGGACCAATTTCATGAATTAGTATAAATAGGAGAGTAAAACTGCAATGAAGCCTATTAACAAATATAATTTGATAAAATTAATATTTTTTTATTTATAATTTTTTAATATGTATTAAATAATAGTAAAAATTGACTAATATCCAATCGTGTATCGTGCTTGACCTATCCTTAAGGTTATGGTTAAATTGCCATCACATAGCACTTCAAATCACAAGCTGTATCACACCCACCTTTATTGGTATATTTTCTTACCTAACAATTCCTTCTCCTTGTCAACTCCATTCTTCTTTAATTAATCAATTATAAAAAGTAGTATACTCTTTGGGTCCATAAAGACGGACGAATTTATAAAAAAAAAAATAATTTCCATTAAAATTAACATTTTAATTTTTAATGTACTTTCTAATTATATTATTTACACGACTATTAATATAATATTTTTCATTAACAGAGATGAATAAACCACGGAACATGAAGATCCTCTCTTTAAAAAGTAGTATTCTTCTACTTTAACTAATCTTTTTTTGTTCTTTCCAGAATCTGTATAAAAAAACTCAATTAAATTCCACAGTCAAAACCTCTCTCAATCTTCACAACCACATTTTCCTACTTATTATCGCTTTTCTTAAATTAATCGATTATTCTGAATCTATTATGTTCAATTTTCATGTCAATTTTCAATAGCGATGAAGAAGGAAAGATCACCGCACCACCCCCAACAGGTACTCTCTCTCTCTCCCTCTCTCTCTCTCTCTCTCTCTCTCTCTCGTGTTGCTATGTTGTGTGGGGTTTGTTGATTTTGGTAAAGTGAAGAAAATTGCAGAAAACTTGGGCTGAATTGTGTTGTTTCGGTTGCTCCTCCATACAGCTGTTTTGGGCAAGAGTGGTTATGCGTAAATGGCTTAACATTGGTACCAGCGAATCTGATTATAGTGCTGATCCTGAAGATGAAGATGATGTTGATAATGACGATGATGATGATTCAGAAAATGAAGGTCCGTTATAACTAGTGATTATTATTTTTTTTTTCTTTACATTTTTGAAGTTTTGTTTTTACTTAATTACTATTTTGGTTCCTCGATTTTTATCTGTTCATTTTAGGGGGTCTCTTTATTTTAAGATCCTCCGGTTTTGGTCCATCTCTCAAGTTTCTAGTTTCTGGATGCAAAATATTTAATGTTTTAAATAATCCATATATAGTCCATCTCTAATGTTTTAAATAATGAGACATATGCGAAGATAATCATCCATATATGTTATTAATTACAATACAAAAATAATAATTTTTTGAGTTGAAAATGATGTTTTTATGAGATTTTCTTACAATATCTAAGTGTTGAACATTCAACATCATTATATTATTATTATATTATATGTCACATCATTTAAAAATAACACATTATTATTTTTTTAGTCAAAAACAATTTGGAGAGAGACCAAAATGGGGGACCATTATGTGAACAGATGGAAATAGAGGGTCAAAATTGTAATTATGTCCTTTTTTGTTTTCCCATTTTGAAGTTTTCTGTTGTTGAAAGATTCCACTTTCAATATTTAAAAAATGTGTTATTGTTTAATTTGATTAGAATTTTGCAAGTTTTTTTTTCCTGGATTAATCTGTCCCCGGTTATGAGATAGGTAAAGTCTGACCACGAATTGTTTGTTCTATTGATAAGGATCGAGGTACTAGCTTAGAAAGTTTACGGTCCATTTACTTTTTGAAAATATTTTCAGTTTCTATTTTCAATTTTTACATTGTATGTCAGGGGCTGGAATTACATTTGTTTATGAATTCTTCTTTTAATTGTGATAGAGAGAGCTAACTAAAGAGAATGCAGTTTTGGAAACACGAAAAAACAATGTTTTGACATTTTTCAGAATTTTTAGAATTATATGAACACCCAAGAATTGAGAATTATTCTCAGTTCTCAAATCACTTGACACTTGAGATTGTTTCTGTGAATCATAGGCCGTGTTTATAAATAACTCTTTTGTCATTTGGAATTGGTTGTAAAAGTCTCACTTTTGAGTTATGCAGAGTGGGGAAGAAAGTCACGGTTTATGGACAGAAGAGGTGGTGAAGCTCCATCTGAATCAAATGGTAACTTTTTTCATACATAAAGATCTAATTTATGAACTGTGAAATGCATAGTTTTATTCATTTTCTCTGATGTACTTGAAAGACTGGCATAAGGCTTTTCAGTGGCTGCAAGGATGATTTGTTGTTGCTTACTTGTCGGTTTGGATAATTCTTCCTTTTGTAGTTAAATTAGCTGATTTCTACATTTAACTCGAGATATAAAATTATGTTTCTGCATGAAATTGTAGGTATACTGAATTGTAAATAAAATACTGACTCAAATATAAGCAAAAAAAGGCTTTACTATGTTTGACTTAATTATTAGCAAATTTTAACTAACTTGCACTATTTAATGTCATTGATCCAATAATATCATGCATTTTAAAATCTTTATAGCATTATACCTGTCATGAGACTTTCTCAGCGTTCACCTATTAACAAAAGCGGCCATAACATGCTGCATAAAGAAATATCCCAATGAGCATCCAATTCTACTTTCTAATTGTAGTAGTCTCTGATTTTTCCTCTATTCTGCAAACTGTGAACTGTAGTATATTCCTTTTCTCTATATAATAGCTTAAATTTTTATTGTGTTACAGAACTTGTTCCGACGTTAAGGAAACAGAAGTCGTCAACTTATAGATCTCAGTATATAAACACAAAGGAACTTAGGTGAGACACTACTCTCATGTTTATTTAGCAAGCACGAGCAGACAATGATTGCAACGTTTTAAAAGTGCGAAGAAAACACTCTCATATCTGAATTATGGTGCTTATGTGACTCCTAGGGTGTGTGCCGCGACATGGAATGTTGGAGGAAAACTTCCACCTGATGACCTAGATATTGATGAATGGCTTGATGTCAATGAACCAGCTGACATCTATGTCATCGGGTAAGTTCTTCACCGGTTTTTGCTTAGTATACTTCTCAAACTGCATAATGATAAGGTGCTATTTGTCGCATCAAATTAAGCTGGTCTTAGTATATTTGCTGGTGAACCAACTACCAGACCATATAATTTATTTTTCTCCACTTCCCAGATTGTATGTAAAACCCGACTTGATGTAATGCTATTATTTAATCACTTCTATATCATGTATATCTGGACTCCCGGATTTGTTTGATGGAAAAATTGCTTTACATTTGCAGTCTTCAAGAGATCGTACCTCTAAACCCTGCTAATATTTTTGGTGCTGAAGATACTCGTCCTGTTCCAAAATGGGAGAATATTATTCGGGAAGCACTTAATAGAGCCCGGCCTTCAGTAACGAAGACAAAATGCTTTAGCGACCCTCCATCTCCGTCAAAATTTAAGCCATCAGATGATGGCCCTGATATCGAAGAAGAAATATTGTTCGAAAGTGATAGTGACATTGGTGAGGAAGTCCATCCTTTGGATGAAGAACAAAATATTTGTGATGGAAGTACTACGGATGAAATCACGAACACAAGTTTATCGGCTTCCAACGTTGCTGATAATGCCAACTCCAGTGAGCCGATTGACAATGATTACAAAAGACAGTTTTCTTTTCCAAAGAGGTTTGGTTGGCCACAAAGTCCACCGGAAAAAATGGATGCATCATTTTCGCAAAAGGCCAATAAACTAACCAGAATGCTTAGTGGATCTGAAAGAATCGGTTTGAGCTGGCCAGAGCCTCCACTACATCTGCTATCACAGAGAGTTTTGGAGAGACCAACTTCTTTTAAATCATTCAAATCCTTTAAGTCATTAAAATCATTCAAAACATATAATTCTTTTAAGTCATATATGGATGAAAGGCCTGGAATGGGTTTGCTTCCTGAACTCGACCTTGAAGCTTTAATGAAGCGGAAAAGAAGATCTTCATATGTAAGGATTGTGAGCAAGCAGATGGTCGGAGTTTTTGTCACCGTATGGGTTCGTCGGAGCTTACGTAAACATATTCATAATTTAAAGGTTTCAACTGTAGGCGTTGGCATTATGGGCTATATTGGTAACAAAGTATTTTTCCTTTCTTCAGACTATTAATATTATTATTTCAATATTATTTTTCCTTACTATTGGTGATATTTAATATTTATTGTGAGCATATATGATCAATATTATTATTTCACGAGCTTATAACAAATTTTTCAATTTTCTAGGGATCAATATCTGTCAGCATGTCCATATATCAAACACTTTTTTGCTTTATATGCACCCACCTTACGTCCGGTGAAAAGGACGGAGACGAGCTTAAACGAAATGCTGATGTTCATGAAATTCTTCGCAGAACACAATTTCATTCACCTTCTTATATTGGACTTCCTAAAGGCATCCTTGATCACGAGTGAGTGCAAGTTTTAATAACCATAACAACAAACTGATTCCTTATTTTACTTCTTTTTAGAAATGTTGGTACATTTTTACACATTGTATGTTTGTTTCATGTACTGAAGTTCCTGTTCTTTGTTTCTTCATCTTATAGCTTAATTATTTGTTATCATATTTTTACAGGCTTATCAATTTTTTATTTTTGAATTATATTGAGCCGAAATTGAATATATGTACTGTTAAAGTAGAATTATATGAGATGCACTAACATGACTTCGGCTAAGCTCCTAGGCCGCAGTTTAAATGACAGTTAGAACAAGAACAAACCCAGCCACATAGTTATTCGCTTACACTTTAACACAGTACTGTTCTGTACTAATTAGTACTCCCTCTATCTCATTGTAAAAGTCTCATTTGTCATTTTTCTTTGTTTAAAATTAATTTTCATTTTACAATACTAATACAACATTAATTCCTTTTTTTTCACTAATTTACTCTTATTTACTGTATTTCAACTCATCAAACTTCAATTAATTAATTAATTAATGTATTTGAGCAAATGAAACTCATTTTATCATTGAAATCAATAAAACTAATCATTTTCGTAAGAACTGAGAACAATTCAAATCAGACAATTAAAATGAGACAGAGGGAGTATGCTTTTACCGTCTTGTATCATAACATGCCTTATGTACTGCACTTGAGTTGCCTTTTTGTTGAAGAATCAAGAGAAATCAGATTTGATTCTCTTTTATTTTATATTATTATGTTTATTTTTATTTTATGATTCTGTCATTATTACTCAGTACTATTATTGTAATTTCTTTTCCTGTATAAACAGTTTAGGGCTGTAGTAATAAAATATGAAAGTATTTTGTCTTTTACTTTCTTCGTGGTATCAGAGCTCTGATTAGGGTTCTGTAAAGCTTTCTGCAACCCATCAGGGTTTGGGGCTCCAACCAACTGAGCTAAAGCTAATGGCACACAATATCCCATGGAAGACATCCCTTATGGGTAGCGGCGGCAGCAGCGACGACGATGGTTTGGGTAAAAAATCAGAAGTAGTCAACAACGCCGACAATATTGGTTTAGGCAGCGGCCCAGGCAACAATGGCGGTGGCCTAGGCTGCAATGGCGGCTGGAATGGTTTATCTAACAATGGTTTTTTCAACTTTTTTGGCCATGAGAGAACTTCTAATGCCCTCAAGGTTGAAATCCAGAAACTCAATGGAAAAAATTATGTCGAATGGTCCCAAACCGCAAGATTGATACTAGACGGTAAGGGAAAATATGGTTTCTTAACAGGAGAAGTGCAAATGTCTGCCATAACTGATCCGAATAATAGGTTTTGAAAATCTGAGAACTCTGTTATTATTGCTTGGCTGCTTAGTAATATGGAATCAATGATTAGAATTTTTTTATGTTTTTGCCTACTGCGAAGGAAGTTTGGGAGGCAGTCAAAGAAACATGTTCTGACATTCAGAATTCTTCTCAAATTTTCGATCTTAAATCACAATTGTGGCATGCCAAACAAGGAGATAGAGATGTCACTACCTGTTATAATGAGTTGATGACACTATGGCAAGAATTGGATCTCTGCTATGATGATCATTAGAAGTGCTGTGAGGACAGTGTTTTTTTTTCTTAAGAGACAGGAAAACGACCGAGTATTCATGTTCTTGGTTGGGCTTAATAAGCGGTTTGATGAAGTCCGAGGCAGAATATTGGGAAAGATTCCATTGCCATTACTTCGGGAAGCGTTCTCAGAAGTTAGAAGAGAAGAGGCGAGATGTTATGATGGGTAAAACACCTTCTGTTGGTGAGGTTGAAAAGTCTGCCCTAGTCACTAAGAATGAAGACGGGAAGAGAGATGGCAAGAAACCATGGTGCGAACATTGCAAACGTCCATGGCACACACGTGATACATGTTGGAAGCTCCATGGAAAACCTCTAAATTGGAAAAAAGAAGGAAACGAAGGTCATGCCCTCCAAGCTGGTACCTCTGATCAAGAGAAGCAGTCTCCTTCAAGCCCATCTCCTTTCACCAAGGAACAATTAGATCAATTGTACAAACTCCTTGAGTCTCAAACTCCTTCTTGCTCAATAGTTCAGAGGTAATTTTCCAAATACTGCTCTACTTAGTGTCACTCCCAGCCATACATGGATTATCGATTCTGGTGCTACTGATCATATGACTGTGGAGTCGAGTCTGTTTTCTTCTTATAGTCCTTGTGCAGGTAACCACAAAATTAAAATTGCAGATGGCTCTCTTTCAGCCATTGCAGATGGCTCTCTTTATTTCATTGTGAAACTTGTGAATTTGCTAAACATCACCGTTCTTCTTTTTCTACACAACCATATAAACAATTAAAACCGTTTGCAATTATTCATAGCGATATTTGGGGTCCTAATAGAATAAACACCTTTTTCTAATAAAAAATGGTTTATAACTTTTATTGATGATCATACTAGAATTTGTTGGATTTATCTATTGAAAGAAAAATCGGAAGTTGGACAGGTTGTCAAAAATTTCATTAGAATGGTGCACACTCAATACCAAACAAATATTCAAGTTTTCAGAAGTGACAATGGTAAACAATATTTTAATATACTTTTGTCCAATTTTTTTCTTGCAAATGGGGTTGTTCATCAAAGTTTTTGTGTTAATACACCCCAACAAAATGAAATTGCAGAGGGACAGAATAGGTATCTTCTTGAGGTTGCTAGAGCTGTACTATTTGCAAATAAGGTTCTAAAATATTTGTGGGGTGAAGCTGTTTTAACTGCATCATATTTAATTAATCGAATGCCATCTAAAGTTTTAGATTTTCATACTCCTCTTGATGTGTTTCGAAATTATTTTCCTTTGACTAGTGTGTCTGCTGATTTGCCATTAAAAGTTTTTGGTTGCACTGGTTTTGTTCATGAACATAAACACCTTGACAAAATCAAACTTGAGAAGGAAGCTGTTCTTGAGGAGATGAGAACTCTTGAGAAGAATCAAACTTGGAGAGTCATGACGTTACCTTCAGGAAAGAATACTGTTGGCTGTAAATGGGTATTTACTGTGAAATATAATTCTGATAACACAGTTGAATGATACAAGGCACGCTTGGTTGCTAAAGAGTTTCTCAGACATATGGCATTGATTACTCAGAGACTTTTGCTCCCGTTTCCAAATTAAAACTATTAGAGTTCTCTTGTCCTTGGCAGTGAATTTAGATTGGTCTCTTAACCAACTTGATGTTAAGAATGCTTTTCTGAATGGTGATTTGGAGGAGGAAGTATACATGGATAGTCCACCTGGCTTTGAAGATAAATTTGATTCAAATGTGTGCAAACTACAAAAATCCCTTTATGGTCTCAAGCAATCCCCAAGGGCTTGGTTTGAAAAATTCACTCGGTCGGTCAAAAGGCAAGGATATATGCAGGGACAATCAGACCATACTTTGTTCATGTAGATGATATTATTCTCACAGGAGATGACATTGTTGAGATGGAAAGATTGAAGAAAAATTTGACAAAAGAATTTGAGATCAAAGATTTAGGCGCGCTTAAATATTTTCTTGGTATGGAAGTTGCTTGCTCAAAGAAGGGAATTGTTGTTTCTCAAAGAAAATACATTCTAGATCTCTTGGAAGAAAATGGGATGAGTGGGTGTAGACCAGCAAATACTCCTATGGAATTAAATGCTAAACTTTGG
Source organism: Cicer chorassanicum (assembly GCA_037974735.1). NCBI lineage: Eukaryota > Viridiplantae > Streptophyta > Magnoliopsida > Fabales > Fabaceae > Cicer > Cicer chorassanicum. Next base: position 6,508,213 of record JBBPBP010009778.1, on the reverse strand, counting down.
GAGAAAGGCAATGTTCCTGTTGAGATTGAAAGATACCAGAGGTTAGTCGACAAACTTATTTATCTAGCCCACACTAGACCTGACATCGCTTTCTCTGAGTGTTGTAAGCCAATTCATGCATTCTCCCTATGAAGAACACTTGGAGGCAGTTTATTGGATCTTAAGGTACTTGAAATCCAATCCTGGAATGGGTTTGTGCTTCAAGAAAACTAATGACATAGAAGTCTCTATATTTACAGATGCTGATTGGGCAGGATCAATTACTGATAGAAAATCCACCACTGGATATTGTGCCTATGTTTGGGGAAATTTAGTTACTTGGAGAAGTAAGAAACAAGGGGTTGTTGCTCGAAGCAGTGCAGAAGTTGAATTCAGAGCAATGGCTCAAGGAATCTGCGAACTTTTATGGGTTCGTAAACTCTTGGACGAATTGAAAATGAAAGTTGACTCACCCTTAAAATTGTACTGTGATAGCAAAGCAGCAATCCTGTACAACATGATAGAACCAAGCACATTGAGATTGACCGCCATTTCATAAAAGAAAAAATTGATGCTGGAATTATATGCCTGCCATTTGTGACTTCCAATCAGGAAACTGCTGGTATCTTGACAAAAAGTTTGGCAAGACCCAATTTTGAGCGACTTATAGCCAAGTTGGGCATGACAAATATCTATGCACCAACTTGAGGGGGGTGTTGAAGAATCAAGAGAAATCAGATTTGATTCTCTTTTATTTTATATTATTATGTTTATTTTTATTTTATGATTCTATCATTATTATTCAGTATTAGTATTGTAATTTTTTTTCCTATATAAACAGCTTAGGACTATAGTAATTAAATATGAAAGTATTTTTTCTTTTACTTTCTTCACTTTTAAAGGCGTTATAGCAATGTGTAGCATTTGTAGTTTCAGTTTTCCTAGTAATTCTTCCTTTCTAGTTGGAGGGAAATTCAACAATTCTTTAATACCATTACTCATAGTCATACTAGACGACATTATTTTAATAGCATTGAAGGTCATAGAAATGAGGATGTGTACGGATATTGGGATTGACAATTATAAGTGTTGAGAGTCCCACATTGGATGTGATGACCTGAAAATCTCTCGTGTTACAAGTCGGTTTTGTGAGATTGATTTAGGACGAACCCAAACTCCTAAGATTGTATTGGAGCCTCCTAGATCTTTGGACCATTCTTTATTGGTACACCTGGGTCATACTCAAGATGTATAGTCTTGAGCATGGAGGGAGGGATTTAGAGTTCCACATTAGATTTGATATCGCATGAAAGTGTTTATAAGTAAGAGTCATCCCTGACCTTATATTCCGGTTTTTTGAGGTTGAATTAGGCCTAACCTAAATTCTAAGAATTAGAAAGATTTGATTGGATTCTAAACCATGAAGATTTTTTTTTGTAGGATAGATTGAATGTATAAAATGATAACCTACCTGTGGACCAAAAATTCTAAGAATTAGAAAGATTTGATTGGATTCTAAACCATGAAGATTTTTTTTTGTAGGATAGATTGAATGTATAAAATGATAACCTACCTGTGGACCAAGATGTGATATTATATATGGTGCGTTCTCAAAAATGTAAAGGGAAACCTAAAAAGACCTGTTGAATTATTATTAAGAAGTATTTATGGTACCTTAAGGATTCATTAACTTATAGCACAAGATTAAGAACAACGGCATACTAGAATCCATGCAGGGACCTCTTAGTGAGAATAAAGCTTGGTTGTTGTTGTGAAATGCCATTTGAAATACGTGTTTTCTTGATGTGTTTCTGTCATTGCTTGGGTTTTTGTTCTCTTATGCACTCTTCTACCGGTCTAATCTTTTTCCCTATAATCAAATGTCTACTCATGAAAAATATCCAATTTTCTCGAGTTTCTAAGGATTAGTTACTTTTTCTAATATCTTTACCATTTATTATTTGGTTTTGATACCAATATTTTAATATTACTGAATGAGCCGGTCATCTTATGTGACTAAATAATTTAATATTCTTTAAGCATTTTATCTGTTTAAAGTGGTTGGAAAAAAATTCAAACCATAATTTAGTGAACTATGTAGTTTGCTTATTTATGTTTGATGCATTTTTAGCTTCCTTCTGTTTCTGTTTTGTTACTGTAATTACATCTTTAGATGTTTTTTTACAATTGTTAATCAATTTTAATTTATTTTCAGAAGAATAATTTGGTTGGGTGATTTAAATTACCGTATCAACTTACCAGATGTGGAAACAAAAGCTCTTATCTCAAAAAAGCAGTGGTCAAAATTGGCTGAGAAAGATCAGGTACTAAAGAAACTATGTTCTACCTAAAACAGAGGATTTGAATGCTATATTTATTTTCAGTGATTTGATAGCTCTGTTGCTTGATGTTATCTGTGGAAAAAAAAAGTTATGTGTGGAAAAAAAGGAAGGATCGGCCTTCGTACTTTGGCTTCTCTTGTTTACCACTACTGTCTTTCCCTTGTGATAACTTAGATTTATTAATTGTAATTTTCTAAACCTGTGGTATATCTATCCATGTCATATTGGATTTGTTTATCATATGGTTCCTAACTGGACCAAGTTGGATAACTATGCTCCATAATGCATGTCATTATTCATTTTAGTTCCATTAGTTATGAAATGTGAAAAGCACTCTAACTTCAATAAATGAACTCAAGTTTTAAGGTCATCTAGCTGATTAGTAAATTGACATCTTATTATGACAGCTCATGCGTGAACTCAAGAACGGGGCATTTGGAGGATGGTCAGAAGGGAAGTTAAACTTCCCACCAACCTATAAATATGAGGTTAATTCAGACAAATACTACGGAGACGACCCCAAGGCTCCAAAGCGTACACCAGCATGGTATTGTTTTTATTCTTCCATGTTTTCTACTTCTATGCTTTTGTTTTTATTTATCTATTTTCTAAAATATCACATTTTTCTCATGTTTGAAATTTCTTAGTAATATCTGAGTTAATCACCCTGTGCTTTATTTTCTTACAATACACATCTAAAAGTAAAATGAGATGCTTTTAATCAAGTATCTCTTTAGGGAAAGCTTTCCTGTTATGAGGTAAGATCTTAAACATATTACCTTTTTGTCAAAATTCCTTTAGTTTCTTCCCCTGAAATTTGCATTTGAAGAGAGCAGAATTTTCTATACCAACACTTTGAACCTTAGGGATATGAAATAGTTTATGCTATTTGAGAGGTGCAGAATTAACTATGCTATTTTAATGAGTTTAATTTTTATGCATTTTCCGTGTAAATTTTTTTACAATATCAATAAATTACAACCAATGGTATGTGTGACTTTCCAAATAGTTAGCATTGAAGTCAAACATTTTTTAATGATTTGATGATTATAATTAACTGACAGTGTAATAATTCTGTACACTAATGATGCATATCAACTAAATCCTTTTAAAATTTAAATTGGATAGATTTTTGAAGTTTATAAATAGGTCAACATAGTATTTCAGAAGAAAAGTTAAAATGTTAAGAGGACTGGGTGAAATTTTCTAGTAGTTGACTGGATTCTATGGTGGCATGAAAGTTTTTTGATTCTTTGAGAACCCAAAAAATTTGTAATTGCATTCGTATGGTTTAAAAGTTTCTTCTTGTGTCATTATTTTAACATTGTAACATCATAATAAACTAAAGGGATCTGATTACAAGCATCAAAATATAAGAATCATAGATAGATTAATGTATCCTTATTTGCATTTCCACGAAGGATGCATAAGCTGAATGGCTCCTTTTCATTCAAAAGGGTGCAACTGCAAAATAATTTGGAACTTGGCTTATTTATCAGTTGGTTTGAGAAGTAGCGGAATTTTTTTGCTTTTGTGATCACCCAAACTCAGTTTTTTGCAAAGTAACTTTGTGATCACTCAAACCTTGGCGGTGGAATTTTTTTTTTTTGTAACTCCATTTGAATTAAAACAAGTGATGGAATTCTTTTCTCTTTCAGATCTTTGATATTTGTACATTTTGTCTTTTAAAAAAGAAAAAGATCTCTGATATTTATACAAGAAAATTTATGACAAATATCTATTAAGTAGAGAATTTGAAACTAGGAACAATGTCTCACATGAAATACTAGTGAACTTATGTGCATATTTGTTGGAGATTCAAATGGTTTATGGCTGTTCTCACATCACATGGGTACCTAGCATCACCGGAAGCAATGATATTTTTTTGTTCTAAAGAGTTTAAAGGCGAAACTCACACCAATAAATGTTATTTTTTTGTATCAATACTTTATTATTTCATCCCATAAATTTTTATCCATTTTCGGAACAGTGAAAAAGATGCATGTTTGATCATTGCACATTAGGCTTCCTACTGATTAATGAAAAGGGTTGTTCAATTTGGTGGCTATTTGATTTTTTCGACATGCAATTCTATTCAATGATTAGCTTGATGCAGGAGATATAAGGTTGGTTTGGTCGCTAAGGTAGGAGAGTAAAGGAGTGGAGTGAGAAAGTGGTCTCGGGTTCGATTCCCACCTCTAGCAAATACTAACAAATTAACAATTAATATACTAACATTGGTAGTTTGAAAAATAAATGATTAGCTTGATGCAACGTACTGTATGATTTAATTGTTCCAAGAATAAGTTAACTAAGTTTTATAAAGATCTGCGCAGAAACTTGGTGACTTGTGCGCAAGGTCTTACGCAAGACATGGAAAACTCTGAAGATGTTATACTTAAGAGGTGTTGATGAATTCTCCTTTCAGGTGTGATCGTATACTTTCATATGGCAAGGGAATGAGAGTACTGAGTTACAGAAGGACTGAGCTCAAAATGTCAGATCACAGACCCGTGACAGCAACATATACCGTCGAGGTTGAGGCGTTCTCTCCTAAGAAGCTACAGAGAGCCCTAACTTTCACTAATGCAGAGATTGAAAATGAAGAAGCCATTAAAAATTTAATTAGTTGGAAATAGCTGCTTAATTTGAACAGGTGAGTTACTTCATATATCATATAGGTTTAAATATTCTTTTGTCCTTGCAATTATAACCTTTTTCGATTTTGAAATTGTAAGTTTTTTTGTTTAGTTTACCTCCTTTCAAATATAATTTTATTTTAAAATAGTCTTTCGGTCCGACTTCTGTTACAAAAACTGTCAACTGACAAACTCTATTAGGTGATAGAGAAATTAATTAAATAATTACCCTCCTCTCAAACAGCCTCTCAGTGACCTATTCTTGTGACGATGTAATATTGGTTGGATTTTATTTCTCACAATTTATATAAATCATAATTTAAACAACTAATAAACTAAAATTTTATATCCTCTTACTAAGTATATATGCATTTGAGTTGCGTATTTGTCTCGCCAACATATGTATCCCTATAATTATGACTTTGTTTATTGATCATTATCAAATAATTATCCTCATGTTGAATCCTATTCCACCTTCCGGTGCAGGGATTTGTTACAGAGATTAAGTATGTCCTAAATTTCAATTTCAAGGAGCAACAGTGATAGCTGCTGCAACTTCTAACACACAGTTTGCCACCACTAGATATTAGATTCATTCTTTTTTTTTCTACTTCTTCAATATTTAAAGAGGAAATAGTTTTATGTTTTTTCTTTCATAATCTTTCCAATAGGATTTAGATTTAGATGTTTGAATGGCTGTGTCCTATATGTGTACTTGTGTAATTGAAGTGTGTATCATATGTAAGATCTTGAAATGAGAGCTCTATATGTTTATAGAAATAAAGGCTTGTTTTTTTAGTCCAAATTTCAACTCAGTTGGTAGCTGCAAACAACATTGATATAGTAGTTCAGGGTTCAAACATGGGATTTCACACTTTTCTACACTTAAAGGTATGGGAATCTAGCCACTAGACTACTTGACAAAAATAAAAAACAGAAATAAAGGCTTGTTTTCATTTTATATGAGGTGATGTTTTCTGCTTTTGACATTCCTCTCTGATCTCTCAATCAAGGAAACAATAAAATGCAGCTTTACCAAACTTTGAATACATAATGGAAGAGAAATACAACCACTGCATCTTTCTTTTTCTATAAAATTCATCTTCTGTTAGTATCCTTGTTCGTTAACAATATTGTCAAGATCGAGATCTTGCCCTCGCCTCTCATAACAATGGTGTAGCAGTATATTTTTATATCTAGTTACTTTGATAATATATGTTTAACTATCAAAATAAGTTTATTGGCTAAAAATTGGAATGTAAAATTATTATTTGGTTTATAGATTTATTCACATTGTTTTGACATTTTTAAAATTAGTGATTAATTTTTTACAATTAGTTTAATTATTTACATTTTGAAAAAACATTGTTAGATAATTTATTATATATTTGATTATGAATGAATTTAACTCCTTAAAGCACCGATAAGTTCAATTTTTTAAAATAATTACTGTTAATTTTATTTTCTTTATTACTACTTTAGTTTTCATTTTATGTAAGTATAGATTATTGTAATTTTATCGGTTATTGACATTGTTTTCAAAATCCACATCCCAAAGCCAACATTGTTTAAATTTTTTTAGGTTTTACTAAATGACACCTTATTTCCCTCCTACCACACGGTCTAAGCAGAACTAACATATGATTGAAGATGTGACAAATAAATTGCTGACCTCAACATTTACAAACAGAGTTATATTAGGTGTAACAAAACAGCGAACAAAGCGAACCTTAATGTTATTAGTACCTTCTTGATGATTGTTCCATGTGAAAGAGTCACCCGCACGGCCTAGATCATACAGTATGAATAGATTCAAAATATCTCAAAATAAATTAATAAGAGTTAGACAAAATGGTACCACCTTGTTTCTCATCTTTATTGAGGATCAAGTTGAAGTCTCAGTAGAATGAGAATTAATAAGGTGTTTTATTATATCACAAAATACCATGTTTATTATGAGTTTTGGGAAAGCCATAAACTCCTATATATCCTACTCATGATATTATTCTATATTTTAACTATTTGTCGGTTGCACCTTATCTGTTCAATCTGTATTGTTTTTTTTTTTTGTTGCGCTTCTTTAAATTTTTTAATGTTGGATAATTTATTTTGAGACTTGTTTTATGTCAGTGGTGACTTAATTTTGTCATTTGACTTTGTTGGTGGATTATATAATATATTTTAAGTTTAAATACTATCATTTTTTGTTGATGTTTATGATTGATGATGGTTTTCATTAAAATTTATTTTTGTGAAATGTAAATTTTTTATTTACAGGCTAGCCCAAACCCGTCATGGGACGAAGCGGGTGGTACTTTCGACTTAACCACTTAACTTGGTCTACCTCGTTCTGCTATGCTTTTTGGAGAGTGAATCACAGGACGCCCCAACCTATTTTGTCATCCCTGGTCCTGTGTAGTCTTAATCAGTCTATGTACGACTTGTATTCGTATCCTTAACAATTCTATTTATTTGATGACTTTGTCATGTAGCGTTTGTCATGTCACATAGTCAAATCAAAGGTACTATAAACTACACGGTTCATTGAGAACATGTTCACCAAACACTTATAAGCAAAAGTTGTGCTGACAAATATCAAATTATATAATTGAAACAGGTACAAGTCTTTATTAGATGATATTATTATAAGATCTCAAGATTTTACTTGAAAAGCTTCATCTGAACACTTGACACACATATCAAAAGAATAAATTATTCTCTTATAAATGCTGTTATGTCAAAACTATTTATGAATTATTGTTCTTCAAACTAACTTGATTTTTTTTAAAACTTCTAAAATCTTCAAACTAACTTGATTGTAACAATTTATCTAAAAACAAATCAAATTACCAACCATATCCCCACTATCACCAATACAACTAACAGCAAAAACATTTGAATAACTACTAAAATTCCTTAAAAGATTTATTTTATTTTTTTATGTTTGAAACCAAAATAATATTTGGTCCTTTATCATTGGTGAGCTTTGAAAGAACTGTATGGGAACAATACCGTTTCAAGCTAAGAAACTCATTAAGGATGGTCGACCTCCTGAGCAGATCCAACCAAATCTTCTGAAACAGTTTCATTGATGTGTGATCGCTTTGGTGATGAAATCTCCATGTGTTCCACTTCATCCCATCCATTACATTCATGCACTTAGGTAGGTAGTAGTAATATCATTAATTTTCTTGTAAATGTAATTTTTATCTATTGTTATGCGATCATAAATGAGTGCAATGTCTACTTAAAACTCTAGCTCACCTTATCTAAATTGATAAATGTTATATTGTTAGGTTAGATGTTTTATATTTTGGTTTCGAATTCGAAACTTCACAAGTTATGTAAGTTAATTATGATATTATTTACTATATTTTTTAAGACAAAAAATAAAATAAAATAAAATACAATGTGCAATACTCAAGCATTTCTCATTTTATTCTATTCAAATCTTTTAAAAAATTATTCTCAAATTGTAGTTTTATATTTTTTATTTAATATTAATTATTTTAATTTACCTCAAAAGTAATTCTATATTATTAGCATTACTCTCAAATTTATTATTTCACTATAATATTTAACATTCACTCATTAATAAGGATACATTAAAAAATTATTAGACTCCCCTATTCGTATACAACATTTTTTATTCTAAATAATCTAAAAATAAAATTTATATTTACTAGATAAAAAAAGAGATCTATTACATGTTTGAATATACGTTTTAATATATCAAATATCTTGATAATTTTTACTATCTGAATTACACTAACAGACAGAAATATTTAATATTTTATAATTGCCTCATCAATTTTTCAAGTTAAATAACTTGTGTTAGAATCACACAATTATTTAATGATTTTATATTTAATTCAAAGAGAAAATGAAGAATTTCATAATGAATTAATTTTTTTTATAATCATTATACAATAATCAAAAGTCTTATGTAATGAGTATATAGAAAAAATCAAGGAAACAAAAAATAAGATTAAAAAAAAAAAAAAAAATAGAGCGGCGGTAATCCCTGCTACGTTGCCTACAGTATAATTTTCCAAACCTGGAACGCGCGTTTGAGAAAAGTGCGGTTGGAAGATGAAATGAAAAGTGGAAGACTGCAATTCCAATTGCAACTTCAGCTTCACTTCTCCTTCTCCATTTCAACAGCTCTCTCTCTCGCTATGTTTCTTCTCAAGGTCATCCATAATCTCTCTCTCTCTCTCTCTCTCTCTCTCTCTCTCTAATTTCCTGCAATTCATTCCTTTAACCCTACTGTATTTCCATTTCAACAGACATGGAGACAAACTGCTTTTAGTCTTTATGGTTACCTCAATTTCACTAAACCTGCTTTTCTGTATGTAACTTTCTTCTTTCATTTTCATTCAATTATATTCTATTCATTATTTGTTCCTAAATGATATAATGTTGCTCATATTAAATCATAATTATTCATACTAGATTTAAACTATAGGAATTCATTTAGTTTCAATCAATGGCTTCTCATGTAACCATATCTTTGTATTTTAAATTACTATAGGAAATAAAAGTGATTAGACTTATACATAGTTTACTTTTGGACGCCTCAAAATTGAATCTGGAGGTGTAGAATTGATTTTTACATATTTGAATGTCCTCAGGTGGAATTGATTCTATTGAAGCTAGGATTTTTAACTTTTGAATTCAAACATAATTTTTACACTCAAATTTATTGTTCGACTCACTTTTAAGTAAATGTATATCCAATCCAAACATAAACTACTTTACATTCAACTCACTTTTAACTAAAATCAATTTTTGTCGCTGTAGAACTAAACACACACGTTGTAAGTTCAACTTGCTTAAGTCAAGTGATAACAAGTATATTCCTTGACAATTAGTTGTAAGTTCAACTTGCTTAACTCTTTGTACCTTAGACAGCATCGCATATTAAAGAGGCAAGGGAGGGCTAGGTCACTAATGATATGTGATATGACAAAAATAGTAGTTCGGGAAATAATTCCCAGTGACTAGCTTTTGGGGTTAAGTTATGCTTAAACTTAAGTTCTAAAACGGTATTGGAGTCTATCATAAATTTGTTGTTGGGCCACTCATAGATTACAAGTCCTCCAAACTTCATGCTCTAGGTGTCCAGTCGAGGGTGTGAGGGGATTTATTGGAGATCTCACATTGATTAGTGACACTACCAAAATAGTAATTATAAGGGGGAAATCCTCCCATGAGTTAGCTTCTGAGGTTGGAGGTCATCCAACCTTAAATAAGTGCATTGCTCCTCCAAGTCTCACGCTCCAAATATTCAGTCCTTGCCATAGGATGTCAATCGAAGATTTCACGTTGAATAGTGATATGGCTAAGATAGTTATAAGTGGGAGCAGGGTCTGAGGCGAGCTATCCTCCCATGAGATTTTCGGATTGAGTGGCCGGAACCCAATTCTAAGAATTAATACTATTATATGATCTTAATTATAGTTGTCCCTCCAATTCTTAATGCTTAGCTTAGCTCACAACATTGGCGTTACTTATATAGGTTGATGCAACACAAATCCAAAAATTCATTCCCTTTTCTTTGAGTGAAGGTAAGTTTATTTTGTTTGATGTATTGGTTTATCCAGTATCAACTTCTACTGTGTTGAAATAATAATTTTGTACTTAAATTGAGTTTGTTTAGTTAATTTTTTTACATCAAGGAGCTTATAAGATTCATTTGTGTCTGTGATTGAACTTGGTGTCATGATATTTCGAAATTGAAAAACAAAATAATAGAAAATGAATGTAGATAACTGCTATTTATTGCTATACACAGATTTATGTTAGTGCTGTTGTTATTTGGCCTTATTGATGACTGATGTATAAATCAAAATTTTCCCAGTGATCATTCTAAGAAATTCAAAGCAGAGGAAATAGAAACAAAAATACCAGGGAAGAATTGCATTGTTACGGGAGCTAACTCCGGAATTGGTTATGCAACAGCCGAGGGTCTTGCACACCGGTTTTCATCTTTCTCTCATCTTTGTTTCTTATACTTTGTTTTTAGCTATAATCTGTAAAAACAATGATATTCACATACAATTAGTGATTATTTGTTAGAGATTTTTGAAAAAGCAAAAGCTGTTTTGTTTTTGTCAACTGTAATGCAAATCACTATTTTAAAAAAAAAAATCAGTTAAAAAATGATTTTAATTAGAAACTATTCAAAACAAGTTCTCATTTTAAGCAGTTTTTAGATTATTTTTATAAGAAGCTACTCAAAACAACTTCTCATTTTAACCATTTATATTAGATATTAGACTCTAATATCAGAATCTTAAAATAATCTTAAAACTACCTAAAATGAGAAGTTGTTTTGAGTAGTTTCTTATAAAAATCATTTTTTATAACTATTCTTTTTCAAAAAACAAAAAGTGATTTTGATTATGCTGGACAAACATAAAACAATTTTTTTTTAAATCTCTAAATTATTGAATGTCAAAATCACTTATTTTATAATCCGTAACAAATGGACCCTAAAAACAGCTTCTCATTTGAAGCATTTTTTAGATTTTTTTCAAATTATTATTTTTTCAAAAAGTTGTAACCGGAACAGATGAATACTTTCAATAGTGATTATTTTACGAAATAACAAACGAACTCTAATATCTATGGTTAATGATTTTTTTCCAGTGGTGCAACCGTCTATCTTGTATGTCGTAATAAGGAGAGAGGAGAGGCTGCTCTTTCTCAAATTCAAACTAAAACTGGAAATCAAAATGTATATTTGGAGGTATTGTCTTCTCTTTTTTTCTCCTGTTATGTAACCACCAATCTTATTTTTTAATCATCAAAACATTAGACTTTCCTAATTTAGTTGAATTGGAAATAGTACATGACTAGCTAATCTTTTTTTTTTGCAGATTTGTGACCTGTCATCTGTCATGGATATCAAGTCACTTGCTTCAAGGTTTTCTAAGAACAATGTGCCAGTACATGTGTTGGTAAATTGTAAATCATATTGTGTGATAATATAATACTTCACTACATGGTTGAAATCGCTGGTAACTTTACTAAAAAAATATTTAGGGGACATTTGTAGATTGCTTATGGATACTATTTTATTTCAAGAAACTACAACTTATCAAGGGCTTGTTTGGATAAATAGCTTAACTAAGTGCTTATATATAAGTTATTTCTATAGTCAAAGTGAAAATATGGTCTAATTGTTCTCATATAAGGTATAAATTGTTTTAATAAACTATCTAGAGAACTCATTGAAATTAGCTGAAAAAATTTATATACATGTTATGAACAGTTTTCACAATCTGTCAAGTGCTTATGTCAATAGATAAGTCAAGATAAGCTCTTCATAAGTCAATTCAAATGAAGCTTATGGCTATATTTGATATCACGGTAGATTTTCCAGAATCACGGTAGCTCACCGTGATTCTGGTGAAAATTGAATTGCCTAAAATTTTATAATTTTAGGCAATTTATTCTCTTGAATAAAATCTAATATGGAATTTTTTTTTTGCCTCAAGGTTAATAATGCTGGCTTGCTTGAGCAAAGTCGAGAGACCACATCAGAGGGGTCAGTCTTTTTGTTTAATGCGGAAATACATTTTTTGCCAACTTACCTGTAGTGGTCATTAATCTGTTGTCTTTTAAGTTTTAATTAGTGTTCTCAATCGTTGATCACAAAAATTAGATGTTAGTTCAAATTCCGTATAGTTGCTATTTGACAACACTTTGTACCAAATCGCGTATCTCAAAACAATAGCGAATTGTTCAAATTCTGCTATGCTATTGTGCCGCTAACAAAACTGCTTTTTATTTTACCTATTCTATTCCAGGTTTGAGTTAAACTTTGCTGTCAATGTATTAGGCACTTACACAATGACTGAATTGATGGTACCGTTACTGGAGAAAACTTCACCCGATGCACGTGTCATTACGGTTTCTTCTGGTGGAATGTATAGTACTCCTTTGATCAAAGATCTACAGGTAACTGTATTGTGAACATTTCAGCTAACTCATTCATTTATAAGATTTCTGTATAATTTATGCTGTTGTCTGTACCAGTATTCTGAGAGCAACTTTAACGGGACTGAACAGTATGCTCGAAACAAGCGTGTTCAGGTCAGTTATATTGATGATTCTAAATTATGGTGCACTTTTGAAGTGGTTGCTATGTTGTTTTATCTTAGTAATACCATAATGATCAATGCCTTTAATGACAATGTAGTCAACATACACAAACTAGTAAATACAATGTGACCAAGTAGTGATAAAATATCAGAGTAATCTGCCTCACTTTAAGTCATATCGAATTGATGAACAACATTGTTAATCTGTTAAACCAAGTCTTAGGAGACTGTTTGAGGTTGTGTAGAGATTTACAAAGACAGGGAACTAGCCTCAAGATTCCCCCTAAGCAACAAATCTAGGAAGGGATAAACCCAATTTCTTTAAATTGTGCAGGCTTTGCATTTCACATATTTGAGAATCCTTATTTCTTGAATCGAGGATAGGAGACATTTTAAAGAGATTACTAGAGTGACCTGTCTTTAATTTTTGTTTGTTTTATGATATATATTTGAAAATGGCAGGTTGCACTAACAGAAAAGTGGGCTGAGACATATAATAATAAAGGGATAGGATTTTACTCAATGCATCCAGGTTGGGCTGACACTCCTGGAGTTGCAAAAAGTTTGCCAAGCTTCTCAAAATCGTAAGTAATGCTTGTCCTTACCTAAGAAGCACGGATATTGACATGGATACCGAACATAATAGTGACACATCGATACCGGTAGTAATTAGAGAAAATTAATTAATTGAGTGTAATCAAAGTGTCGGTGCAACAAAGTTCCTTACATATCTCTATTGTTGTCTTGATTTATTCTTTGTAATATTTAGTCCAAGTTGAATAAAATAAAATTGATGTCATCATATTTTAGGGACTAAAATTAAAATAGTTCACATATGATAAGAATTAATTAAACATAGACTAAATATTACCAGAACTAAAATCAAAACAATGAGAAACAATTTAAAGCAAATGCTCCTATTTTTCAGACCAATCTTTTTTGTAGGTGCTGTAACCAAAACAAGTCTATTACATAAATTAAAAAGTTATTTAACCTCCAAATTAATTTACCTTCAAACACAAATAAAAGTAAACAATTGACAGAGTCCTATTGGTTATATACTTAGTCAATTAATTACAGGCTGTCATACTAACAATATTAACAATACTAATTACTAACATAGCCGTTGTTAAACTAAATAATTACAGGCTTTCGGGGAAGCTTAGAACAAGTGAAGAAGGTGCAGACACAATTATATGGTTGGCATTACAACCAAAGGAGAAGTTGGTATCAGGTGCATTTTATTTTGATAGAGCTGAAGCTCCCAAACATCTTACATTTGCTGCTACCAGTGGTTCTCATTCTGTGATCAACCCTGTCATCGATAGTCTTCGCTCCATGGCATCTCTTTCAGTTTAAATAGGTAGCGTACCGGGAAAGTAAACCTTAAAAGTTGTAATTACTCGTAAACACGATGTTAGAACAGAGATCGAATTACACCTCTGTAACACTATACCGCACAATAACTTTACACCTGTGTAACAATTTATACCGCGCAATAACTTTGTTAGATACATATTTTACAAAATTTGTTGGATTAAAAATTTATTTCATAGGTCTTCTCCGTAAATTTTTAAGGTAAAATAGCATTGCCAAAATTAGTGTCAATAATATAAATTGTTTTCAGTAATGCCCACTCTTCCAACCAAACCAAACATTTGAGATGTAATAACCATTCGAGTAGAACAAGTTATGCATTGTACATTTTCCTTTCGTTTTAAATGAATATGTTGAACTTGAATTTAGGATGCATTACAAATTATTATTTTTCCCATGATATAATATAATAAGGGGAATTGAAGTCTCGTTTAAGGAACTTTGAATAGCTGTATGCATAAGTGAAACGTTTTATTGTTAAACCAACCATTCTCTATCCATAAGACATAACTCAATTGATAAATGTTAATATTGTTATATTGCATATTATGTTTTGGATTCGAATCCACGACCATATAATTGTATGTTAGTTTCTTTACTATTTCTTCTAAAAAAAAAAAGCATTACCTAACACATTTGTTTGATAAACAAGTGGCATTATTGTCACAGAATTAATCCTCTATTTTAAAAATTAACAATTTTGATTTCTTCTTCTTTTAAACTAAAAAAATGATGATTTGATATATTTTAAATAATGTGTCATACAATTTTATAATATAGAATTATCAAGATATATTAATTATTCATATGCCATTAATTAAATTACTAAAATAAATTTACGGAGTTGAAAACTATGTTTTTATAGTGTTTTATTGTGATTACATAGATATTAATCCTTGTACATCATCGTATTATATACTATATTATTTAAAGCATGTCATGTCATTACTTTTTAGTTAAAAAATTAGAATGAGAGACCAATGTCATTACTTTTTAGTTAAAAAATTAGAATGAGAGACCAAAACTATTCGCCTCTAAACTAGAGAGGTCGATTTCAAAAATTAGTAAAAATAGAATAACGAAATCTGCAATAAACCTAATATTCTTTGTCTTGATTTGAGAAAGAGAAATTAAAAAAAAAAAAAGATAACATGTATGAATCATATCAAATCAAGGTGATGAGTTGTTTGTTAGATCTTTCTCTATGCTTTGATGCACCATTTAATTTAAATATTTTTTAACTCCAATAAAATATAATATTTTCTTGCAAATGAAATGACATAACTAGCAATTCTAAATTTTATCCCTCAACTCAATCCAAATTAAGAGGGATTACAAATTAAAGATATTTATATTTTTGTAGAGATAGTCAAATCCACAACATTTTAAGTTATATATATTATTTACAGATTTACTGCATATCATGCCTCTTGATATTATTAATTAATATACCAAACTAAACTTTACTAAGAAACACATGAGAAGCAATCATGTCAATAAAGTAGGCTTCTTTAACCAATATTGCTGAAACCTCTGCCTTGAGTACTCCTTGTAGTCAAACTCAATTGTATTTACATAACTCTGCAACACACAAAGCAACACAATGCTTAACTATGCTTATCAAATCGAGATTCAAATCATCAATCAAATCTTATTATGAATCGTAACAAACATTATGCAAATAAGTGACATAACAAAATTATAAGTTGATATATCATATATATATATATATATATATATATATATATATATATATATATACCTCAAAATAATTCAAGGTTCAAGTCATAAATGAAACAACAAAAGAAAAGTGACTGGATATACAAAGTTGACAAAAAAAATGGGTAATTACACTATGTCAAGCAGTATTAGA
The DNA here is from genome assembly GCA_037974735.1 of Cicer chorassanicum. Lineage (NCBI taxonomy): Eukaryota > Viridiplantae > Streptophyta > Magnoliopsida > Fabales > Fabaceae > Cicer > Cicer chorassanicum. The sequence goes on along the minus strand of JBBPBP010009778.1, from coordinate 6,491,892 downwards.
GCAAATCGAGATTCATCATAATTAATCACAAGTCAAGATAGGACTCATGTCCAAAATAGATACATATAGAACCGGCCCAACATGTTTAGAGACCTAAAACAAATGTTATAGTGGGACCTTTTAAAATATAAATAACACAAGGCTTATAAAAGAATCAAGTTTTGTTGTATCAAAGTTCGAACTTGGGTCAGGACAAATACAGGGTCCTAATCTTGATCAGCTGGCCTAGGTGGACATCTATAACTAATCTATCATATCATATATTCGTAACTAAGTTGAATTATTTCAGGTCTCTTTTTGAGTCAATTTTTAGGCCTAAAGCCCTAGCTCGTACTGCTTGGCCCTTGGACCGGGCTTGCATACATAGTAGAGATTCATATCGATTAAGTTCAGTTTTGTACTGAATCGAGATACAACTCACATGTATCATAAGATACTGATAACATGAATTAAGTTGACAGAAGAAATTTTTAGAGTAACAATGAAAATGTAAAGATAAACTTACTGAAATAAGTCCCCACAAGCCCCAAAAAAGATGGTTTGCAAGAGTGTATTTCTCTGCAGCATTCACTAACTGCTCCACTTCAGCATCACTTGGCATTTTGCCTGTTTACAAGTTTCCAATTCAACATTTTTGAAAATATGCTTTAAATTTTATAACATCATTTTGAAAGCTTGAACGTGATTTAACTTTAGTTAGTTTAAAGAGTGCAATAAACAACTTGGAAAAATCAGCATATAAATTAAGGGTAAATTAAAAAGATTAATGCAAGTTCCGCGGATCCGGATTCCCTGCAGTCAGGGATCCCTGCATTCGCGCAGTCAGACATCGGTGACTGTTCGATTAAGATCAAACTTAGGGTTGAGGGTCGTCCGAGCTCAATTGAGCGGTCATTGATTTTCCGAATGCGTGAATGTAGGATTTATCTGGTTGCAGTAAATCTGATTTCAAGTTCAACACTATCTAAGGCAGGATACTCGATTGTCAGATTGAATTTGTCATGGAAATGGACTAACCTTCCGAACTCAAGTATGTATAAATAAACCTTCGACGTTCCTCGAGATCTGGTATACCATAAAACAAGTTGGTGTCTCAGCAGCAATCCATTTGAGATTGATCTCAGATTCTCATTGAACATAAATGTAATAGAGGTTGTAAAATGTGTCAGTAATTACCAGGATATTTACTGTAGTCAAGAACATGAGGCGTGTCACTGTGGTAATTTGCCGCCATTTCACAGAAATGATTTGCAAGGTCGTACGCAACAGGATTATAACTCGCATACTCGTAATCCTATATCATTCATAAGTAGAAACAATTGTAATGAAAATTAAGTTTATAAAAAGGATATGACTGATGAAAAATGAAAAGACCATTATAAAGTGATATTATCATAGATCATAATCTGATACGAAACTTTGCATGGTTACTAACTTTGCTGTTGGAATATATAAAATAGAGAAATGAAGACCACATCAAAATAAAACAGTCCCTAACAGGCAGTTCAGTTGGTGAGCCGGGGAACACCAAAAAAGTACTAAAAGAAGGTTCAGAGTTCAAACCCTGAAAACTAACCTAACCTACCATGGTTTTGAACCTTGGTCTCTTGGTTGTTTAGGTCATTAGTCTGTTGTTGCTCTAAATGATCCTCGAACCATAAATAATATATATACACACATGCACAATTTAGAAAGATAACTTACAATTAAAGTGACTGATCTTGTCTCTTCGTCTATCATAATGTTACCATATTGTAGATCATTGTGGCAAAAACCAATATCTTGATATCCTTCTGATAACAATTCCCCCAGCATATTTATTTCAGCATCTAGATTGTCCAACCCAAAATTGTTGATATCCTTTTGAGAGCACAAACTTTTGGCATGATTAAGCCACTTCCTAGTAAAATATGGAGAGCATATATAATTATGTAAACCATTAGAATTTTTTATTTTGAAGATTGGTCTGAGTCTGATCTATTACCTCATTCTCGGCCAAATTTGAGCCTTCTTTGTACCAGGCATATGAAGATTATGAAACTCTTTCATCTTCAATGCTATCAAAGACGATATTTCACGGTCACGGAGGTCAGCGGCCGAAAGTGTCTAAAAGACCGAAAAATTGGAAACAATTATCACTTTGTCATCTTCAATTTTCAACAATTTTGAATTTATTTTGATCCACAAGAAATTGAAAAGGAACATGACTGTAATGGTTTCAGAGATAGACAGCAATTTTTTTTAATATTTGTAGGGTCTACTAACTAAATATTGATAAATAGAGAAGAAAAATGTCTATTATGAGTTTGTAAACTATGAGTTCTTCCACAACTCATCTTTTTTTTTTGTAACCATGTTTTTGCTGCGAAGTATCCACTGACTTCGTCGATGAATAAAAGTCTTTTATATATAAAATAAAGGCAACTCATTGATTGCACAAGGTATACATTACAATATTTTCTAAAGACCATCAATGAAATAAAATAGATAATGGAATAAATAAACACTACACATGTTACCTTTAGATTTATGCTTAATATATAATTCCAGATGCCTTTCAAAGATAGGCATGTTTTAATTAATTCTTTTTTGGGGTGACTTCTATTTTTGATAACTATATCATCCATTCAATAAAATTTCTAAAAGATGCTTCTTAAATATTTCTAAAGTGCCACTAACTGAAAATGCTAATCTTCCATTCCTCCAAAGTTAGAGAGAGAAAGAGAATATATAAAATATAAAAGAGAAGAACCAAAGAAAAGCTTTAAGGAATAAAATAATAAAGCACAATGGAAAAGAAAGATCTGAGACTTCAAAATTACTTAATGAAATCATTGCAGAAACTTCATTAATCATAACATTTACTTACCAAAGATTAATTATCTCCAAAAAAATATTTTCAATTTTCTTCGTTCACATAAAATTCCATTTTATTTCAAGTTGTTAAAGATTTACACAAGAAAAAGTGAATCACACTTTACTATTAGAACTAATTGATCAGAAGAAAAAAAAAACACAAGACTTTTGTTTTTTAACCTACAGATTAAAACACTAAACCACACTTTATTAATTTAATTATATTATCTGAATAGAAAAACTAGAGTTTACTGATAAAAATAGAAAAACACAGATTTTTATTTACTTTAAAAAAAAATTGTTTTATTAATAAGACATTTCTTTCAGAGGTGTAGAGATCATCTTTGTTTCTCATAAATGGAGAGGATACCTACTCCTGTCAAAGGTAATCACATTTGTGTTGACCATTTAACTCTAAATGTGGATGTCTATTTCAACATAATCGAAATTATGTTTCACCAGTCTAGTCTCTTCTGTCAGACCATAACAACTCTTTACTTATTTAGGAAAACACAAAAAACCTAATCACATACCCGGGCATGAATAAACTCTTCAACTCGACCGGTGGTGAACCGACCAAGAAGGCGCGGACCTTGTCCATTCTTTGACATACACTCAAAAGTTTTGATTTCATCATCCCTATTGAAGAAAACCTCAACACCTTCTCCATATAATCTAACCAAAACCCTTCTTAGATGAGAATCACTTTTTGTTGGCCAATTCACCTCAAAAACCTCATTTGTCATTGCACCCTTTAAGGGATTCACTTTCACAACACTCACATCATCAATTACATCTCCTAAATCAATAGCCACTCCTGCAAGAACTTTCATTATCTCTTCATGAGTTGCACACCCTTTCAACAATTCAAATGTCTTTAAGGCCATCACTTTCTGCATGTGGATAAAAAACATGTTTGAAATTGATGTTTTGATTTTACATGCAATATTAACAAGAACATATGAAGCACAAATAGTCACACAGACACCGACACTGACATGTTGATCTCGATAATAATTTGTGAAAAAAAATTAATTGAATGTAATCAATGTATCAGTGGCGGTGCTGACAAAGTAGAAGATCTTGATGACCCAATTGAGAAAAAAAAAATCATAATTGATTACCCTTTGGGAAGTTCAATTTTTTTCAACAAAAAAAATATATAGAATTTATAAGAGAATTATTAAAAAGAAAGAAGACTTAATAACCCTTTTGAAGAAAAATACAAAAATAAAATTTGCAATCCTTGAAGGTAAAAAGTTGAATTTGAGACGTTGTTAAGTCATAGCTCAAGTGGTAAATGCCGAAATTGTTAGGTTCGACACATAACTTCGCAGTTGAGTGTATGAGTTTCTAGAGGTATTTACAGTCTCCTCTACCCAAACAAAAGAGTTTGAATTTGAGATAATGGAATCTCAATAGAATAATAAACAGAGAAACAGAGAAGTTGAGAGCTTGAAAACAAAATTGTGACAATTTGAATCAAAGATTTAAACAAGCATACAAAGAAATAATCATAGTTCCAAGAGAAAACACTACAAATGAAAAGAAAAAAAACCATTTGGAATTATAAGAAACGATATAGTTGAGAAACACTCACCTTTGAATCAAAACAGAAATGAAAGTTTGAGTCTTGTAGAGGAAAATCAAGCAAAGCATATAAACAACTGCAATGAAGAATACATACATTAAAAAGATATAATTATATACAAAACAAGTATGAGAATGACATAATAAAATAATAATAAAAAATAAGCACGATTAAAAAAACAAATAGAAGAAATAAGAAAAGTAAATTGAGATTTGAGAAGAGACCCAAGAAACAGAAAGAGAGGAGAGATTCAGATACCGACACAAATGATCTTTATATTGTCAAACAAAGCTACCAAAGAAGCAACCTTTTTGTCAACAACAACAAAAGACTTATGAAACCAACTCCAATTAGTATTATTATCTTCTTCCTTAAATATAGAATTCTGTTTATTAAATTATGATAATTTAAAAAATTAATACTAGTATTAAATTTATTATTTAACAAATTTATTCTTTAAAAAAAGAAAAAAATTAGTTAATATTTTTTAGGAAAAAACTTAGATATTTTTTGTATGGTTCATATCATAAAATATA
>JBBPBP010009778.1:6472223-6483235 GCA_037974735.1 Cicer chorassanicum | reverse complement strand
CTTAAGTGTATATTTTATTAATGAAATCATTATTTTTATATACTTTGTTGACCAAATTTATTAGCAACGTATATATGATAGTTTATTTATAAGAATTAATAATGCATGAGAATTAAAATAATAATGCACGCTTTCAAAGAAAAATATACTTATGCATGTGAACCAATAATAGGATCTTTTATTTATAACTTAGGAAAGCTTACAGAATAAGGAATAACATAAAAAATGATACAGATACGATTGAAAGGAAATATAAAAGATATTAGCTTAAACAATCCTAGTAACATTTCATAAATAAAAAACACAGAGGTTAGTAAGATAAATTTATATAGAAAACACATTTCATAAATTTGTAACCTCTAATTCAATTGACAATATTTGTATTGTTAGATTGAACATTTTTTATAGTAATTTAAGTTCGAACATCTAATCTCAATATTATATGTTCGAGTTTACCAGTAATGTTTGTCATATCATGTACAGCAAAAAAAAAAGTTATAAGTCAACTAAGGTTTTCTTTTTTAAAAAAAGTCAACCAATATTGATCTAATTAATATATAATTGACTCATATTTCACAAGAGCATGAGTACAACTCTCACGACTAATGTGAGAATCTCTTTTGTAGATAATCCATAAACACACTTGTTAAATATTTGTGAGACTTGAGACTGTTCGAACTCTAATGAATCATCCAGACTCATTTCATTGGAACTTTTTATTATAAAAAAAAAATTATAAGTTAGCTAAAAATATATATAAACAAAAAAATTTGTGTTAACTAGAGTAGCGGTGGAGCCCAAAGAAATTATTTATGTCAAATTTGATGTGAATGCTAGAAAAGCATTATCATGTGATAAAGACCCTAAGTCTTTCATTGTTGGATTCTTGGCAATTTTCATTTGATCCAACTACGTCAAAAAGACTTAAGAACTACCATCCCCTTGGATAAATAAGAAGTTGAAGGGCAAGGGGTGTGATAATCTTGAATGGGATAAAGAGGTTCATCATGCTCATTCGTTGAAACCTATGAAAGAAAAAGAAGATGAAGACTTCAAGTCATAATCTAGTAAAAGTTTTGTGAATCAGAGTGAGACGTGTTGATATTAAGGTTAGAAAAATAATTGCTGAAGAAAATAAGAATGCTTGAAGAGCACAAGAAGATGGAGAAAGGCAATAAGGAGGAAGGCACAAGATAAGATAGCAAAGCCAAGAACTTAGGTTCGACTAAGCTATTTAGAAGATAAAGTTAATGCAAAGCAATGATGAATAAACGTTATGATTAGTTAAAGAAATCTAAGATTATCGTTGAGGTAATTGAATCAACAAGATTTAATGGATTTTCATTCATTCGTAAATCAAGGAGGGGTTTACAACGAATATTTTTCTATTTTTCAGCGTAATAATGACATTATTCAAGCAGTTTCTAAGTGTGGCAACACCTCTTAGGTCAACTTAAATAGATGACACGACGTAGGAGACACTTGCTTACACTTAAAAATAAGGAGTTATTAACCAAGAACAACTATTAGGAATGAAATTTCAACAATGCCCAAATAATCGAGTAAAGATAATCATAAAAAGATAATAACATTAATTAAATATTTTACCGTTATAATTATCCTCTGACAAAAAAAAAATCTATTTTATCGTTACAATTATTCTCTCACTATAAAAATCTATTTTATCGTTACAATTCCATTAACAATAAGGCAAAAATCCTAAATCATCACTTTTTGAACCATTACTAAGTTTGCTCTTATATTTTTTTATCTTAAATTTTTTATCCCTTATTTTATTTATTGATTTATTTATTTCATTTAATCTCTCTAAATGTCAACTCAACTATCAAATAAACTAACAACTACAATGTTAATAACTAAAGGACTGCGTTGAAACAACGTTTGTAACATAAAAGAATTAATTGAAACAAATAATAGACAAATGTCCAAAATAAAACCTACAATAATATAAATGACCAAAATTTAATTAAACCTTATAAAACTAAGCAACCTACTATGGTAATCACATTTCAATAATCACCATTATACTTGTCTACATTATTATGCATGCCTTTGTTACTATAGCACCAACTCTTCTGCGTAAGTATGTCTAATATCTAACCTAATCCCACTACACTCTACCTTACACAAGGTCAAGGAATACCAAAACCACATGTTTGAATCTTATAATAATAATAATAAAAAATAATAACCAAATGCTAACAAATCCTGAAAGAGCAACTACACTTTCTAGTTAACAACTACAAAACATGAAACTATAAATAGCCAAATACCCATTTCATGTTTTTTGTATCATATCTCATTTTCAAGTATCAGTCAACCATGGCTCGACCACTTTTAGTGATCCACCCTTCATTAAGCACTTCAAACATTGGTTTTACTGTTATGACCCTTATGTTGTGTGCCATTGCATTGCTCATGTGTGCTTCTCATTCGCGTAAATGGCGTCATTGGGTCTCTTGCAATGCCTTTGTAGAAGAGCCTGTTATAGAGCTAAACAATGAAATTGTGATCATGAGTGGTTGTGAACAAGAAGAAGAAGAAGAAGAGGCTTCAATTTGGCAGAAGAATATACTCATGGGTGGGAAGTGTCAGCTCCCTGATTTCTCTGGTGTCATAATCTATGATTCCAATGGCGATATAGTAAATCCTGCCAAAACTTCTCTTCCATTACTAACATGGAAATAAGGATGTGAGGAATCCCAACAAGCTTCTTCACTTGAAATGAATTAGGGTTCCATCAGCAGTGAGAAAGAATACATTGTTGCATATGAAAATCCAAACAAAACCAAAAGCCATGCATTGTCAATTTATCAAAGTGTGACTCTTTTGTATTCATTTATACTCTCTCTGTTCCTTTTCAGTTGTCACTTTTTATAGTTATTTTTCTTTTTCCTATAATATCTTTAACTATTTATTATCTCATTCTACATATTTCTCTCTTTACAAAAAATAATTAAGGATATTATTAACAAAACACTAGTTAATGTTGCATTGAACTTTAAAAACGACAAGTAAATAGTAACAATTCTTTTACAAAAGCGATAGTTATAAAGGCACTGAGAGAGTATATAATATAATGTCCTTTCATTGTGGAAAAGAATGCATCATGCCTCTTTAGTTTGGAAGTGTCTTTATCATCAAAAAAATTAACTTGGACTATTCATGTGGCAAAACCATATAAATTATCATACTATTCTTGCTATAGAAAATATTGAATCAAATACAAAACCAAGAGCCATTTACTTACTACTTCAGTATAATATGACTCCAATCCACTTCACTAAGATGTTTGTCTCTTATTTGATGATGCATTCCGCCCCCTAAACCCTACAACACTAAGTTTAGAATTTGTAGATTTGGTGTTGGTGGTCCTTTTACTCGTCCCCGAAGAAGCTTTTCTGAAGCTACTTGTACTGGAAGATTTTACAGAGGTCCTTTTACTTGTTTGCTTATTATCTGAAGAAGCTTTTCTGAAGCTACTTGTACTGGAGGATTTTACAGGTTTTGTAATGGTAAACCCTTTCTTTGTAGTAGACTTTGCTGGCGGTGATTGTTTACCAGATTTCACACCTGACCTGGTATTTGTTGAACTGGCGCAAGGATCAGATTTGTTGTCCCTAACTTTTGAAGCTTTAACCACCACATTTTTGTTTTTTCTCCTCTGTTCAGTGATTTGGTTCCTTGTTACGTCTATTCGGACACTTTCTTTAGTGATAGCCTCCAAACTCTCGTTCTTTCTTATCGCCTCCTCTATTTTGTTGGCCAAGCTGCTGTCCTTTTTTGTAACCAAACTCGTTACTTTCCCTGAAACACAAAAGTGTGTTTTTATGGTTCTGTTAGCAAAGTTGTACAGCCACAATAGCAATGACCAATATACAATTGTAAGCTAAACTATGAGAAAAGACGCGAAGCAGCATGGATTTGGTTTAATAATGTTAGAGAAAACTTGCAGAATCCATGCAGACAGAAATGTTGTACGTATATATGCATATAGAATACACAGTAACTCATGTTAAACAAATATCAAGGTCAAGAAAATTTGAGTAACCGTTTTGTTGCGGCGTGAATATGCAAGAGCACTGGTTACTGGCTTTACTACTAACATTTGTTAAAAAAAAAAGGGGAAGTAAGAACAATATTTACATTTTGGTTAAACAAATAGACACATAAGAATTTGTTACCTTTTGCGCCCATACGAGCAGTTCTACCTGTGCGATGGAGGTAATCGATCTACAATTGAAACGGAAAATAAAGTAACCAATTATTATTTATTTATTTTTTTTTTAAAAAAAGGCAGAAATAAGGGAGGGGGAGCTCTGTGAATATTTTAGTTAGATAGGATGCTCACAGAATTCAAAGGGAAGTCAAACATGATAACATGATCTACATCCAAATCCAGACCCCTAGCAGCCAAGTCAGTGCAAACCAATGTTGGGCAATCTCCACTGTCACTCTTAAACTTTTTGAGATTTTCAACCCTGCGTTTAAAAGAAAAGTTACACTGGTAAGTGGGTGGGAATAACAGGAAATAGAGCATCTGATCTGACGAGAGAATATCAATCAAAGCATCTCACTCAAAAGTTGTCTAAAGCAAACTTGTGTGCATTCTGCCCATCTTCCTCCATTTTCTATATTCGTTAAGTTTTTACAAGAGATGAGCTATTATTTGTTACAAGCATTGAGCCAGATTGGCTTACGGCTTATGACTTATTGACACCTGTACTTTTCCGTAACCAAAGATTTAGTAGCATAAAGAAAATCAGTGTGTTGTAATGCAATTATTGAGTCTAATTAGTAAAATATACCATCCACTTTCCACTCTCAATTATTTCTTTTCCATCGAATCCCTTAAATTTCAATAGTTGACAACGCTATTCATGGAGGCTTAACAATCATCTAAGCACACACTATAACTACAACTGCATCACAAGTTCACAATAGTAGGTGTGAGTAGACAAAGAATCTTCAGTTAGTATATTACTATATTACCTTTGCTCCGCTGGTACCTCCCCATGGTAATTCACGGTAAAAATCTGATTTTCACCAAGGAAGTGATCCACAGCACGGCTAGAATTCAATGTGTTGCAGAAAACCATTACCCTGTTACCCTTTGCAAGACTTGGCTCTAATACCTGCAATCACAAATTACATTATAAAAACCAAACGAATCAAAACAACATCCAAGCTCACTCGTTAGTAAAGAGCATATATGGACTACCATATGAAAAAATGCAGCCTAGGTTTCATAATAACAAAACTGATGAAAATGTTGAGTACTTTTTTATTTATGAGTAGGAATCGAACTCGGTACCCCGAGGTTCACATAAACTGTGCACCAACCACTTGTGTTAGACCCCGGTGGTATGAAAATTTTAATTACTTGAATATGAGCATGATTAAAGAAAAACTGCAATCAAGTGCATGTTCCTAGTACAGATTAAAAGGGATGCTTTTGCATTTTGCTTATTAAATAACCCAACATTATAGTTTGGAGACCCTTGCCAAATGAAAACATTGGTGGCAAGTTGGAACTGAAAATGTAATAATGCACTAGTACAATCATTAAGTATTAAAGATTTGGCCATACAAACCCCTCACCATGAGTTCCACAATAAATATTTCAATTCACTACCTACCGAAACTCATCACTGAAAAGGCATTACTTTAGTGCATCAGCAAGCCTTACAAATTTAGGGTATGCATGATAGGATACATTTATCCTATTTCACTCTAATTTATTTGTTTGATGCACCAATCGAATATGATACGATAATCAAATTTTTTAAATATATCCTATTTCAGCCATATTTTCTAATCCTTGGTAGGTTAAAATAATCCTTAAGTTGTTGATATTGGGTTGATTTCATGTTTATTGACGTTAAGCTGATTTCCTCTTTTTATATCTGATATTTTTGCTTGTTTTTTTATTTATTTTATTCTATAACAACATAAAAAAATAGATGGAGAATAATAATTATTTTTCTATGTCATTCATGTTTTGTGTTATGATGTATTGATATTTTTTGTGTTGATGGATAATAATAATAATAATAATAATAATGTTGATACTTTTATATATAAATAAATATGAATTCACAAGAACAAAATAATGTGATGTTATATCTAATGTTAGAGTAAATGTTTTTAGAGATGGTTGAACTTTGTTTAGCAATTTTTATGATAGTGAGTCATTCTTCAATGTGGTTTTATGAAAATTATAGCATTAGAAATGGACTAATGGATATAGAGGGATTAAAGAGGGAATTTTTAGAGAGTTTGATCAATTGATATGATGTTATGATAGTAATTCATTCTTCAATTGTGATGGACAGAGAAATCACAATTTTTATGATAGTGAGTCATTCTTCAATTGTAATAGATATAGAGGAATTAAAAGAGAAATTTTTAGAGAGTTTGATCAATCGTTATGATAGTGAGTCATTCTTCAATTGTGATGGACAGAGAAATCACAATTTTTATGATAGTGAGTCATTTTTAATTGTAATGGATAAAGAAATCACAATTTTTCCTATATAAAATTATTTCATAAATTATTTATACTTTTTATTAAAAAAATATATGAATTTTATTTTGAAAGAAAAAAATTAAATAGATTATAAGGACAAATTTGTCATTTTATCAAAATATAAATCATATCATTTAGTTATCTGTTGTGTATTAAACACTGAATATGATAAACTAATTTTATCAAGTTTGTTATTATTTGCATATCAAACACATGACAAGATAACTCTTTATTCTGTTCATATCCTATCGTCTCTATCATGTTCCTTATTCTATCATGTCCATCAAACGGGCCCTTAGAGTCTCATTAGTCACTACCCCTTTGTAATGCACCATCGCTTTGTAGCATATGCAGCATGCACCAACAGGTGAATTATTCTCATCTGTTTCAGAAGCTTTTCTGTTTCGTTCAGAGTTGTTAGAAAAGTCTTAGATATTTGTGTATGTACAGTTTTATAACACTCAGTAATTAGGATTGTAATTGATACTTTAGTAGTATTAATGTAACCTAGTGTGGTGTGATAAGTGAACGCAGTTTCACCTATTCCCTCTGTTTTTAAGTGGGTGTAAGCAACAGTTATTACAACAGTAATTATAACAGCATAACAGAACGAAACATACATCAAACAATCCCCAGATAAACCAGGTGCCGTTGACATCTTAATAATCATTGGATGACATGTATAATGCAGATTGCAAACTACATATACCTGAAGTAATGAATCCATCTTGTTCTCAGAACCAGAAAGTTTAATAAAATCATGACGAGCAGAAGAAATCTTTTTATGTAACGTGGATGTCCGCAGATGTACAATGCCTTGAAACTCCTCATCAACCAGAGTTTGCACAGCCTGCAAGATTAAAAGAAGTCAATGCGTTGCAACTTCATTGACAAATATTAACCTAAAATTTGATCAATAGATTTATATATAATAGAAGTAGAAATTGGTCGTGTTTTGCACATCTTTTGAAAATAAGCATATGAAGGGTTACACTGCTATAAAGGATGGTTTTATACATAACAAGGAATAAAAGGATAGAGATAACCAATAATAATCAGGCGCTCATTTTATTATCAGTATCAGATCAAAATAAACTACTATACATGACCATTTTATGAATAATGTTCTAAACCAATAGTATTTACTTTGTATGTGTGGTCAACAAGAAATTAGTACAAATCAGCATACCTTTGTCATGGTTGCAGTGACCAAAATAGTCTGGAAGCCTACACCATCAGGTTTCGAAGCACGACGGTTTAATGGGCCCAGAAATTTGCGTATATCAGGACCAAAACCCCGATCAAACATTGTGTCTGCCTCATCTAATACCTGCAAAGCATAGACTACTTTCGGTAAGTACTGCTTGCAGCTCATTGTCATACATTCAAAATTGTCAATTGAAGGACACTCACCACGTATTTGATGTCACCGTATACCATATTTCCCTCCTCAATATGTTGAAGAATCCTGCCAGGGGTGCCTACTACCATATCGATGGGGTTACTAAGAGAATCCTCCTGAGGCCTAAGACGGCCACCACCACTTACCATGGTACACCTGAATCGTGCATGATGGCTTATTGATTTCGCAACTCGAAAAACCTATAAAGCCCATTTTATATCAATTTGTACCATTCAACACAGTAGAGGTGATCTCTAAAACATGCACACACAAAATACCTGCTCAGACAACTCCCTTGTAGGACATAGCACAACAGCTCTGGGACGCTTGGGCTTCAACAGTATTCCATTCAATTGCTCATCCCGTCTTAGCAACTACAGCAACAATCAACAGTAAGTACTTGAAAAAGTAAATAAAAGAAGTTCAGCCAATCTGGAAAACATCCACACATCAAGTAATCAACAGCATTTTCTAAACAAGTTAGAATAGAACAAATCATGCGTGTTCAATTTTATGTTTTTTGTGTTTTAAAAATAGATCAGTGCATGACATAAAGGAAAAAAAGTGATACATTTTAATTCTACAAAAAGAGTGGAACCAAAGAAAACATAACAAACCAAACAATTTGTTCCATTCTCTGTTGTCCTCCATATGCCAAAAGCTACCTCAATTTGATTATTACCATTCAAGTACATATAATGCGAAAAAGCAAATCAAACCAATGTAACGTCCAATAGGCCTCAATAGTACAAAAAGCCAGTTTGGTAAGGCCGAGTTTAGACCCAACTCAAATTCCGAGACATGAACAGAAAATGAAAGTTTCTTCATTGAAACCAACACCCCATCATAAGCCAAACAAAATCAAAAGCTCAAACATTACTAGATTTTCAAATCCATCATTACATGACATGCAAGCTAAAAAAATTGATACAATTTGTTCTACAAAAAGAGTGGAACCATAGAGAACAGGAGAAAGCAAACAGTTTGTTTCATTCTCTCCATCCATATATCAAACGCAACCTAAATTTGATTATCTTCACTAAAATACATAAAATGAAAAAATGTAAGTGTCTGCCTTGAAACAACAATAAACCATCATCATAAGCAAAACAAAATCAAAATCTCAAACATATGGGTCCGTTTACTTCTGGTGTATCTTGCCTTCATTTCCACTTTTAAATTAATCATTAGTGAAAGAATCGACGAAAATTTTGAAAATACATTTTAAAAATAGATTGAAAATTCTGAAAAAAAAATTCAAAGCATTGTTTTTAATGTTTCCATATATACATTCTCTCTAGTTAGCTTTCATCTTCTCTCTATGACAAATAAAAAAACAAATCCATAACCAACACGAACACTCAGGCACATACACTTGAATATCACACTAAACTCGGACACCGACACCTAGACACTAGTAATAACTTAGATAAGCAAAAGTGATTGAATGTAACGCATTTGTCAATATTGCGTCTGTCTCCGTCACCAACCCATGTCAAACAATTAGATATGCCTTCAATCCAAGGTGTCAATGATACACGTGTTGTTAAAAAGCTATGAAGCACTCACTTAGACACCACACTTACACCTAGACACCAATAATAATTTAGATAAATGAAAATGATTGGATGTAACCACATTTGTCTCCAACACCGACACACATGTCGGACACCAGACAAGCCTTCAATCCAAGGTTTTGGTGATACATAGTTAGAAAGTATGGTAAATTCTTTGGTATCTTGGAATTTTATTAGGCACCAGTATTCTAAAGACAATTAATTTAAAATTTTAATTTAATTCAAAATAATTAAATTTAAAAAAATGACATGACTATGAATGCAACAAAACTCTAGGATACCAAATTATTCACCAGAAAGTAACTGTACCCAACAAAACTCTAGGGTACCAGAGTGTTCACCAAAAAGTACAGGGTCCTAAAGATTTTCAACAAAAGCATTGTGGTTAAGAAGAAGAATTGGTACTACCTGAACAAGAGGAAGCAAGTAAGCAAGAGTTTTTCCAGAACCAGTATGAGAGCCCAAAACAACACTTTTCCCATCCAAAACAGAAGGAACGCCAATACACTGAATTTCAGTAGGAACTTCAATACCCAATTCTCTAACAGCACCCATAACCTCATCACTTAATCCCAATTCCTCAAAACTCCCAACATCCACAACAACCTTCTTCTTCTTCACCACCTCCTCTGGTTTCTGATTCTTCTTAACAACTTCAACGGTGGTTTTGACGGCGTCTTTGATGTGCCTTATTCTGAGCTTCTCTAAGAGAATGGAGTGTTTAGGTTGGTCGGAGTGTAGTGATTCTTCGGGTGATACGGTGATGGAAGAGAGAGGTCTGAATCTGAATCGTGGTGGAAAAAGGATGGTAGGTTTGGAGAGTGAAGTGAGGAATGGGAAGCGGTTAGGGTGAAGAGAGAAGGAAGAAGAGAGGTTGAAGAGAGTTCTTCTTCCCGCCATTGTTGTGGTGAGGCTTGAGAAGCGCTTCAATTTGTTTATTTGGGGTTTTGGGGTTAGGTTCGAAATTGAAGATTGTAAACCAAACATGATACTTCAAACCGCAAAAACTTTTGCAGAATACATTTATTCATTTATTTTTGTTCTTGTCAAAAAATATGTGAAATAAATAAAAGATTAAATAATTTTAAAGATGAATAATGAATCGTTTTACATGAATTAAAAAAAAAAATTGATTTTCATATTCAATAATTTAATTTACTTTGACAATTAATTAAATCATAAAAATGAAGTTATGCAATTATTTAATTTGTTGATAAATTGTGATTGATGGACGATATTTACTTTAATCTTGAATTTTTATTAATTTATAACTTTAAATAAAAGATTAAATTATAAAATTAAATAGTTAAATTATTAAGTTAATAATATTTTAAAGTATGTCATCAAAAACAGTCAATTAAAACATACAACGTGAATTGTAGGAAAAATATAGAGATTAAAATTGATAACTAAAAATTTAGAAGAACCAAAGTTAAAATAATTTTTTTTTGAGAGACTAAAAATGAAAATTAATATACTTAGA
>JBBPBP010009778.1:6431245-6472111 GCA_037974735.1 Cicer chorassanicum | reverse complement strand
TTCTTGTTAAACAAAATCTCATAGATTATTAAATGAAAAAAAATGACAGTTTAGAAAATACAATTATTAATTTTTTTTGTTATCTTAAAAGATACGGTAAATTTAACCATAATTAACTCACATAACTACGAGGTCCCGATTCAAATCATTATTATTTTTGTCAGTTGAAATAGGATTTAAAGACAATACAATCATTATTTTAATTACATTAAAAAAGTTAAATAAAGTTAACTAACATTCTTAATTAGTGTGCAAATGATTAGTTTTGTTTATATTTGAGTCCATAACAATATATATATCCACAACTTAAAAATGGGAATAACCCCATTACAAGAATTACATCCCTTACTGTCACAAAGATCATAAAACCTATTTTGGTTTATCTTCTTTCGTAATATGCCAGAGAACTTGTAGACAAAAATGTTAATGTTTTTTTTAGTAAAAAAATGTTACTGTTATTTCTAAAAGGAATTCATGGCCTCCTCCAATTTTGTCCTAAGAGCATCAAGAGACTCTGTCAAATGAAAAACTTCAGTTTGCTCCATTTCTAAAGACAATGCAGAAATATTTCCGGCATGATCACGCTCAAGACGTTTTACAAGCGGGGAATTTTCACCCAAAACCTGCCAAATGAAAAGGATAAATTCAGAAACATACCAGTATGATGGAGGCCTAAGTATAATACTAGTATTTTACTCATTCATGCAAAAGTCACAAAAAAAATAAAATACATGGTCATCTACTTATCATACCTCAGCTATAGTTGAAATTGCCAAAATTGTTTGCAATCTTTTGAAACTGGATTTTGATTCATGATTTTGTAGTTGTTTGATTATTTTATGGATTTCAGGACCAAGGTTGCCACCAAGCATGGAATCCACTTCATCCAATACCTATATGAAAAATATAAATGTGATGAATGTTTGGAGCTACCAAGAACTGGTAACCTATGGATTAATGTTGTGAGAATTTTCCTTATCTTTTTTAACATAGGACTCCTTTCATATTTTCAACTACATTATTTAATTATTTCTTTACCAAAATACTCTTAATTATTATACTTCTTTTTTTGTAATTAGCAATAATTACTATGATCGAAGATAAATTAATTCTCTCTTCTAAAAGGTAAACTTGAAAAACAGGACAAATTGTTATAAAAAATTTAATTTAATTAATACTATAATCAACTTTCTTAATTCCCGTAATTTAATTATAGGAGTCCTACATTTAGTATTCAATTAGTAACCATTTTGTTATATTCAATTAGTATCATTTTCTTCCCTGATGTATTAAAATCAACATATGCTATAATTTGTAACCATTTTGTTTTATTTCCTAGAATATACGTTTTTCTAACTTAATTCCTAGTTCTTATCATGCAGGGACTAATTGAATATAAATCAAAAAATATTACATAGACTAAAATTAGAAAATATTATATTATCGTGACTAAAATCAATCAACAAGAACCGGTTGTAAAATATTTCAAACATAACACTAAAAAGATACTTTTTAAGAGAATCTTTTTGGTGTTATGTTTTGAAATATTCTACAATCGGCTCTTGTTGATTGATTTTAGTTACCATAATATAATTTAGTCCATGTAATATCTTTTGATTTATATTCAATTAGCCCCTCCATGATAAGAACTAAAAATTAAGTTAGAAAAACGTATATTCTAGGAAATAAAACAAAATGGTTACAAATTGTAGCATATTTTGATTTTAATACATCAGGGAAGAAAATGATACTAATTGATACTTTTTGAGAGAATCTTTTTGGTGCTTAGTAACTTTTTTCCAATAGGGACAAAAACCAGACATTATCATAAGTTCGGAGACTAAAAACATAATTAACTCATTTATAAGCGACACTAACCAAGTATTTTAATTCAGCAGGAACAACAGTCCCCTCTTCAATGTATTGAAGAATCTCAGAAGGAGTTCCAATGATTAGGCCAATTGAGGAATTCGACTTTTCATTATCAGATGAAGCACAATTCTTTGCAGACTTAAATTCTGCATTATGGATAATATATCCTGCAGCATTAAAGCACTGCAATGCCAAAAGAAATTGGCATGATCAAAATCAATTCAAATATTTCAAGATGCATAATCTATAGGAATAAACACATGATGATAGTACTTAGTAGGGAAAGAGTGACCTGTTCAGCTTTCTCCTCAGAAGCACAAACCACGACAGCTCGAGGATGCTTTGAATTCAAACCAAGCAACTCTCTATCTCGTCTTAGCAGCTATACAAGTAATCGAATTTAGACAAGGAAATAATCAACATAGAATAAAAAAAACTGAAAAATAGAAGCCAGTTCTTCTCTTTTCTAGATGTCATGAAAATGAGGATAAATTATATGCTGCTGATAGACTTATTTATAAATGCTAAAATATTTAAGTTAATTTTGGAATCATGTTGTATATTTAGGCTTATTTAAGTGTCACATGTTTCTGAAGTAGACATCAAAAACCCTTGAGAATAGAAGTAACCTGTAATTTAATTTAATACTATGATGATTCTAAGAAAAATCACTAATTTGATCATAAAAATAATTTTGGAAATTTGTTTTACCTTTATTGAAACACTAAAGTTGGCAGAAAATGCTATGCTTCACAACAGAGTTCAAATAGA
Source organism: Cicer chorassanicum (assembly GCA_037974735.1). Taxonomy (NCBI): domain Eukaryota; kingdom Viridiplantae; phylum Streptophyta; class Magnoliopsida; order Fabales; family Fabaceae; genus Cicer; species Cicer chorassanicum. Next base: position 6,469,468 of record JBBPBP010009778.1, on the reverse strand, counting down.
TGAAATTATAAAACAAACAAGAGGCGGAATGAATTTGGTATATGGTGCTAAGAAATCCTCCATGTGGTTTTTACAAGTACAACACAATATTCTCTTTATTCCAAAATTTTGTAAGCAATAGGTATTTTAAAACTCCAAGATATAATTTGACATTTGCTTTCCAACTATACCCTTCCAGTAGTTATTCCTTTTGCATTGAAAATTGAGAATTTGTAAAACAATTGTTAAGAGTATTTTGGTACAAATATATACCAATTAATTGATTTCTTAATCAGTATGGTGAACCAATATAGACCATTTCAGCTTAACATCATCCTAAATGAAATAAAAAAGAACTATGAAACTTTGTACAAACACAAACACGTGACATTGACACGTAGACATGAATAATAATCTAAGAAAATAAAAGTGATCGAAGGTAAGTAACCACATGTGTACTGTCCAATAAATCAATTAATTGATTTTTTAATGAGTGTGGTGAACCAATATACAACATTTCTACTTAACATCATCCTAAATGAAATTTAAAAAAAAAAAAAAAAAACCTATGAAGCATAGCACAGAAACAAACACCAAACACTGCCCCGTAGACACATATAATAATCTAAGAAAATAAAAGTAATTGAATGTAAATAACCATATGTGTCGGATTCATATTACTTTCAGATACCAACACATGCCGAAGCAGCTTATTTCAAAGCATAGGTGCTTATCAAAGTGAACATCATCATCAACAACAACAACAACCAAGTCTTATCCGACTAAGTAGGATCAGCTACATGGATCAAACAATAATATAATGTTCTATCACAATCTATAGCACCAACACTTCTCTGATCAAAGGTGTGTCCCAGTGTCCAACTCATGTCAATGTTGCACATTGATTACATTAAACTGATTTATTTTATCAAATTAGTAGTCGTGTTGATGGGTCAGTGTCAATGTTATGTCCGGTATCCACATGAAAAAAGTGAATACCATAGCAAATGAATAAGAAAAATAGATAAAATTGCAAAGCCAGTCAAATCAAAACCCTAAATAAAAGAAGAGAATAAAACAAACCTGAATAAGGGGCAAGAAGTAAGCCAATGTCCTATCATTCAGAGAAGGTGAACTCAACAACAAACTCTTCCCTTCCAAAATAGATGGAATAACAACACACTGTATCTCACTTGGAACAAAATCACCAATCTCTTCCATAACCTCAACAATCACATCACTCAAACCCAACTCCTTAAAACTGGAAACCACCATAGAATCATTATTATTAGTGTTTGGGACTATTTTGTGAGCAATATTAGTAGTATCATCAAAACATGATGATGGAAGTGAAGTTGAAACATGTTGGTTAACCTTTGAAGAGGATCCTTTGAGCTTTCTTTGAGTGAAATGTTGGAGAAGTAGTGAATCCCTTTGGGAGTTATTGGAAGATGATGTTGAGAAAGTTATTGATGAAGAAGTGTGTGGTGGTTTGTGATGAAATTGAGAGTTGTTGCGTAGAGAAGAACAAGAGAGGCTTAGAAGCTCTCTTACTCTTCTTGTTCTTCTCATGGTTTCGGTGATGGTGATGGTGGCTTCTGTTGTTTTGGAACTTCGATTCTGTTGGCTTCGACAAATTGAACCCAAACCAATACAACTCCAACGGGAAATGTTATTAACACCCCTTATTTTAATTACCACCTCCTTTTATTTTTAACACTTTTCCTAGTTACACCCACTTATATATTCTTATAGCAAAATCAAATTTATTCATTCTACCAAAACCCTTTTATCTCATTTTCACTATATTTTTTTCATTTCTTCTTTCTTTTTTTTCTTCATCTTCCATTTTTACAATAAGCAGAAGCAAGTCGAGAATCACGCCATTTACTTGAACTCATTGTTCTACCAAAGATTTTTTTTTTTTTTGCCTCTTCTTCCATTTACTTGAACTTCATTCTTATACCTCTTCCTTTTTTATTTTTTTTCAATTTCATTGTTATGGATGTTTGTATAGATGTTAATTTGAGGAAAAACTCTTAATCAAATTTTACTAGTGTATTTAAAAGTCTCGGAAAATTCTAATGTCAATGTGACTATATTTTTAAAAAATATAAATCTTTTATTTTTATATTAAAAAGTGACCTGATTCTTATAGATTAAATCGATTGAGAAATATATTTTTATTTTTTATTTTCATTTTATTTCGATTACATATAAATAAATTTACGGAAACTCAATATATATCTTATGTAACTTAAATAATATTGTTAAAATTATCATCTGAATTTTTTATGATTTTAAAACACCTATCTAAGTTAGATTTGATGTGGTGAAAAATATCCCCGACAAAACTAAAAAAAAAAGTGTTAGGCGCCAAACTGAAAAACTTATTTGTTCCCACAAAATATTTCCATCGTCCCACAGCACACCACAGAAGAGAACAAACAGAGCAGAAAGTTGATGATCAGTTTGCACAACAATGTCGTCGTCGTCAACACTCTTCATCGCTCTCCAATGCTGCCAATGCTCCACCATGCAGGCACTGTCTCTCTCTCTCTCTCTCTCTAAATTCTGATGATTCCTTTCCTTTCCTCAACTATCATATTCATTTATATATAATATTCAGGTAAAGCAAAAGAAGAAAAGCAGCAACAAGTGGACCTGCGCACTGTGCAACCAGAATCAATCTCTTCGCAAAGTCTTCGCTCAAGGATATCAAGCTAAGGACATTCGCATCTTCGTCCAATCCTTCAACACCTCTCGCAATTCCCTCCAACAACAATGCCTCCTCGCCGGAACCCTAAATTCCACACCGGAACATGCTCTAGGAGTCTCCAAATCCTCAACCGACCTCAATGATAATAACAAGCGTACCGATTGGACTGCGTATCTCGATAATGACGATCATCATGCCGCCAATACAGCCGAACAACAAGGTTAATTTATCGTTATCTTTTTAAAAGGAAAATAAAATATCAATTATAGAATATATACTCCATCCGGATTGAAATATAACTAAAAATCGTAATTGAAAAGTTGATATATTTAGTAGATATATCAAATTTTCAGATTTTTTTTTACTTATATTTTATTCTAGAACTAGTATTGTATAATTGCAGTGTGTGATAATTAAAACTAAAGTAAACTTTGATATATGCACCTATGAAGCACATATGCAAAAATACATACACAGATACAACACTGACACTAGTAATAATTTGTAAAATTAGAAATGATTGAATGTATATGCATAAGTGTTATGTCGTTGTCAGACACTGACATACACTAGACACACCTTCAATTTGGAGTGGTCGGTGCAACATAAGTATACAACATGGATTGTTAGAAGATTATTATAGTGTATTATATTATCTAGACAAATTTAGATTGATTGGGTATTGATGAGCATGCGAGGTGAACAAGAGCATGATAGTCTAATTCTAGGATTGGTGATACAATATACCATAGAATTATAGGAGTATATAGATATAGGACCCTAATTTGGCTATGCTCTAAACTTAATATAGTAAACAAAAGTTGTTGCACAAAGATCAGAAGGCTTGCATTTTAAGTTTGTGTTTGGAGTTTTATTAGCTGATGTTGGAATGTGAGTCATCCCTATTCAGATTTATGAAATGAAGGGCTTGTGTCATTCTTTGAATAGAGCAAATTATTGTCCATAACATATAGTGTATGATATAGCCATCGTTAAATTTTGGTGTACAGATGGACTGTTATAAAATAAATGGATATATAATGATCTTAGAATTTAGTTTATTAATTTGGTATATAATTATAATCATTGTATGAAAAGGGTAACACTAATTATGTACAGCATATGGCAGAAGTAATTCATTTTCACAGTTGTAGGTTGACTTGGTTTTGATGTATTTTTTATGGATGGAATTGAACAGATGATGATTTTGAGCCATTGGTAGTGACTGAGTTGCCAAAGGACATGTTTAAGAAGCGCAGATTGGTGGATAATTCAAATTCTAGAAGTGACAGGCGTTTTGAAAGGCCAATGTTCCAAAACTCTCAAGGTGAATATTCCTTAATTGCTTGTGCCTTTGTGGTAATCAGTAATTCAAAGTATTCAATTTGCTTTGATGATGATAAGAATAGAAAACAACATATTATACCGATTGCAGTAAGTTGTCTGCGGTGTCATACGAGTATCAGACACAGATGTGTGTTGGACACGGCGATACGTCTGATTCTAGAGGTGTCCGTGAGAAGCCTCCAGATGGAATAAAAGCTTGAACTTTATGTTAAATATAAGTGCAATGTTAACTTGAATGAGTGAAAAAGCCTGACTCTATTTGATGAGAACCCAGCATCATAAAATGCAGAACAAATCTTAACCCAACTAACTTATTGATAACAAATCTTATCTTAACAATCTCTCCCTTAAACTGATTGTGTACATGTTTGGTTGTTCAACATGCACATTTTCACCGAGTTTACCATGTAGAATGGCAGATTTGTCTTCTTGCTGGTATAGCTTCCATTTTTTATGTGCAGGAAGACCTGTAATCATCCCGATAGTATCTATCTAAACAAAAACATCATTGTAATCCACCCCATGCTGTTGAGAGTATCCCTTAACCACTAGCCTTGCTTTATATATACTTGTCCACCTTGCTAAGTACATTTAATTTTGTTTTGCTAATCCATTTAACTCTAATCCTCAATTTCTTTTGATGATGCTAAGAATAATAAGCAGCAGATATTACCAATTGCAGTTAGTTGAAGAGAGAGACAAAATGAACTAAAATAATTGCCTTGTTAATTTGTTATGCAAATTGATCTTTTTCAGTTTCAGGGAAAAGCAGAAGTGGAATAACCATATGCTTTTAATGATATCAGAGTTCAATATTTTAGGTTAATATTTGCAACTGATAATATATATCAGAGCTTTGGGTTGATTCACAATGCAGATAATATAAATTTGCATCCAAATTTTTTCTTTAAAAAACTACCCAAAGCTTTGTGATATATGTAAGAGCAGAAAATATACTAAGAAATAAGTCCTTATTTTATAAATGGGTTGATTTGCATCAACAATATCTTGATTCACATAGATGCAGGAGAGCCAAAAAAGGATCAGCGAAGAATTACTCTATCGACTGAAAGCAATTCTGAGAGGAGAAATATTAAAGTGACACAGAAATGCAAACAGACGGTCAACAGTTCAGCCTCCAAATGGAATGACTACTTAACTAAGGACAGTGACAACTTAGAACTTGGGTGCAAGAGAGGCTTTAACTTCAAGGACCCTTCAGTTTCATGGAACAACGACATCTTAGAGGCCATAACTTGTGAGCAAAGAGTAGAAGATGATATTCACCCTGATTTTTTGTGAACTGTATCATTGACTGCTGCTAGGAGAGTACTTATGAGAAGTAAAGAAAAACCACCACTTTGCATAATGAATATATTCAGTAATACACAGAAAGCTTCTCAACTTTTTTTATATCAAATCATGCGTTACAAAAAAAGTGTTCAAATCTTTATAAGTTTGCAAATGATACGATAGTTCCACACATGTTTCTTCTGCTCCCATTTAAATGGCATGGCAATGGTAGGAGTTTGGGCAGGGTATTATACTTGTATTCAAATTGGAGCTACCCTTTTGAGGATATAGGTCACATTTACTGAACCTCATAAATCTGATTTGTACAAATTCTTTTTTCTGCACTGTTTCATTTATGTGATTTTTCTGCATATTTGCTTTGTTGTTGCATTTTATTTTATTTTTGCTTGGTTTTGTGCTATTTTTTTTGTTGCTCATAGTTGATTGCATAATCAATAATTTTTGTTGTGTTTATGTTGTTTTGCTTGTGCTTTTGAATTTTATTTACAGATTGTTCACAATTATTTAATTTGCATTTTGCATAATCATTTTTGAATGACAAATTAGTAGTTACTTGTTATTTTGTTAATGGGAAAAGTTGAATCCTTATCCCTCCCACCCATATATTCCTCTTCAAATCATCAAGTCACCTTCTCCCTCCTGCATAACCAATTATTGTGTTGTTGTTTTTTGTTATTGGTTTCCTTGCTTTTTGGTTTTATTTGTGTGCAGGATATGAAATGGTCTAAACAGAAATTTAAGTGTAATTAACAGTTAACTAAGAAAGTGTATTGTATCATTCCAATAACTAGGACTGTATCATTATTTTAGTTCGTCCAAGGTACCAAAAGTCTCACAAGTATACATAATAACATAAATCACACTCACACTAACATATTCAACTCCTAGTATCTGAGGGCAAGTTTGCATTAGATGTGGAAATTCAAATATATAAAATGGTCTTGATCATATTTGTTGAAACAAAAGAGTGATGACTTGTTGGTTGAAAACACGTTCTTATGATGTCTTATTTTCATGCCTAGAAAATGGATTTCAAGGAATGGGATAAATGACAACTTTTCCAATGGCTCTTGAGGTTTCCAAGTAGGAATATGCTTCAATGACCTCAGAAAATGGTATTGGAGTCTTTGGGTCAAGAATTGGCTTCAATTGACCACTTTCAAAGTAAGGTCTTAACTTCTCTAAGATAGATCCTTTAGAAGTCAGCACAAAAAATATAGCTGGTGGAAATCCAGGAGGTGCTATTGTCACAACTTTGCCACCTTCCTTAATAGCCTTCATAGCCCTATCAACTTCTCCTGCATCACAATCACAGAGTATAAAACAAGGACATTAATTAGCCAAAACAATCTCTATTTTGTGATCCAGATTCACTAAAATTTATTAAGTTAATGGACATATGGACTAAATTAATTTTTTATCTTCAATTTCAAAGACTAATTTGACAACACATCATAAATTTAGAGACCCGAAATGTAGCATCCTATAATTTGATGATCAAATTGGTGATTCACTCGTAATTATTATAAATTGCTATTTTATTTTTTAAAAGATATATATAATTAAAATTTTCTCAAAATTATCTAATTACATCTTTTATAAGTTATCTGATTAGATGGTGACTGATTGATGTCGGTTCCATCAAGTTATTTTGACATACACATTTATTTTTCTTTATTTTCATAAGTTGATATATTTGTATAATTTTAAAGGCAAAGTCAAATGTTTAATGCAGATTCAAAGCAAGGATGTGTAAGTACAAACACTTCGATTCAAATTAAGGTCTTACCTACTGTATCGAACACTACATCAAACTTTTGTGGAAGATCTTCAAAGTTGTCCTTTGTGTAATCGATAGGCAAGTCAACTCCCAACTCCCTCAAATAGTGGAGTTTTCCGGTGCTAGACGTTGCAGCTATCTTAGATGCACCATACACATGCTTAGCAAGCTGCACTCAACATAGATGTTTATTTTAGTATAACCCGAGTTCGAATTTAACTGTAACAATATTTTGTTAAATTTTATTTATTTTTAGGTTCAACTCTGAATTATTATCTGACTACTTTCTTTTAGAAATAAGAGGGTTAATAAAAATATATTTTGTGTTGTAATACTTTTTTTATGTTCAATCAATTCTATATTATTGGACTAAAACAAAGACCACATTGCAAACTCTAACATAAAAAATAATAATAATAAACTAAGAAAGTAAATTAAAACAAAATAACATAAGACTAAAATTAAATATTAACGTATAACATAGACAACAAAACAAAAATAATAAGTTGTATATTTGTAAGGATTAAAAATAAATAAATATTTTTATCAGGATTAAAAGAAGTGATATGTTTGTCACTATCACTAACATATTTAAATCAAAATTAGTTGTAACACAATTCATAATATATTGAAGGTCAAAATGATAGTTTAGGAACTTTAGATATCAAATCGAATCCGAACATAAGCACAAGATTAAAACATCAACAATCAAAAATTTTACCTTCCTAAAATAGAGTTGATTATATGTATCAAATTATCGACATCATATATAACATATCTCTACCTAACTCGTTAATCTCTAGATAACTAATATGTACTAAATTCATATATTATACATAAATATACACATTATATACACCTGAATTGCAAAGCTTCCAACTCCACCAGCTCCTCCCAAAACAAGGATAGATTTTCCAGCTGAAAATTGAGCTCTCTCAAGTCCTTCATAAGCAGTCTCAATGGCTAAAGGAATGCTAGCAGCTTCAATGAAGCTTAGATTGTTCGGCTTATGAGCTAATAATCTCTCTTCAGCAATAGTATACTCTGACAAAGTACCAAGAATCTTTAAGTTTGAAAGACCTTCTTCATTGATGTCACCATATACTTCATCTCCAACCTTAAATTTCACCACTTTACATCCCACTTTCACCACTATGCCACCAACATCAAATCCTGGAACAATCTTCTCACACCACCAACAAATAATAATTCATAAACACAAACACATGATATGATTTAGCTTGGCACATATATATAAAAAAGTTTTAAAGAATGTTTATAATTATACAGATATCATAACAAATCATCTTATGTGACTTTTAATATAATCACAATTTCCTTACTCAAACACAAGTACAAATTAAAATCAAATTTTTTAACTATGTCATAACTTATAGTTTATATTAAAATGTTCAAAATTTAAAAAATCACTCCTCTAAAAAAAAATTAGTAACAAATTGTAGACAAAATGATAATTTATCACTAATCTCATCAGGTAATTGAATGAAAAAATTAGAGATAAATTTTATATTTCTTCTATGATTTTTTTATCTAGAAGTAAATAACAAAATCTCATTATAAAGTTCATTAAACATATAATTTTAACGTATGTGAATCTCCTACAGCAGCTGCACGGTGCAACAGTAGTGAAAATCGTTAAATCTAGAGACAAAATTTATCTTTTTAGATTTAGGGATTCTCATTGTTATATAATGCAGTTGCTGCAAATGATTCAAGTCTCATTTTGACGTCTAAACATATATAAAAGTTATGGGGTTACTTTTAACAGCTTATTTAAGTACTTATTCAACAAACTACAATGAAAAAATATCAAAATAAATTGAAAGTTTTTATTATAGGTAAATCATAAAATATTCTTACAAATATATAGCCAAACACTAATATAAGTTGTTATGACATAAGACAAATAAGTTCTAGGTTAAACTTTTACAAATGTCCCCATAATTTTAAGAGATTAATTTTTATACATGTATAAAAAATCTTATCCTTTTAACAAATCACAACTACTCGGATATGTAACTTCGGAAAGCAATAATCATGGTTAAAATTAAACGTTTTCAAATATTAATATAAAAAACATTAATAATATTGAATATGTATATAAACTAATTATAATTTTAATTAAGAAGAAAATTAACATACAGGTAGATGAGGGTCGATGTCTTTGAACAAGGCATGCATCCTTTTGTAATCAACAGGATTAAGGGAAACAGCTACAACTTTGATGAGGACTTGATCATCTTTGAGTTGTGGTATAGACCAATTAGGATGCAATTTAAGAATATCTATTGGTTTACCATGTTCAGAGTAGAACCAAGCTTTTGTATGAGTTGGAATATTAGTACTAGGATCAGTGCTTGGAACAATATCTGTTGCCATCATATATATATATATATATATGAGATTAATTGATTTGATGGTTGTTTATTACAAGGAAACGATGTGGTTCTTCAGGTACGCACAAGTGATGGAGATGGAATTAATCATGATGAAAAAATGACAATTTTATAGACTTTGTTTCAAGGTTAATATTTAATATAAGCATTATTGGAGCTTAGTAAAAAAAGGTATGCATTATTGGAGTCTTCTATTTTTTTTTAAACTAAGAGTCTTATCCTTATTGGAGTCTTATAGAAATTGACTTAGAAGTTGAGGAGGGATCTACTCATTGGAGTTTTAACACTTCATTCACAACAAAATTTGACACATTTAAATTGTAACAAAATATATACAGACTATTTTCATCTTATTCAGTGATAATATACCAAATATGTAAGTTCATAATTAATGAATAATATCTTTGATCCTATATATAAAAGAAATTGAGTCAATAAAATTTGATATATATGATTCAAATTTTAGACCAAATACATCAATTTTAATTGACCTAAACTTCTCTTATATATAACACTAGAGGTAGTATTTTTTTCATTGTATACTTAAACGAGAGAGGTAATTTAAGTAATGAATTTGAACTTTTAATGAGATTAACAAAAACAAATGTGAATAATCACTTATCTTAATAAGTATATAAGAAATTAATTTTGCCTATACATATTTTGTTATAGGGGAGAGTGAGATGGTATTTCTTACAAATATTTAAAAACGAAATGCAAATGACTTTAAATGACTGAACTTGCATTAGTATCCAATAGTATTTAACCATTTGTTATTGGTCAGCCTTATAATTTCAAATTTTAGCTCTAAGACATGTGACATTGGAAGTAACTATTGGTATTGTTTTTCTTTGAATTCAATTTATTTGATTTGTTTTTCTTTAATACATTTATGAATGATTTCGAAATAAAGGGAGGGTGTCACACTCTTGTGTTGGGCATCCAGATGTTGGCCTAATCTAAAATATTTTTCATTCTCGTCAGCACCTAAAATATCATAGTGAATGCAAATTTGATGAGAAATTAAATTTATTTGAATAAATATCACCATCTATTGACCTTCTTTTTGTTAAGTTGAAAAAAAATTGTGCGAATTTTGAAACATAAACATTTATTCTTCCAAGGTTTGTACATTGAGGGATGATCATGGCCATAACTCGTTCAACTGTCTATACTGTAGGAAAAAACTGTTAATTGTTTTCCAAGTCTGACTTTAGTAAACTATCTAGAGTTCCTTCAGATTTTCACCCCCAACGATTACCATCTCTTGTTCACAATCCTGATGTAAATTTGAAAATTAAAATATTTGCCTAACAACAAAACCAATTTAACATTCTTACCTACGAATGCAACTTTCTAAAAGTAAACATGACTACAGTACAATGATGGCAAACAGGATTTACTCAAGCATCTCGTGTGGAGTGTACAAAGGAATCTAATGAAACTAAAAAGAATCTGAAGAATTTGTGCCACCTGCATTAGAGAGAAATTAGTGAGATGAGATCATTCAACTTTTCATCAGACCAGCATGCACATCCACCCCTCTGTTCATTCTCTGGAGCAGCCTCTGGAATAGGTTGAAAATATCTGCAAAGGATATTTAAATATTAAATGAATCCAGAAGTCAGCTAAGCAGCCATCAGTTTGCTGAAATAGGTTTAATTTCTTATTCATGAAAAAGCCCTTAGTTTATAAATGTCGAGAGAACTTTTAAAGATAATTGAGGCGCAGAAGTTGATTTCAATTGATGATTTTTGAGAGAAGCCAAAAGTGCATGGTTATTGCAAGATCATTTCAACTTTCTCTTTTCTATGAGTACTTGGAAAAAGTTTAACCAAATTAACTCTATCTGTAGTTTTAACATGGTTCCTGATAGAGCAGAGGTAAGATATAATTAGATGAAGAGAATTATTGTATTATTTGATATGAAAACGTAAAGTGATTCCAGAGCTAACGCTCCTCAGTTAGAGAAAACAATTCTCTCACTGCCCAACCTCTAAGGTGTAACTGAAATATGAAAAAACCATCCAACTACCTCCCTTCACACTCCTATTTATTAGTGGAATATTAACTCACTATGCCAGCTAGACAATCACACTTTTCCTGCATTCCCTTTCTTATTCTTTCTCACATATACTCGCCACTGCTTAGGCCTCACCTCATCTCTGTTAACTAAGAGATCCCCCTCATCACTTGTGGGGCCCAGCCCATTCCTATCATCACCCCCACCTTCAACAGTAGCCTTGTCCTCAAGGCGCAAATCAGGGAATTGACTCTTCAGCAACAGTTCCTCTTCCCAGGTAGCATCTCCAATATCCATGCCTTCCCATTGAATCAACCATTCTCGCTTATGCTGCCCACCATCAAACTTATCCCTCCATGACAAAACCTTAACAGGAATAATGTCCCCCGTGTCAGACTCCAAACTGGTAGGTAATTGAGTTGTAGCAGTATAATTGCCTATAGCTTTCTTCAATAGAGACACATGAAAAGTAGGATGTATTTTAGATGTTGCTGTTAACTGTAGCTTGTAAGCAACCTGTCCTATCTTCTTAATGACTTGATAAGGACCAAAAAATCTGGGAGCCAATTTTTGATGAATCCTATGCACAACAGATTGCTGTCGATGAGGACGTAATTTGAGGAAAACCCAATCACCAACCTCAAATTGCACTGCCTTGCGTTTCTTATCAGCTTGGTATTTCATGTACTCTTGAGCTTTGAGTAAATTAGCTTTCAGTTGACGCAAAGCTTCATCCCTGTCTCTTAACTCCTGGGCTACAGCTTCTACTCTGGTTTCTCCCTCCAAAAAATGCACCAATACTGGAGGTCTCCTGCCATACACCACCTCAAAAGGGGTGAACCCTGTGGAAACATGGAATGTGGTGTTGTACCATAGTTCTGCCCACGGAATCCAATGTGCCCATGTCTTAGGTTGATCTGCAATAAAGCAACGTAGATAGGCCTCTAAACAGCGGTTAATGACTTCTGTTTGGCCATCAGTTTGGGGATGGTATGCCGAAGACATTTTAAGCACCGTGCCTACTAGCTTGAACAACTCTTTCCAAAAAATACTCACAAACAAGGGGTCACGATCACTCAGAATCGACTCCGGAATTCCATGTAGTTGAACCACGTCCTTCACAAAAATAGCAGCAATGGAGCGAGCAGTAAATGGATGTTTAAGAGGAATGAAATGACTATACTTGGAGAGACGATCCACCACCACCAAAATAGCTTCAAATCCATTACTTTTGGGTAAACAAGTAATGAAATCCATAGATATCTCACTCCACACCAAAACTGGAATAGGTAGTGGTTGTAGTAACCCACTAGGCGTAGTCGCGGCATATTTTTGGCGTTGACAAGTGTCACGAGCTTTCACAAAATCTTGCACCCTTTTCATCATCCCTTGCCAATATAATGTGCCTGCCATTCTCCTATAAGTACGTAGGTAGCCGGAGTGACCCCCACTAGGGGAGGAATGAAAATCCTTAAGTAGATCCTCAATAAGTGGTGAGTTAGCCGGTATTACTAACCTATTTTTGTAGAATAAGATGCCACCTTTTAAGGAAAACCCAGGTTTAGCAGTAGGATCCTTTTGAATAGCCTCCACAATGCTTTTAAGCCAGGGATCCTGCGATACATCTTGTTGCAATTGGCTGCTCTGCTGCCAAATAGGATAGGATTTAAGAGCATGAATTTCAGCATCCTCATGTTGTCTAGATAAAGCATCAGCCACCTTATTTTCCACTCCCACCTTATACACCACCTCAAAGTCAAAACCCAGCAACTTAGCCATCCATTCCTGCTGATTTGTTGTGGTAATACGTTGCTGTAACAAGTGTTTTAGGCTCTTTTGATCAGAATAAACCACAAACCGCCTTCCTAACAAATAATGTCTCCAATGTTGAATAGCTAACACCAAAGCCATTAACTCCTTATCATAGGCCGATTTAGATAACCTAGATGATTCAAAAGCCTTGCTAAAATACGCAATGGGATGTTTAGATTGCAACAAAACAGCACCCACCCCTTTTCCTGAGGCATCACATTCAATTTCAAAAGGAAATTTGAAATTAGGCAGAGCTAAAACTGGGGCAGTTGTAACAGCTACTTTCAATTCCTCAAAAGCTTCGGCAGCCGCATCATTCCATCTAAAACCATCCTTCTTTGTCAACTCGGTCAAGGGTTTAGCAATATTCCCATAGTTAGCTATAAATTTTCTGTAGTAACCCGTTAATCCCAAAAAACCTCTCACCCCTTGACGTTCTTAGGGATTGGCCATTGTAACACACTGCTAACCTTGGCAGGATCCACAGCAACCCCTGCTTTGGAAATGACATGGCCCAAGTATTCAACTTGGTGTTTACCAAAAGCACACTTCTTTCTGTTAGCCACAAACTGATGTTGTTTCAAAGTGTTTAGAACCATCTCCAAGTGCTGCAAATGAGCAGTCCAACTAGTGTTGTACACTAGTATGTCGTCAAAAAAAACCAATACAAACTTCCTTAAAAAAGGCTTAAAAATATCATTCATCACTGATTGAAAGGTTGCAGGAGCATTGGTAAGGCCAAATGGCATCACCATAAACTCATAGTGACCCTCATGAGTACGAAATGCAGTTTTATGAATATCCTCTTCTTTCATACGAATTTGATGATAACCAGATTTTAGATCAATCTTAGAGAAATAACCCGATTCATGTAACTCATCTAACAATTCATCTACCACAGGAATAGGGTACTTATCTTGAATTGTAACCTTGTTAAGTGCACGGTAATCTACACACATCCGCCAAGATTGATCCTTCTTCTTGACCAAACTAACGGGACTAGAGAAAGCACTAGTGCTGTTTCTAATCACCCCCTGCTGCATAAGGCTCTGAATCTGTTTTTCAATTTCATCCTTATGTAGATGAGGATATTTGTAAGGCCTCACACTTACCGGACCAGCACCCTGCAAAAGTTCAATGGAATGGCTAGTGTTTCTTGTAGGAGGAAGACCCTGGATTTCTTTAAATATAATAGCAAACTGATCTAGCAACCTTTGCAAATCCTTAGTCTGTTGATCTGAGACACGAGGCACTTGTGAACCTACCACCTCCATCAAGGTAGGCCATTCGCAGCTTGTTGTCAGCCGAAAGGAGTGATGATGCTTTGGAAAGTAGCCATCTTCTCATCTAAGGCTTGACCAAGGAGTTTCACCATACTGCCCTTATGGTTGAACACCATAAACATTTCCTTCCAATCCATGGTCACCTTCCCCAAAGTTTCCAGCCAAACAACTCCCAAAATCAGATCCACACCCCCTAGCTCCAACACATAAGCATCAAAACAAAACTGCACCATTCCCACGTCCATCTAAATTCCCTTACACCTACCCATAGTTAGGACACGATGACCATCTCCTAACTTGACACCCATGGGAGTAGAAGGTACCATAGGCAGTCCCAGAGCTTCAACCACCTTAGGAGATATGAAATTATGCGTGGCTCCACTGTCAATAAGAACCAAAATAGGTGCACCTTGCAAACAGCCCTCTACTTTCATTGTGCGAACCTGGTTTGGAGTGGTGGATACACCAAAAACTCCCATCCCTTTACATTCTAACTCCTCTTGTGCAATCTCTTCTTCCGACTCAGCCTCCAGCACCACAATTTCTCCTTCAACGTTGACCACTTCATCGTCCCCCAAGATAATCAATCGTAACTGCTTTGTTGCGCATTGATGGAGGGGATCCCATCGTTCATTGCAACGAAAACAAAGTCCCTTCGCGCGACGCTCATTAAACTCTGCACTTAGTAAATGGCGAACGCCACGTGAATGACGGCGTGAAACGTCACCAGAGTTTGGACGTAAAGGTGGAGTAGAATTGGGAGGGTGTGTTGACCCAGTTTGAGATCCAAGACCCGACCCGGTACGCATTTTACCCACATTGTTGCTAATCTGGTTAGGGTTTGCAGATCTGTTCCATTCCCCTTCGCGATTGGCCCAGTTAGGTTTCTGAAATCGGGCCCAAGAACCTTGACCCGTTTTGCAGCGAAATCCAGATCCCTGCCCCGAAACAGCAGCAAATTCACTCTCAACATCACGAGCCAATTGCATCGCTAAGTAACGATTACTAGGCCTGAGGGTACGCACACGAGAACGAATGTCATGACGTAAACCACCAATGAAATAACCAAGAAACTGTTGTTCTGGTAAACGGCCACACTGTGAAGAATACAATTCAAATTCAGCAATGTAATCCTCCACGGATCCAGATTGTTTTAATTCCTTCAATTCTTCGAAAGGATTCTCCAAACGACCACCACCAAAACGAACTATCAACGCCTCCGTCAAACTATCCCAAGACAGATCCTCCGTAGAATCATGCCATAAATTGAACCAATGAATTGTAGGACCTTCCATACTAAGCTTCGTCAATTGAATCCTCACGTCTGCAGAAATGCGTTGTACGTCGAAATACGTTTCTGCTCGAGCGATCCAAGCAACTGGATCATCACCGGTAAACGCCGGCAATTCCACCTTCTTCGCAGCTAAACGGAATTCATCTAACGGTGAGGGGGCTGCTGTAATGTTGTCCTGAGACGTGTCACGCAGCGTCAAAGCTCTCTGAATTTCAGAACCAATGAAGTCACGTAACGACTCAATGCTGGCCTCCACACGTCCCAAACGCTCCTCCACTCCGGTGATTCTTGCGTCCATTCTGGTTTGCATGAACGTAGCAGGTCGGACCAATTGATAGAGCAGAGATAAGATATAATTAGATGAAGAGAATTATTGTATTATTTGATATGAAAACGTAAAGTGATTCCAGAGCTAACGCTCCTCAGTTAGAGAAAACAATTCTCTCACTGCCCAACCTCTAAGGTGTAACTGAAATATGAAAAAACCATCCAACTACCTCCCCTCACACTCCTATTTATTAGTGGAATATTAACTCACTATGCCAGCTAGACAATCACACTTTTCCTGCATTCCCTTTCTTATTCTTTCTCACATATACTCGCCACTGCTTAGGCCTCACCTCATCTCTGTTAACTAAGAGATCCCCCTCATCACTCGTGGGGCCCAGCCCATTCCTATCAGTTCCTTATCAGCATTTCAACATATTATTATTTGCTTATAAATGTGCTTAGTCTGGTAATATAACTTAGGTGCTAGTTGAAGTGCACACTTCTCTTGTTTATGTAGCACTCTAAGGCCACCAATTATTTTCACGAAAAGCAAGGAAGAGTAAAGATGTGCGAGCATTTAATTTATCACTTGTGAAGCAGCATTTCTGTGTCATATGCGAGAGCCATAACTTTTAGGATGAATCTCTGTTTTCACCATTTTTATGGGGTGTAGTTCTCTTATTCCATGCTTACCAAAGCTCAGAAAATGGATTTTGAGATGAGAGGGTTTTCTGTCTAATTTGCAGGAGGATTAGCAGGCTTAACTGTGTTGCTTGCTAAAGTTAAGGATCCCTTAATAATATAGTATGTAGCTGGTAAGTAAACTAAGAGGAAAATGATAGGAGCTAAGAATAATTGGGAAAAAAAAATCAAAATTTAAAGCTAAAACAATTAAAATAACGCGATATTGTATATCAGCATGCAAATCAACAGCAAATCTTACATGTCCTGGTCGCGCTCATTGGCTAAAGCAGTCTTGGCAATACAAAGGAATGCAGCATCAACATTGTAGTCCTCTTTTGCAGATGTCTCAAAGTAAGGAATATTCCCTTTTGAAGTACACCAGTCCTTTGCTTTCTTTTCAGAAACCTGTGGAAGATAATTAGACCCTTGAGGAGGAGATGAAGAAATTTATAAGTGCAATAGAATTTGCCTACCACACGACTATTCCCGCCATCAATATCAATTTTGTTTCCAAGCAATATAAATGGGAAAGTCCTTGGATCAGAAGGGTTTGCCTGTGCCAGAAAATATAAATCATAATCAAAGCCTATCTTCAATGGTAAAAGAAAAAGGGAAACTTGGATATCCTAAGTGACATATTTTCAAAGAAACATGGATGTTCATAAAGAAGTCAAAAGATTGTAGAGATTTCAGGTGTCAAACTAGCCATCTAAACAAGCAAACATAAAACGTTAATTAATGACCCAGAAAATTATGCATCCTCAATGAACAAACTAAAACAAATTTGTCAGATCAATGAATTTCGAGATATGGTGGGATCATATCTCTTCAAACAGAAAAATTACTACCAAGGGCAATCCAATTACATAACATGTCATGCTGTGGTATATTTGATTCAGAAATAATTTGAATGATTCATTCACCCAGAAAAAAACTCATGTTTCGGGTTACATAATTTAGTTCGCAGAAATTCAAAGAAGACAAGAATAGAAAAGGAAAGCCATACTTGGTAAGTAACAATAAAAAGACATAATATTAAATATAATAAAGCAAAAAGCCAAAAATTTACAACAAACTCTGTGATTAATGGAATCCATAAATGTAATAACATGTAACTTAGTCTAGTGAACCAAGTACAATTTATTTAACAAAATGAACAATGCTTGAAGAAGGTTTCATTGATGTTGATTCCCAAAGTTTTCCTAATTACTAAAGGCGAGGAATGGCCCCTAGTTTCTCTCTATATACAAAATATTGGTCAGTCATTCATCAAAAAGGTAGACAAATCCTATCAAGGTAATTTAATGAATTCATTCTTCCACTATATTGACCATTAAATGGATGCTCGATAAGAAATGGCTTCTGAAAATTAAGAAATGGATTTTGCAAAGAAATGTCAGCTCATGTTGGAATCCTTTAGTAGTTCCTTTCTTCTTCTTCATAATTACTTCATGCTGTTTTGGTTTGCAAAGCTTCTATTGAGTGCATTTCAATTGCATCCCACAAAAAAGAGAGATGAACTAACTCAGTTGTTAGTATTATGCGCAGAAAAATATGAGGGATGACTTTCTGTTTCGAGGTGGCCCAGAAAGGAGGACTCCTGACAATCCAACACGGTCGTGTGAATTCATTGCGAGTGTGCAACTATATCTTAGAACAATAGTCACTCGTTAATCAAAGCTGACCACATGAAAGGGCGAAACTGCACCAACCTTGGGTCGAAGGGCTAGGTGTAACCTGCGGGTAGTGGAGAAAAAAAGAAACACGTGAGCAAAAGCTCGTTTGAGAAGAGACAATTCTCTCTTTGCCCAAGCCACAAGGTTTCTAACAGAATGATACTCAATACCCCTCCCTTGCTAACCATCTCCTTAATATAACTACCTTTCTTCCCTATCAGATATGCCACATAAACAGCTTTGTCCCCAAGGCTGGGAGTTGAGACGGGGAATCTGACTTGGGTACATGAACAGCTTGCAAGACACCAAAAAAATCAGGCACAAACAATTTGAACAAAACAACCGCTGCTACAGCACGAAGTAAGGCAACAACAAAGACATTAGCAAGGTGCCACTGAAGTACAAATCTCATAAGCTCAATTATCTGCGGGTCTTTTTCAAATAATAACCATGCAGAAACCATTTCCATGCTTAGAACATGTTTGAAAATCAAAAGCAAGCAATATATGAATCAAATTATGCCATATGCTCTTGTGAAGGAAGACTAATTATGCTAGGAAATATAGAATCAATATCCATCTTGGATGATAATACTTGTCCAATCCAAGACAAGTAAAACAACTAAATAAGCTATGTTTTTGCTAGTTTTTAACCTCAAAAGAAACATTCAGATGCCACAACTGTCTCAAAAAACTATTGGAGAAGATGCTATAAAGCAAAACCATGGTCATGGGTCATTACATAGCCAAATATACTTAACATAAGACAGCTATCTGAAATAATCATAATCACTTACTGCTACAATTAATAATGACATGAAGTTTGAAATCAGTATTCAGATCTATTTAGGAACACTAATCCTACGCATGTGAAGAAATGAAGTTCTCCATTGCCATCATAATCTCAAAGATGCATGAAGCAGCTTGTCCCACAAAACTCAAATGCACTGAAAGGAATCTATTTATTGATTATAATTAATTTTGACTTAACATTTGGAAGAGCGTAAGAGGCTCAAGGCTAACACGCAAATCACCAAAAGTAACAAAATAAAAAAAAATAGCGAAGACGTAGTAAACCTGTTTGAGAAACTCCTCGTGCCAGTTCTCAAGCGAATCAAATGACTTCATGACATTAACATCATAGACTAGAACACAGCAATCTGCTCCTCTATAAAACGCAACACCAAGGCTTTGAAATCTCTCTTGCCCTGCAGTGTCCCATATCTACAACCGAGACACAGAAAGCATTGAAATATACACAATCCAACATGATAATAATCTTCAACACAATAAAATAAAAGAATACTGAAATACCATTGAACTAGAAAACCCACTTGTAGAGTAACGAGTCTGTCATCGATCTGCAGTTCTTTAGTGACAAAATCAGCACCAATTGTAGCTTTATATTGCTGACTAAACTTGTTGTGCACATATCTATACAAGTAGTTAACGGTCTACATAACCTTAAATTGATCTGAATGAAATAATCACAAGTTTTGGAGAAGCATTATATAAATATTAAAAGAAAGTCAGCAAAGTTAAATGTGTATCACTATCACCTGAATTATGTGACCAACCACATTCAATACTAGAGAGCAATAATAGTACATTTAAGAGTCCTACCTCCAATAGTCATTAAGCATATCAATTGAGATGAGAATGAAATGAGTAATATAATAATAAGAAGAAGAAAAGGATACTGATTCATCAAAGAAGTCTTTCCAACCCTAAAAAAAATAAAAATAAAAATGAATTGAAAAAGAGTGAAGAGAAACCCTAAAAATGGAAAAAAGTGAGGACGTTTGAAGTATACATACCCACTGTCTCCTAGAACGATCACTTTCAGCAAGGTTCGTTTGCGTAATGACATGATTCCGTTCCGTTCCTTTTATTCTATTTCTCTTTCTTCGGGAATGGGATTTCTAGTTATTACTATTCTGCAATTCATTTTTCAGATATATATTATGTTATGAGAGAGAGAAAATAGCTACTTGTTATAACTACTTCGATACATAGATCGAAGGAAAAAGGGGCGCCAATTTCGATAGCTACGTTCTTTTCACCGCCACGATTTTTGTTTGGCTTCATTGTATTTTTGTCTTCTATTTTTATTTTTATTAATTTTTAAATTGATCGCATGTTTTAAATTATAAGGATATTAATATCACAAATTAATGATAATACAAAATTTAAAATTACAATTATTTTCTTTTTTTTATTTTGAGTTGAAGAAAGTAGAGGTGATTTACAATTCACTAGAGTTGGAATAGCTTAAAAATTAAGAGAATGCCAACAAATTTACTTATAAACTATATATCAATTAATGAATACAAGACAAGTCAGAATGTTGTAAATATCACTTTTATGGACGTTTGTTTGGTTCAATTAAAGAGAAATGAGAGAATGAATTTTAATGGATGAGAGAGGAGAATAGAGATTTTAATGGTTCTATGTCTGGTTCAAACAAAAATGAAACATTTTAGAAGAAGTGTATTTGATTCATTTTTTATAAGAGGAGAAAATGGAAGCAACATCCCTTCTAAATTGGTTTTTGTTCTCTTTGTTTTTGAAGATTTGGAGGGAAGTAAAATGATTCCATATAACTAAAAAATCATTTAAAATTCTTTTTATCCTCTTCCTCTCCCCTCTATTCAAATTTCTCCATTTCCCTCTCCTCCTCTCCATTAAAATCCTTCCCCTTTCCTCCCCGCTTAACCAAACACACTTCATCTAAAATGTTATCTCCTCTCCTTTCTATTTACCTCAAATCAAACACATACTCTTTTAAAAATTAAGAAAGGCAAAATATATCTCGTGATCTTTTTATGAATGTAAATATTTGCACCAATTATTCTAATTTCAAACCAACGAACTTTATCATACTCTCATTATACTTTTATTGTTCTTAATACTTTTGTGGTAAATGGTGAATGGTATTGATTTTTCACAGGGTTCAAACTTGACCAGAGAGCTGGGTTGACCATAATTGTCACTCATGAGCTTTTATTGGTTAATTTGTGAGTTTTTACTTTTTGTGGAAGTTGAACCCAATATATATGGATTAAGTACCGTTTTTTTAACTTCTACTACGTTATGAAAATATTGCGACAATGTGTTTTCTCCTTAGCTCGTACAATGTTGTTGTGTTGTTCAAAGTATTTTCTAATTGAAAGTCAAAAACTAATCTTTCCAAGATTTATTAGAGGAGCTAACTTCTATAAATATAATCTTATCTATGCACATCGTACAACTTAGTTTTATGGTAGATCACCATGATAAATGGTCTATAGTGGATTAATGTTTAAAAGTTACTAAAAATGTTAACGAGACGATCGAAGACACTCTTCAAATGTATAATATAATTTTATGGTTCTCTTGATTTTTATGACCGCGACAATTACTCAATCAACGTAATTACTTAAAAAAGATTATAAAAAAATCAATGTGTATCTAAAAACTCAACTTGTCTTGATCCAACATCAATTATATAATTGTCTTAACTGAAAAGATAAATATAGCTATTAAATTAGATATTTGAAAAGTTTTTTCTTGTCATTAAGATTTCGTATGACTTTATACATTTTTTAAAACAGTCTAGGTCAAATTTCCCATATTATCTATTTTCTCTTTTTATAATAGTCATAATAATAATTGTTATATTTATTAATAAAGGGAATAAGTTTTTTGTGTGACTTATTTTATTATTATTTTTACCTTTACAAATTTTTTCTTTTAAAACCTATTCAATTATATATTTTACTTTTATAACTTCCACCCAAGTTATTTTTGATAACAAAAATAAAAATAAATTACATAAAAAAAGTAAACAAATTTATAAACACATTTTCATAATAAAAAAAAGCGAATAGATGTCCGAATAAGTTAATACTAATAAGAGGAATCTATTTATTTAGAGGAAAAAATGATAAAACTGACTGTGTCGTTAAAGAAAAAGATACCATACCAGCAAAGAAGGAGGAAACGAACATTTGCGTAGAGAGAGCATGACTGAAACTATGGAAGACGAGATATCACCATTGATAGGAGGAGAAATCGAGGAAGAGGAAAACCAAAACGACACCGTTCAAAGAAAGATACCAGAAGTAGAGATCCATTTATTCCGTCAAGGTAAAGGACCTGTTGTCGTTTTCAAATCTGCGTTGGGAGGTTATGAACAGGACCAATTAGAGGTCAGAGAACTACTCGATAAACACGGACTTAAATCCATCTTCGCTTTCAATCATCAAACGCGTCTTCGTGGTGTTCCTGTTAGGTTTCACCCTAGAAATGGAAGGTCTCTTTTGAGTTATAGGGATGGTGCTGTTGTTTACCTTGATGGTGAACCTAAGGTCTGTTTTTTTATTTTATTATTTCTTTCTGTTTTATGAGAAAGTATCTTAGGATATCTTGATAGGCAAATTCTATAATTGAATACTCTAACAATGACACTCCTCAGAATTATAAGATAAACGGTTATCCTAGATTTAATTGTTGAGACGCTGAGTAGATTGATGCCATTCAAAACTCTAATGACAAACAGCAACACTTCTCGGATGTATAAATTGACGACCCTCCTTGGTTTTATGGTTTAGACGGTGACCTGATTGTGTTGGTTCGATGAGTTGAGTTTTGGGGATAGATTTTTTTATTGAACTGACATTGCTTTAGTCATTGTTTCAGCTGTAAAAACTTGGAGAGTTAGATAACTTATACTTTCAAAGAGTGTTGTCGATCGTCGTTAGAGTTTTGGCTGACTTTTAAGAACTGGTCCACGGCCAGCCACCTATGAAGTGATTCACCATAGTGAATATCTTGATAATATGTTAGAGTATCGTAGTTTATCTCATAAGCTCAGTTTCTAATCTTAATCTTAGAGTATTCTGGATTATCAACTAAGATTGAGTTTCATATACTTTGTTATTATAATGATTTGTTTTACGATTTTCCTATTTATATATAATTAGGATTCTTATATCCATCCCTAGAGATTAATGTTTAGTCTTTTTATAGTCATTATCAGTCATATTACACCATAATTATATTTCTTCTTTTCTTTTATCTAAAACCCGTAACGTCAAACAAACCCTTTGGGATGCTTACCTTAAATCATTTCAGTTTTGTTCACCTATGTTCTTGAGAGTCAGCAGTGATTTCTTCGGTTCGTTGTTTGATGGTCTGATCTTGTACACAAACCTTATTGATTGATTGTTCTGGTGTTCTCTGTTGGTTTATCCAAAATATCTTTTTGTGCCTGACTATATCGGGAGTTATGTTTTCTCTACAAATAGTATATTTGTAACAAATAGAGTGGAATGACATGGAATGATATAACATCAATTTTTTTAAAAAAACTAACTAACTTTTTCCTTTTCATTCCACTTCATTCCATCTTATACCACCAATCCAAACACATCATGGGAAAAGCTTATACGAATCCATAGGTAAATCCTACAAAATGCATGTAGGAATAGGAATCAGTTGCAGCACTAGGAGAAGTAGCTGCATGTTTTTGTCTCTGACAGATGTCACAACTTCTTACAAAATCTTGAGTTGTTGCTTTCTTCATAGCAACCCAATATTAGTTACCATCCATTCATCTGCATGTCCTTATGAACCCAAACCCTTCACCAAGAGAAGAATGATTATCACTAATAAAGATGGAATATAAGAGATTTTGGTTGAGACTAACTTCCAATTTACCTTTAGCATTTGCATTAGTACTTCTGACATGGATAAATTGTGATGGAATAAAAATTTTAAGAAATGAACTTTCACTTTTTGGAGCCACTATCGCTCTTTGCTTTATTGCTATCAGGGTCTTGTTCTTCCTATCTGTCCAAGCATCTGACTTAATTGAGCATCCACATTGCACCTGTTCCTCCTCTTGTCCCTTCGCAAATCCTTTGTATATACCAACTTTTTTTTTGATCTCATGATAGCTTGCAACCTTTAAACGAGGACCATATTTTCCAACAGCCGCTGAGACAGTTTCACTACTTTTAAATGAATTCTATTCCCTCAAAAGCATTGAGTTATGTACAAAACGGTTCATGCTCTTGCTTCCTTATGACAATAATCGTTTATGCTTATTTACTTATTTGCTTCTTACCTTTTCCCATTTGGATATTTTGTTCTGATTTTCTAACAAAAAGAAAAAGAAAATCGATGTGGCCTGTGGCATTTGCACTCTTCATGTCAGCAAGCAAAGTCGCCTTAGTTGCAGACCTTTTTCCACTTCGAATTCTTAAAAGTTCTTGCACCTCTTCTTCTTCATCCTGATTTTCTTGCAAACTCTGCTTGGTGTCACTTGATTGAAGAATCAAAGATACATTTATGTTTGCTTCATATAAACTGAGCATTTCTTAAATCCTCTAGAATATTTTATTATGCATAATCACATTATCACTAGAAACTATCAAAAACTATGTTTGTCTTGGAAGTCATTTCTTATCAGGAGTATAGGGACAACCAGACAAGTGTTCAATGAACTCTAATAATTTAAATAATAAACGGAAGATTATCAGCTTTCTCCGAAGCTTGGTGCAATCCTTTTCTTTTTCATTTTTCAGGATTTGGGACAGATTAAGAATGGTAGTATCAAATTGTGCTCTCTACTCTAGAATATTTTGTAATTGGATTGAACTTTTTTCTTCAGAATTTTTACCAATAACCTCTTGTCCTAAAAACTGCTGTAGGATGTAAGCACCTAATATACTGAAAGTTTTCTTTTGCAGGACTCACTAGTTAAACCAGTTACCAGGATCTTGATTGGTGTTGCACTAATAACCCTCATGATCGTAATAGTTTCGAGGGATACTCCCGAATGGATGAAGAAAAAATTAAACTTTTCTTCTGTGAACTTCTCTCCATGGATCTTGGCTTGTGTAGTTATTGTCTTCACCCGCATGAGAAAGAGAACTAAAGATTTTCTGACAAAGCGCGGTTGGTGAATGAATGGACTTGTGTTGATGCTTTTGTGGTAGGCTTTTATGCATTTCTCTACACGTTTTACTGATACACCAAATCCCATCAGAACTCTCCAGTTTAGTGTGCCGTCTAAATCGACATTTTTTTGTTGTGATTTTAAGTTATATCATCATAAATGGTATAGGTTAATAATAGGTGATGCCACATTTGATAATCCTGTTTGATACATGCTCTTGTTCAAAGAGTAAAGGCTTCTTCTATTTGCATTTTATTTCTCTTTTATTTTGATATTGCCTCTATGAAGCATTTATGATTGCAGTGGAAAAATATTGTCTGCTGCTTGCATTGGAATTTGGGAATCTTAACTTCTCCCTCCAAATCCAATTCAAAACTATGAAATTTCATAAATTCAATGTTTATTACTTTTCCCAGTTATATCCCTTTTTGTTGGTAAATTATTGCATCTTCTTTGAGCAATTGTAGAGATCAGTTCTTTGAAGTATTGTCTTTAACAATGGAGACCTTTTCCAATTGAGTATTGCATAATTACTTAATTTAATAAAATAAGGGTCCGTTTGATAGTCAGGATAGGAAGACAGATTAACTTATCCTATTTTACTCTCATTTTTTTTTATGCATCCAATACAGTAATCAAATTTTTAAACATTGATACAGCCTTATTTTCTAATAAATGGGTTAAAATAATTCGTTTTCAACCTGATAAAAGTTAAGAAATATTTTCTCTCTCCATTCACCCGTGTTCCTCTCCCCTCCCTCTCCATCTCCATCTCTCTCCACATGCTCTCGTCTCCTCTACACCGCCGCTCTCCCCTCTTTTTCCACCATAGTGTTCCTCTCCCCTCCCTCTCCACTGTGCTCTCTTCTCCTTCTCCACAGCCACGATCGTGCTCCTCTCCACTGTCGCGCTTGTTTTTCTCTTTCATATTTGCCCTATTTCCTCTGATTTTATAATTATTTTCTGCTATTGATATTGGGTTGATTTTATGATGGTTGATTTTGGTTTGATTTTCTCTTTTCATATTTGCCCTTATATTTTTGGTTATTTTCTGATTTATTTTATTCTACGACAGGATAAAGTTATGATTGTTTTCTGATTGTGTTCACATTGAAAGTTTGAAAAAATAAACTTTGATTCAGATGATTTGTTATTTTGAAAGAAAAAAAATGATTATAAGGACAAATTTGTCATTTTATCATAATACAAATCATATCACATGATACTCATTATCCAATTCATTTTCTATTATGTCTCTATCCTACTCCTTATCCTTGTCTCTATCTTATCATGTTCATCAAACGGAACCTAAAGATGATTATGATAGTTTTTCAAGATGTTTTGGGGTCTAAATAAGGGCATTTTATGCCCAAGGTAAAGTGATATTTTATATCAATGAAATATTTTTTAATGTGCACCTTAACAATGGAGTAGTTATTATTGCATTGTTCTGTTCATATAACAGTGCATATTACTCCGTGCCTCACAATGAATGTTAGTTTTGTAAATTTTACACATTAAAAAAATCATAAATAAAATAAAAAGAATAATTATTTTTATTAAATATTGATGTGTTAATTTTTGTAAAAAAAATAAATTGATGTGTTAATTACTATCATAAGTACAAAATGAAGTATAATGGCCTCAAACTAATGCGCATGATATTAATTAAAGCATATAGTTAAAAAAGTTAAATAAAATTACATTGGAAACTAAAAAATAACATTTATTTTGGTATAATTTTATTTTTGGCAGATCTGATCCTGAGTAGGACACAATGAGTATTAGGCAAGGATTTACGTTGTAACTATCATAACAACTATATGCTTCATACAAATGAGGTTTTTCATTCTCTTTTCCCCACTTTAATGATACCGCTAGTTCAGTTGGTCGATGCTATATATCTGTATTTTCTTTAACAATTCTGTTACAATATACCAACATCACATGCGACAATGTGTTTATTTATCTCTTTCTTATTTTATGCGACTTGCATGTTAAAAATATAAAACAAAAGACATAGTATTTGATATCAAAATTTGGATGTTTGAAAATCATTTTTTTCTTTGAAGTATGGACTATGGAGTGCAAAGAAATAGTAAACACTATCCACAATTACAAAGAGCACAAAAGAAAAATAAGAGTACAAAAACCGAATATTTTTTGCCTAAGAACTGTGATAAGATATAGTTCATCTTCAACAACCTTCTACAACTGTTTATCTTTGTGAGATTGCAAATATTTTTTGACTAAATTTCGTAATTTTGTAGTTTCACTTTTATTCCATAACTATTTTTTTCAACATATGCTTCTAGCATAATGAGCAAATACTCAATTGATTTTAGTGCTCTGCCACTAGATCACTTGCAAGAGTACCCATGAGTGCCTTAAATGGACTAATGATTGATTCGTGATATTGGTCGGTATGAAAAAGATCATTGTAAAGAAGTTAAAATGATGCTAATTTTCAAACACAAACAGTTTATCTAAATTGCAATTTGGAACAATGTTATGTAAAAACATTAGCATTTTGAATTGTAAAATTATAAGTTTAGACAATTCCTATTTCTTTCATAGAGAGGTCAAGTGTTGGATATGATATTATCTCATATCAGATCTCATTCCTCTTTTATTCCATTTACTTATTTCCTTTCTCATTTTAGTAATAATCATGACTGTATCAAATCTGCTCCAAATAATATTACTAATAATTGAGCAGATATTAGAATCTTTTAGTTTAAATGCCTGCAGAATTGTTTCTAACCCCTATAAATTCCCTTGGATCCCATTGATTTGATCATTTTTGTAAATGAAACAACAAGTAAAATTGTGTCTATTTCCTGTAAGCTCCAGTGATAAAGGGGAAAACAAGTAAAATGAAACAAAAATATTGTGTAAAGAAATTTGAAGTTTGCTACAAGGCTACATAAGAAGTTATGGTGAATGCATGTGGCATGCCAATTTATGCCTGCATTTAATTTGTCTGTAAATTTTTGAATTATAAAGATAAGTAAAACTTAGTGTTGAAGATAACAACTTAGCATGTGCCATTCTCTGTTGCATTTGTGAAACAAAATGAACTATCCAACCATCCTTCACTTTTAGCTCTTTCAACATAAAATGAAAACTGATTTTTAGCATCAGGTACATCCAAAGCCAAATCATCAAGAGCTTCTTCAACTCTTCCATAACCTTTAACCATTTGATTCATAGTTATTAGTCCTGATTCAAAACACTCTTTGAGTAAACCCCACATCCTCTCATTCTTCTTTTCAATGATTATCACCAAAGCTTTCTTAACAACTTCATGATGAAAAAATGGCATACCTAACTCTTTCATGCACCTACAAGCCTCTCTTATGTCACCACCTGACTCATATTCCTCCAAAAGTTTACCTATCATGTCCTTAACATCTTCAATAGCCCAACCAGGTTTGCTACTTCCACCCCCTCCCCAACACCTCAAGATTCTCTCACCAGCTAGTCTTGCCTTTAACAAAGACCTTGCCATTTGAAGTACTTTGCTCCCAATGGAATCTTGTCCTAAACATTGTGTTCCAATCTCTTCAAGCTGTTGTGGTGCTATTACTTCATCAACAACTGATCTTGCTAGAAACATAGCAAGATCTTCCACAACAACAGGATTATCTAAAGCAGTATCGTCAGCTGACTCTATGAGCATTACAAAACCACTCACAATATCGTCAGGTGGGAAACAAAGAGATGAGAGTAACACAGAAGCCATTTCTTTCTCTCTATTCTTTCTATCCATTGCAAGAGTTATTAGCTTTTTAACAAAGATCGCGTTTAATTCGCCGCAGTTTTGTTTGTTCTCTTGTTCTAGACAACTATTCACTTCAAAAATATCGCCTGATAAAAAGTACTCCTGAATGATGGATTGACTCTTCGTCTTGAAACTTCTTGCAACACTGTCTTGTATTGAGTTGTTCTTTTCAGTCTCTATAGTAAGTGATTTCAATGATGACACACATAACCAACCTTCGGACGCTGCTTTCGACATTAGTTTTTGAAGTAGTCCATGTGCATTTGGTATGTCAAGTGATAAATCATCGACAAGGTCAATCAACCTGCTGAAACCTTTAGACATTTGACTTGTGTTGATGAAACCTTCTCCGGCCGCTTCTTTCAATAGATCGAGTAAAGGCGTTTCCGCTTGGCGCTTTTCCATTGCCATTATAAGAGCCCTTTTCACTATCTCATGATGGAAAAAAGGAACTTTCAAGTCTTTGATGCATCTAAAAGCTTCTTTCTTGTCACCACTCACTACATATTCCTTCAAAAAGTTGTTTATCCTTGCTTTGACATCATCAACTGTTGTGTTCTTACTTCCTCCCCATCGCCGCTCGATGATTTCGGCATGCAAAGGAGCTGTTAGATAGCTTTTATCAGCTTTCTTTAAGACCTCAGCTCCTTTAGAATCTTTTGGTAAGTTAACTATCTGTTTCTTCAAAAATGCTGGAGGAAGAATGTCATCAACCACAGCTCTAGCTATGAAAAGTGCAAGAATGTCGACCGTGTCCGGTATATCAACAATCAAATCATCAGCTGATTCAACTAATTTGGTGAAACCTTTGTAAACTTGTGAAGGGTGAATTATGTCAGCATAAAGTGCTGATAAAAGAATAGCAGCCATTTCTTTTTCTTTGTCATGTCTGTCCATTGACATAGACACAAGCTTTTTGACAAAATAGTAACTGTATTCTGGTTTTCCAACTTCTTTAAGTTCATTCATTGTTGAAACAACATCATCAGTGGCAAAATACTCTTCCACTATTATTGTAGCTTTTTTCTTGTACTCTTCCAATGCAGGATTTGTTTTCTTTTCATTTGAATTTGAATCATCACATTCCTGCAAAACCATATTTACTTGCATAGTTGTTGGCATGTTACAAAATAGTAAAACTTTTTTTAGCAAAATAATAAGTGAGCTAAAGAACTGATCCATATAATATAAGTAGCTATAATAATAAGATATTGATTAAATCTTAACTCCCTACCTCAGTGCTGTCATAATTTGGGTCATTAGGGTCAAGAGAATTCATGTCATCTGTATCAAGCAATCCACCCCAGGTGCCTTTACCCCCAGAACCACCTGCACAACGAGAGTAGGTTAAAAAGGTTGTCCCTTAGAATTTATGGTACAAGTACTTTATCATATAATTCAATCTATGTAACACTGACACTTCAGATTGAAGACATGTCAGATATCCAACACATGTTATTATCAGACTCCAACACGACACGACACCAACACAGGTGATTACATTACATTCAATTACTTGCATTGCATTTTCTCAAATTATTTATAGTATTAACATGTCACTGCCAGCGTCTTGTTTGTGTCAATATCAATGCTTCATACAATTCAATAGTCAAAAGTCACTAAATCAAAGTATTGAGACCCTAATGCAAGTCATGACATATCAATATCATGCATGAGACCATTGTATATTTTATCCACCTACCTCATATTCAAGTGCTTACAAGTTCACAAGTAAAGTTAAGATGTCAAATTATCATGATCTATGATAAAATGAGGAAAAGTGGCACCTTAAGTCTATGTCCATCAATTCTCACAATTATTTTGTGTTGTTTGGATTGACTTATTTGAACTTATCTATTGGTATAAGAACTTAATGTAAAAAGTTATCAGGTATTGCAAAGTGAAAATCGGTAACGAAAACAATTGGTAAAAAAACTCCACCTTTCTTTGGACGTCCATCTTTTGGAGAATGTGATTGCCTATTATTTTTTGGACTCCAACTGCTTCCTTTGACTTGCACCTTTAGAGACCTAGGTGATTTAGGAGATTTTGGTGACTTAGGTGAAAGTTGCAAAGCAGAAATAGATACTGAATCTGCACTTTCTGATACAGATTGATGAAGCTCACGATGCTCTTTTGATACATAGCCATCATTGAAATCCATTACATACACTTGTATCAAACACTCATTTATACTCAAAAAAGAGCATAAGCTTCATAATAAATCAAACACTCATTCAATGGCATGTTAGAGGAAACTTCAAACTCTAATCAGCTTTCTGATTCAATTTTTTCTTTTTGCATTATTCCATTGATGATGACCATGATCAATTTCTCCTGTCTACAATGATAATACGAAACATAGACATAAGTTTGCATTTATATGATCAAAAAAGTGCTACATTTTTCATAAAGATATTACACACTATTAAAATTTGTGTTGATCCTAACCCGATCCAACAAAACTGTAAGATGAAAGATATTATCTACTTATAAACACACATTTTCAGATCATATCTCATAAGTATAATATGGAACTCCTCGACATATCATATCTTAAAACTGTAGTGGGTGACTCAACAAATCTTAGTATGAATATTCGGGTTGGACCCTTAAACATAAATAGTTCCTAAATAACATAGTATTTCCATGGGAGTATCTTAGAATTTCTCTAATATACCATTTGGTAGAGAAATAATTCTTTTAACTTCTAAATACATAATCGGACAAGACACTGACACTTTGAAAAGAAAATGAATTAATTGAATATAATCAATGTGCCGGTGTCTTGTGTTCGACACCGACACGTGTCAGACACCAAGACACACATTCGATCAAAAGTGTCGGTGCTACAAAGTGCATAACTAGATACATTAAGATGATTAATTATCAGATACATACACAAACCGCGTCATTCAAAACAGATATATAAATTAGTTTTTAAAATATACGAAATAGAAAATCGCTAAATCACAAACTCTTTTATATGTGAAAGTCAATTTTAATCTTAAAATTCTTTTGAAGAAACTAATGTCATCGAATTTTATGATTTTATTGAAATTCAATTAATTTTAGGGACAAAAAAATGATTGAGTTCTACAATATCAACAACTTAATTAATGATTTACTAAAAAAATAAATTTGGTAACAATGATCTACTTAAATTTGTACATGAACATAAATAAACATTTAAAAACCATCAAATAGTTTTGCATCGAAGTTTGGAACTATTACCTTTTACTATATCTTCAAAGAGATGGTGAAGATCATGCATGTAATAATAAGATGGAAGCTATAATTGCAGTTAATTACTAATTAAGAGTTTTTTGTTTGTTTGTATCCTCTTTTGGTTTATTTGGTAGTGAAAGAAAGAGAGAATGAAGAGTGTTCAAAGGTGGTTACAAAATTTTAGGAGTTTGTATTGTATTTGTGTGTGTGTGGTAGGAAATGAATAACAAAGTTTGTTACGTCTAAAACTTCCCATGCTTGGCCTATAGACACGGGAAAGGAAAAAGCCATCAAAGACCAAGTGCATGTATATCCATCATTTATTATGCAATCATACACCATTTTTAATTAAAATGTATTTATGGACTATTTGTAACAAGTTTTGGCCAAAGTTTTTCTTTATTTTAAAAATTGACAGCCTTATTTTTTAATTAAAAACTAGTGGTGTGCGATATTTTTAATGACGTGATATGTAATTTTATGATTTAGAATAATATAGATGTATTAATTATTTAATATGTTATTAATTAAATTATAAAAATAAATAATTTCATAAGTTGAAACTGAAGTAAAGTTTTATATAGTCTTATTGTAATTTTATGAGTATTGATCTTTTAATATTGATGTATCATACGTTACATTGTTTAAATATGTCATCATCATTTTTTGATTAAAAAATATAAAAATAAAACCACAACAGTTGAATTTTAAAATTGAAAAATTAATTTCGTAAATTAGTAAAAATAAGAAACTAAAACTATAATTAAACCAAAAGTTTTTCGTATCCATCTAATCATATTCTATTGCAAATAAATACATGGGAGAATATGATTAATCATATTCTATGCCAATAAATGCATGGCAGAGCATGATTTTATGCATGAGTCATTTGTTTTGAGTTTAAAAGTAGTATAATAATGTAAAACAATTGTTATTCTATCGCAATTATTTAATATGCAATATTATATTATACAGTTTCTAAATCAAAGATAGTTTTTTAATTATAGATTAATTATATTTTTAGTCTCTGTAAAATTATCAGTTTTTTAGTTTAGTATCTAAAAAATTTATTCACTTTTAATCTTTATTTTGATTTTATTAGAGTTTTTTTAAAGACTAAAAGTATCAAAAATAAGAATTCAAAATAGCAACTAAAAATAAACAAAAAAAATTATTAGAAAAAAAATTAATTTTAAAATTTTATATTAACTAAAAACTTATATAACCAATTAATTATTTATTGTCATGGGAAGTTATTATTGTTGTTAGTATCTTCTTTATTTTCTTTTGTTTTTGTATTGACAGTGCATTGCCTTTTAAATTATTTATTATTTATTTTAAATTAAATTGCATTAATATTAATTTTAAGTGGAACAAATCATGCTCAAGGACTAATAATCATGTTCAAATAGAATGGTCTATAGACATTCACTGCTATAGAACTTCAAGCGCTAGTAAATATGGTTTGGATTTTCACTCGAAGGTTGAATTAGTGTCATTTTAATCGCTCGAAATAAACTGATATCTATTCAATAAATTGACATTTTTTAATAATTTTATCTTTTATGTACCAAATAAGGGACGAACCCTCAACAAAATAGTTAATGGGTATTAGTGAGTCACTTATTGAATAAATCAACTATAATACTCAACAAGAAGAAAATATAGGAAAAACCAATAAAAGATCACCTATTTGCCACTTTGTACAATCAATTTTAAAATATACTTGTACAAGATAGATGACGTGACAAAATATTAAAATCTCATTCATTATTAATATAAAATCGATTTACATTAATGATATATTCGTGTTTTATCATTAACCTCTAAAACTATAAATTAAAACTTATTTGTCTTACAAATTTCTTTTATATTGACAATCAATAAGGTCCACTATAAAACTCTTGTCTAATGTTGTTTTATCACTTACTTTTCTTCTCTTTCTCTTAGCTTTGGATATCTTAGTCAATTTTGTAGTTGTAAGATCATGAATTTTCAAAGTTGAATTGGAATCTTGAGTTCCATTTTTCATGCATGCTTTACAACGACAATCATTTGAAAATGACCATTTAAAGTTGTTTTTCCTCCTTCTCATTCTCACTCCCGAGCACATTCCTTCTAAATTAGCTTTTTTTCACTCCACCTCTTCTGTTTCTACTCTTTAATGGTCATCTCTGATTCAACTCTTCTCCACATTTTATAATACTTTGAAATATGTAATAGCTCGATTTTGCTATTCACGATCTTTTCGCATCACTTTCTCATCATTGGAAATTAGTGAGTTATTGTCTTCTATTTGAGTCAAACTAAAATAGCTAAAGGATAAGTACCACAATTCATTTGCTCCTGCTACTAGCTCAATTAGTAATGAAGTGACTGAACTGAGAGAAGTTAGACTTCTACAAAATTCTCTCAGCCACCTCTTATGCCTCAACCACCTTCCTAAAAAATGACCAACATATCTAAAATGGTTGCTTCCAACCGACTCTTATCTTCTTGGTATGGCTCTTTCAAAAGCAAAAGCAACATATTTCTTCAAACAATGTTATGGGTGCTTTCTTTTTCTTCCAACTATCGTATTATCGATATTTGTAATGTTTATATAATATTTTACGTTGAATTGTAACTCAGGACTGATGGTTTGTTATATTGTAATTTGTTTATATATTATTATTGAATGGAGGATCGATTATTGTTGACCGACCTAACTAATATTATATGCTTATCTCTTTTGTATGACTTTGATCACTAAAATATTAATGTACTGAATCGTAATACGATTAATGACTTGTTGTCATTTGTATCAATCGTACTAAATTTTATTATGATTAAACTCGACTATAACCCCACCTACTTCAATATCCTCATTTTCCGTGTAATGCACACCACAATCATTCAGACATATTAAATGTACATTGCTTAAATTCAACTCTATCACCCTTTAAATATTTTCTTCTCCCCCATTTCACTTTTATCTTCTTCTTCCTCACGAGAAAGCTTGCCTTTTTGAATTTGTTATTTCCATTTTTAAATTGTAATCATTCAATATTTAAATATATTTTAATTATGGACCAATTTTGTTCTTCTTTTTATTATATTTACATTTTAAAACACAAATAAGAGTGGATAAATAAAATTTATTATAGTTTAATAGATAAATGCTGAAATTTTTAGATATAATTCCATATCTTAAATTTAAATTAAAGACTTCACAATTGTATAAAAATTATTTTATTATTTTTTCTATAAAAAAGTTTATTAATATTTTTATGACATGGTAATTAATTTATTACTAATTACTACTTATGTTACAAAATATTCGTCACATTTGCAATAAAAAATTATCTCAAAATAATTATCATATTTAATTTTTAATATAATTATAAATATTTATTTTTTAATTATATATTTAATTAATGTTTTGTACATCATTATTTTTAGGTTATTATTCTCTACATTGTAATTGATATGAATAGTTTGATAGAATTATTTTTTTATTCGTTCATTTATTATCTTTTTGTAATATTTTTGAAATGATACTCTAGGACGATTATTATAGTGTAGTTAGTAACGTCAACATAGATGATGATATGATAAACCAAAGGCCAAACAAAATTGTGAGGTGACGAAGAAGCCAAAACATAGCACTTCATGCAAACCAAAACCTTCATCCCAATTCATTTGCTGCATTTTGAAAACTGCCAATCCTAACAAAATGCGACTGCTTTCCACACCTTCCCTCTCCTTTTTCCCTTCTCTCATTCCAACAAACCTAACTAACTCCTCCCTCCAATTCCCACTTCAAAACCACTCCACTTCCCGCCGCCGCTACTCCGTCACACGCGCCGTCTCCACTATCAACGACAACGCCGATTCCTTCACCGCCAACTCTGGCTACCTGTTTCAGCTTACTGCCACTGAAGCTGACTCTCTTGCGGATTACAGCATTTCCAAAATCGCGGCTATTTATTACCGGAAACCTCTTGTTGTTGCTCGTCGATTGTTTCAGACTGGAATTGCTTTCGGCAAGTGGTTCGGTTTGCGATACCTCGATGCTCTCTTTGATCGCTCCGACGACATGTTTCAGGTCTCCAGACTCCGACTCTCTTTTGTGGTGGTTTCCATCATCGGAATTTTATAACTTTTTTTTTTTTAATTTTTAATTTTATTTTTACTTTAATTACTAAATCATGTCATTTTTTGTTTCTTTTCAAAATTAGAGTCTCTACGCTCTAGAAACATGACTTAGACTGTATTTGAATTGTGATATAAGGTTTACTTGGTGACGGTGGTTGGAGGAAAAAATAAACTACGTTTGGATTAACTTATGAACAAATTATTTTTGCTTATCTACTTGAATAAATACTTGATAGGATGTTTTAGAGAACTTATGGAAACTTAAAACATGTTCATAAACTGTTTTATGCTAATTTTGATAGCCTCTAATCATATTTTTACATAGGCGGCATTTAGATTAGGGATATAAGGTTGACTTGGTGGTTGAAATGAGAGAGTTAGGGAGTAAAGTGATAAGGAGACATGTTCGATTCCCACCCTCAGCAGAATACTATCAATATTGAAATTATTAATTACTTACATTGGATGTTGCAAAAAAAAAAGCAGCTTTTGGATTAACTTATGAGCAAATTATTTATGCTTATCTAGTGGCATAAATACTTGACATGTTTTGGAGAACTTATGGAAATTGCTTAAAACATGTTCATAAATTGTTTTCTATTAAATTTGATAATGTCTCCATAATAGCTTATGAAAATAGCTTATAGGTTATAGTCCATATGAAAATAGTTTGATCATATTTTCTTTTAAGACTTGTTTTGTTATTTACTTGTCTATTTTAATTTTCACTTAAATCACGAAAATATCTCTCTCTCTCTCTGGCTCTTTCTTTCTCTCTTTCTCTCTCTTTCTTTCTTTCTTCCTCTCTTTCTTCCTTTCTCTCTTCTTTCTCTCTTTCTTTCTCTCTTTCTCTCTCTCTTTCTCTCTTTCTTTCTTTCTCTCTCTCTCTTCCTCTCTTTCTTTCTTTCTTTAATAGCTTATGAAAATAGGTTATAGTCCATATGAAAATAGTTTGATCATATTTTCTCTTAAGACTTGTTTTGTTATTTACTTGTCTATTTTAATTTTCACTTAAATTACTAAAATATGTCTCTTTCTTCCTTTCTTTCTTCTTTCTTTCTTTAATAGCTTATGAAAATAGGTTATAGTCAATATGAAAATAATTTGATTATATTTTCTTTTAAGACTTGTTTTGTTATTTACTTGTTTATTTTAATTTTCACTTAAATCACTAAAATATGTCTAACCTTTCTCTCTCTCTCTCTTTCTTTCTTTCTGCCTTTCTTTCTTCCTCTCTTTCTTTCTTTCTTTATTCCTCTCTTTCTTTCTTCCTTTCCTTTCCTTTCTCTCTCTCTCTTTCTTCCTCTCTTTCTTCCTTTCTTTCTCTCTTTCTTTCTCTCTTTCTTCCTTTCTTTCTCTCTTTCTTTCTTTATTTCTTTCTTCCTCTCTTTCTTTCTTTCTTTCTTTCTCTCTTTCTTTCTTTCTCTCTTTCTTCCTCTTTCTCTTTCTTTCTTCCTCTCGTTCTTCCTTTCTTTCTTTATTTCTTTCTTTCTCTCTCTCTCTCTCTATCTTTCTTTCTCTTTCTTTCTTTCTT
>JBBPBP010009778.1:6379524-6429524 GCA_037974735.1 Cicer chorassanicum | reverse complement strand
TTGTGACTGCAGTTTTAAATTTGTTGCCAGTTTGTTGTGGGGTTCTTCCTGATCTAATGAATTTGTTGGGTTTGCATCAGTGTAAACAACAGTTGATGTGGGAGCCAAAATTTCAGAAATGAGTTTTGAATTTTAAGTGGCAAACCATTTCACCCGAAACTTTATAGGATTCCAAATTCATCCTCACCATAGTTCTTTCGCTGCAAAATTCCCTTTTACGTGTATATATTTTTCTTCTGTCTCATATTAATTTTATCTTGTTTCTAGCTTGTTGAATAACTGGGGTGAGAACGAATCGTTATTTCTATTTGCTAGATATTGGTCCTCTAAACTGGGAGGTCTTTTGGATCATGTCATTTAAACTGTGTTTAGTATTTTTTTGAAATATGGATCATGTCATTTAAACTGTGTTTAATATTTTTTTGAAATAGATTTAAACTGTGTAGTTAAACCTGATCAATTTGAACTTTTCTATCCCAGAGCTATCTATTGAGTCTTTAATATTACTAAGGACATTATAGTTACCGGGTTGTATATATAATAATTTAGTTTCTTAGTGGTTTTTTTAAATCATGATGCCCATAAACTAAAATATCTTTTTTGATTACTCTTTTAAACTATTTTCTTGCAGGCATATATCAAAATTGCTCAAGCTATATCATCTCGTGCCGTAAGTTCTTCTTTATCTTTAACATTCTATAGCGAAATATTATTGATAATTGTTGTGTATTATTCTGACAAATAGGAATTTATTTTATAGGAGAAAGTACAATTACTCAACTCCTTAAATTTAGGAATGATATAAAGAAGTAAAAAAACTAAAAGAAGATGAATACTTATAATAACGACAATATTTCGACACCCCACCTCAAGTTGGTGCATAGATATCAATATGTCTAATTTGTTTATCAAATATTCAAAACTTGTCCTGGTCAAGTTCTTGGTCAATATGTCAGCTGTCTGTTGATTGGAAGGGACGGATGACAAAGAATACCAAAATCAATTTTCTCTTTTAGAAGTGGCGACCGATCTCAATGTTTCACCTTTCGACCTTGAAAAGATTTTCTACAGTTACCTTTCAGTCTAGAAAAGGTTTTTACAAGTCATCTTTTAATCACAAAAGGATTTTTACAATACACTCAAACTATCTTTAAGAATATAGTCTTGAGTTTCAAATGAAATATTGAAAGAGGGTTGATGGATAAGGATATACTCAACACTTGTTTGAGTTTTGATATTCAGCAAAAAGACTCAGCAAAGAAATACTTGAATCTTGTGAAAAAGAACTGGAGCTTTTGCTTGATTGAAGAGCTTAGATTTCTAAAGTATGATTGTTTAAATGATTGATTATTTGCACTTCAAACTCTTGCGGTTAGCTTGACATTGGTTGGTCAGACTTTTTACCAATTTCAGATTCATCTTATCCTGAAGTTGTTCGAGCCTTTTACTGCAAAGCTCAGGCTTTTGCTGATAAATCCCTTCTTGTCTCCACTCTGAAAGGTGTAGAAATCCGACTCACCACTGAAGGGCCAACAGTCTTTGGGAAAAATTGGTATTCTGCCCTCAACATCAACAAAGATTTGGTCTTTCAAGAGCTTTTTATCTTTGGTTCCACAAACTTTGTATCTGCCGATTTAAAACCACTTCCAAAAATATTTTACATTAGTCAGCATTACATCCTACCTCACTGTGGTAGCTATGAGTATGTATCAGATAACGATGATCTGGTTATCTACCATCTTCTCCATTGCCAAAACCTTTATCTTCCTCATATCATTATTCAAAACATGATTGCTTCAATCAATAGACACTACAAGAGAAATACCGTTCCTTACGGTATGGTTCTCACAAAAAATTTAGGTACTTCAATGTCCCTTTCTCCAATGAAAAATCAAACATCAAAATCTCAAAATTCTCTTCCAAGAATACATCCCACATGAAGAAAGATTCGTCCATTCGACCAACCCTAAACATCTACCAAAATCAAACTTCTTTCTCTCCTAGATCAATCAAAAGGAAACGATCTATGAGGAAACCAATGTTGAACCCAAATTATGAACTCAACATTCCCCAAGAACATTCTTTGTTTCAGAAGAACGATCTTCCTCTTACTATTGCTATATCAGACTCGACTCCTCTTTGTTTTAATCCCACTCTTGATATTCCAACTACTCACTCCCTCCAAAATCCGATTCAGCAGAGCCATCCTTGCTCACAGTTTAACCATCAACGAACCTCTTAAATGTCTCCAGTTTTTGTCTCACCACAAAAGATTGTTTCCTCTTTGTTTGGCATTAACCAATACCTGACATTTCCAGATATAGATCTTCCTATCCCCTCAGTTCCTCAGACTAAATTCATGTTAGGTACTCTTCCTACCATTAACTCAACTTTTGCCACACAATCTTCTTTTTGCACTACCGCAGCTCCTTCTCCAGCTCATCCTTCCTAAGCTCCTCAAATGATGAAGACCATCGTGGTACTAAGCGTCCCAAAATCGAGAAGAATACCTCGAAGACTTGTAAGGGCATCCCAAGATCTTTACTGCTCTCCAAACTATTAGATTTCAGTTTTTCAGAAGTCTTTTTGATCATATTATGTACTTCTGCTTTTTTTGTTTTGTTTTCTGAACGATATGTATGAACAATCTTGTAAGTATCAATGAAAAAGATATATGTTGGTTCAAAAATTATCTATTACTAAAAGCCAAAATTTAGGGGGAGGTTTGTAACAAAAGCCCTTAGTTAATTATAATTAGAATCAAATTAAAAATCAAATTAACATGTTTGTCATCATCAAAAAGGGGAAAATGTAGAGGCAAAATCTCAAATTAATGTTTTGATGATAATCAAACAAAATTAATTAAAGTTTTAATTATAAATCTAAATTGTGTTGATATTTAACTTGTGCTTTTGAGTGCATTATTTGAAGATAAGTATTAATATAACAACACAAGATCATTCTGGAAGAATAAATATCATTCTGGTTGATACAAAAAAGCAATTTGGAAAAAACCAAGATCGTTCTGGTTTTTGACAACATTTAGTCTAGTCAAACCAAGATCATTCCGGTTTGCGAAAGTTAAGGCTTCTTCAAACAAGATCATTCTGGTTTGCGAAAGTATCAGCTGTATGTACACAAGATCATTCTGGACAACTTATTCCAAAAGATTAAAAGAAGCAAAACAAATCATCAAGAACCATAACAAGATCAACCTCAAGATTGATGGCCTATAAAACAAGTACAACTAGGACAACAATGATAAGACACTGATACTGCATCTCTGCAGAAAGGCAGCCTGCGTACAAAGCAGAAAAAGACTGACATAGAACATCTATCAAAAGCTCTCAGTTCAGCACTCACTCTAAACAGAAACGAAGAACATTCTGGTTATAAATCACGAACGCTCTTGATAAATTAGAACACATGTCTATTAAAAGATAAAACTGAACAACTGGATCACTAATGGTTACATGAGCTATCATAAGCCTTCATCACGCCTAGAAAAGGAACCTCAAGGTCAAGGTAACTGCAAGAGTTTTAAGTGCAATCAATCAATCAATCACTTAAACAATTATACTTGAGAAATCTAAGCTCTTCAATCAAGTAAAAGCTCCAGTGCTTTTTCACTAGATTCAAGGATTTCTTTGCTGAATATCAAAACTCAAACAAGTGTTGAGTAGATGTTGATCTATCAACCCTCTTTCAATATTTCATTTGAAACTCAAGACTATATTTTTAAAAATAGTTTGAGTGGATTGTAAAAATCATTTTGTGATTAAAATGTGACTTGTAAAAATCCTTTATGGACTAAAAGGTAACTATAAGAAATCCTTTCAAGGTTGAAAAGTGAAACATTGTAACTGATCAGGATTGATCAAGAAAGTTTGTGTGAAAAGGAAGAACATTCTTATTTGAGCACATTAGTGGATAAGCTCACAAATTGTGAATACTGAACGTAGCCCACCTTGAGTGAACCAGGATACATTACTGTGTGATTCTCATCTCCTTATCTTTATTTATTTTTTACTCACTAAGCACAAATCACGTAGAGATATTTTCTTTTTATTTCAGTAACCAAGAACGTGTCTGCATTTGTTGTTTTTTAAACCAAGATTAATTTTGAGTTAGCTAAACTTAAAAGCAGTAATTAATTTTAAAAAGGGGAATCACAATTCAAACCCCCCTTCCTTGTGATTGACATTGTTATTTTAGTTTTATTCTTTTCAAGAGCTTTCATCTCCTCAAGAACAACTTCCTTCCACTTTGTAACCTCTAGAGCTTCATGTACATTGTTTGGAATCTCTATGCAAGACAAGTGAGAGGTAAAAGTAGCAAAAGAGGAAGACAAGGTTGAATAAGATATTAAATTAGACATAGGGTGTCTAGTACATGATCTAATAGGTTTCCTAAAGGCTATGGGAATATCTAGCTCAGTGTATATAGGAGTAGAATTAGTAAGAATTTTACTTGTTTTGGTTGGTTGACTTTCACTCAGTTCAGATTCTTGGCTGAGATGAGGAATGAGGTATTCCACTCATTTATTGTTTCTGAGGCAATTTCTTTAGGTGCAACAATAACATAATTATGTGATGTATACACATTTTCTGGAAGAAAAAAAAAATCAGATTTTTATAAAATTGAAGGGAATCATTTTCACTTGACTTTCCCTCAAAGAAGATTCTTCTCAAAAAAATGTTTGTTTTCAAAAAAGGTAATGTCCACTGTGACAAAAATGTTTGATACAATGGAAAAATGTTTCAAGAAAATTTGAAAAGGTGTTTGAAATTGTAACACATGCGATGACATGCGATTAATCAAATGTCAAGACAACCTCACGCCACAAATATTTTGGGACATTGGTAGAGAAGAGTAATGCTCGTGCCACCTCAAGAAGGTGTTGATTTTTTCTCCACAAATATTTTGGGACATTGGTAGAGAAGAGTAATGCTCGTGCCACCTCAAGAAGGTGTTGATTTTTTCTCTCTGCAATTCCATTTTGCTGAGGTGAGTTAATACATGAGCT
Organism: Cicer chorassanicum; assembly: GCA_037974735.1. Lineage (NCBI taxonomy): Eukaryota > Viridiplantae > Streptophyta > Magnoliopsida > Fabales > Fabaceae > Cicer > Cicer chorassanicum. The sequence continues at coordinate 6,424,498 of JBBPBP010009778.1, read as the reverse complement.
TTGACGAACAATTCCATATTCTATAAAAAAATTCCCACGGCTGTGTTAAAGTATTCAGTTCCATTGTCAGTTCTAAACACTTGTATTTGAGAATTAAATCGTGTCGGTTCTAAAAAATCTACTACAATGATGCCTAAAGACATACCTAAAAATATTTATAATTTTATTATCTGATCTGGTTGATATTTCGGTTTATGACTCGACCAATTTTTCCTTTTTGTCATTTATTTGAATATGAAATTCCAAACGATAGAACTCACAGAATTTGGAGTAAGATAACAGTGTTTATTAACATGGATGAGCAAAATGCTCTTACAGTATGAATGACAAAAGAGATAACTGAAGCGTAGAGCTCCTACACCAGAGAAATGATTCTCTAACAATTACCATTAACTTCCATAATCCACACTAAACCTCGACCTCCCACTATATCCTCTCCACTCTAACTGCATCTCCTAGAAATCCGTCCACGATCATAATAACTAACTTTAATTCTCTCTCTTCTGTTCCTACGGGAATAAACCCTCCATATAATTGGTTTAGGCCCCATTTCCACATTAACATTAGGCCCAAGAGTCCTATCACAAACCTTTTCGCAGTTGTGGTTTAGACTGTAGATGTCCATATGCTGTTAATGGCCAACAGATGGTTGGGCATTCCTGAATATGTTACACCCAAATTTAACTTTATACTCATTTTCTGTAAAGATCATGCCACTTTAATTTTCAGTGACTACAATTAAGATTCCAAAGAAACTTCCCTTGTAGGATTTGATACCACCATCATACCTAGACGAGCTCTCACTGCTGCAGGATCGTATAAGTCCATTTTCCACTGAAGTTGCTTTCAACATGATTGAACAAGAACTTGGTTTATCCTTGGTTGAAATTTTCTCAGAGATTTCACCCGAGCCTGTTGCTGCTGCTTCCCTTGGGCAGGTTCATGTTTTTGGCCTTATTGGTGTATTTTTCTTGCTGATGTTTGCAGCGTTTTGAGATGACATGTATGTATCTTCAATTTTAAATTTCATTATATTACCTGAAATCAGAACTTATGTCTCTGGGGCATAGGTTTATCAAGCTAGGCTTCGCAGAACAGGAGAGGTTGTTGCTGTTAAAGTGCAAAGACCTGGAGTTCAAGCTGCAATTTCCCTTGACATATTAATCTTGCGTTTTATGGCAGGGCTTCTTAGGAGAGCCGGCAAATTGAATACTGATCTTCAGGTGATGTTGCAACTTGCAATGTGAATAATATTGCTTTTAGAATTTTGAGTAGGTTAACACCAAAATGGTTATTGTTGCTGTTGAAGTTATAGGATTTTGGATAAAAGAAGTAGAAGAATAAGAAGAAATATAATTATTGTGAAATACTATTGACAGTAAATTGATATTAACTTGATACAAAAGAAAAAACTCTAAATCTTTTTTATAGAGACATATAAGACTCCTAATTCTAAATAATTAGGAAAATCAGGAAATAAATCATGATAATAGAAGTAATATGGAAACTAATTCCAGGAGACAAGGAGATTAACTAAGACATTGTAATATAATATCAAAGATATTACTCCCTTCGTCTCATTTTAAATGTCTCATTTGTCATTGTCATTTTTCTCTGTATCAAAATATTTGTCATTTTACAATACCAATACAACATTAACTACTTTTTTCCCACTAATATATCCTTATTTATTGTACTTCAACTCAACAAACTTCTCAAGTAACTGTAATTAATAAGTGCATTTGAGTTAATGAAACTCATTTTATCATTGAAATCAACAAAACTAATCATTTTCTTAAGAACTGCACACAATTCAAATCAGACAATTAAAACGACACGGAGGGAGTATAAGAGATTTTCTTATATTCCATTACTCTTCCCCTAGCTATAGCTTACTAAGCTTTAAGATGGTTACAAATGTACCTTTTGAAAGAGCAAATAAAACAACCAACTTACGAGCTGGAGGAAACCAAACCACAATGATATTGGGTCAGACAATGTTCTTGACACAACCAACTAAAGTGCTGGATAGGTCGCAAATTTCTTGTGACTTAGTATTGGCGACTCAACCTTGACAATGGTTGCTTGGTACGACGATACAACCAAAATAACCAACTTAAGTGGGACAGCTCATCTATAACCGGTACAGACAAAGCAATATTGACGTTGGTTGGACGAAGGGACTTTTGTAAGCCATTGATAATGTGTTAAGACCAATGTTTAGAGAGCTTACCATTAGTTACCAAATTGGGAAAAGACAAAGCACACTAGGATTAGACTGACTTGGACAAATGACCAACTAACAACTTCGAATTGGCACAAACCAAAAAAATTCGCATCAGCAAACTAGAGATTGAAGATAGGACTAGAAAGGTGCACACAAACTAGACTAACGCACAAAATATAAAGTTGAGTATATACAAATATGAAAATAGAGCCAATGGGGAAGAGCGACCTTGAAGAGGCATACGAAGGCCTGGAAACCATTGTGAAGTACAGAGGACAGAGAAAACAGACGCTCAAAAGTCTTGCATATACAACACAACAAACAATTGACCATCAAAACAACCGTGTCTTTGGACGGATATGTGAAGATGTTAGGACTTAATTAGGTTAAGAGAGTTCGTTACTAGGAGTTAGTTATTTGGTTATATGTTTAGTGAGGATTATTTTGTATACATAGGTAGTTATGTAGTTAGAATATGATATCTTTTGAACATTAAAAAGTTGAGAATAGAGTAGTAACTCTATTGTGAAGACGAAACCCTTGGAGGATAGGTTTCTTCTTAACTTTACAATATTCAAAAGACATCATATTCTAACTACATAACTCCCTATTTATACAAATAATCCTAACTAAACTTATAACTAACTAACTACTAGTAACTAACTCTTCTAATCTAAGTCCTAACAGACAAGGAAGAACTAGCAATTGCAACGGTGAAGATATCGGACAGAACGACAGCAGGACATGCTGCCATGGCGACGTGTAGCAGTGCCTTCCCAAAAATGCAATGGAAGGAGATGGTGTGTTTGAGCGCCATTGGAGCTGAAACATTGAAAAAAGGTAGAGAGAAGAATTAGAAGAAATATAATTATAGTGAAATATTATTGATAGCAAATTGATAATTAACTCGATACAAAAGACTAAATGTTGACCCTTATCTATAGGGATACAAGACTTAATCCTAAAAATATAGGAAAATCAAGAAACAAATCATCATGATAATAAAAGTTAGATGGAAACTAATTCTAGGAGATAATCTAATATACTCTAATATTAGCAACTGATCCTAGGCGATTAACTAAGATATCTAATACGATATCATAGATATTTTCTTTTATTTTCATAGTTTCCGTTAATGCCTCTCAACTTGAAGACTGGTTGGTGTTAAGTTATTTACTTCGCTATGAACTTAATGTAAGTTAGGGGGCATAATTTATAGGATTTAATTTGTATGAATTGTTAGTGTAAAACTTTTTTCCATATACATTCATCTACATCTCACCATATAGATATTTGTGGAGATGTTTGAGGATCTAAAGTAACAAAATGTTATTATTGTTTGATTTAGTTGGATGCATGTGTAAAAAAGGTTTACACCTTCAGTGCATAACAATTAATCTCTAATTTATATTGCCTATATCATAAACACTCATGTCATATCCATCAACTTCATATCTATCGGTATGTATGCATGTGTATTTATATTCTACAGTTCCCTATTGCATCACTTTTGTTAGGATATAGAATTCTAATTCTTTTGGAATCCAATTCTTGGGCTCCTAACAACTTTGTTGAGTGTGGCGTTGTATTTATGCAGGCAGTTGTCGACGAATGGGCGTCAAGCCTTTTCCGGGTATGCATGGGTTTTCTTGTATTTTCACCAAAATTATGCTCTAGAGTTCACGTGATTGCATGGTGAATTTATTGTGAGGCTTCTGCACCCTAATCTAATTTATAAAAAAAACAAGTGATACTGATTATATGGTGCAATAATATGCAAACCATGTTTATTGATTATGGTTTTCTTGTTTTATGGGTATGCATTGGTCATTTTGTAATTTTAAACAAAACTATTTTATAGTATGTGAAGAAAGTAAAAGACAAAATAATATAATACTTTCATGTTTTATTACTACAACCTTAAGCTGTTTATATAGGAAAAGAAATTACAATAGTAATACTGAGTAATAATGACAAAATCATAAAATAAAAATAAATATAATAATATAAAATAAAAGAGAATCAAATATGATTTCTCTTGATTCTTCAACACCCCCCCTCAAGTTGGTGCATAGATATCTGTCATGCCCAACTTGGCTATAAGTCGCTCAAAATTGGGTCTTGCCAAACTTTTTGTCAAGATATCAGCAGTTTGCTGATTGGAAGTCACAAATGGTAGGCATATAATTCCAGCATCAATTTTTTCTTTTATGAAATGGCGGTCAATCTTAATGTGCTTGGCTCTATCATGTTGTACAGGGTTGTGAGCTATACTTATTGCTGCTTTGCTATCACAGAACAATTTTAAGGGTGAGTCAACTTTCATTTTCAATTCGTCCAAGAGTTTACGAATCCATAAAAGTTCACAGATTCCTTGAGCCATTGCTCTGAATTCAGCTTCTGCACTACTTCGAGCAACAACCCCTTGTTTCTTACTTCTCCAAGTAACTAAATTTCCCCAAACAAAGGCACAATATCCAGTGGTGGATTTTCTATCAGTAATTGATCCTGCCCAATCAGCATCTGTAAATATAGAGACTTCTCTGTCATTAGTTTTCTTGAAGTACAAACCCTTTCCAGGATTGGATTTCAAGTACCTTAAGATCCGATAAACTGCCTCCAAGTGTTCTTCATAGGGAGAATGCATGAATTGGCTTACAACACTCACAGAGAAAGCGATGTCAGGTCTAGTGTGGGCTAGATAAATAAGTTTGCCGACTAACCTCTGGTATCTTGCAATCTCAATAGGAACACTGCCTTTCTCCCAAAGTTTAGCATTTAATTCCATAGGAGTATCTGCTGGTTTACACCCACTCATCCCAGTTTCTTCCAAGAGATCTAGGATGTATTTTCTTTGAGAAACAACAATTCCCTTCTTTGAGCGAGTAACTTCCATACAAAGAAAATATTTAAGCGCGCCTAAATCTTTGATCTCAAATTCTTGTGTCAAATTTTTCTTCAATCTTTCCATCTCGACAGTGTCATCTCCTGTGAGAATAATATCATCTACATATACAATTAGAATTGCAATTTTACCAACATTAGAGAATTTCATGAACAGAGTTTGGTCTGATTGTCCCTGCATATATCCTTGCTTTTTGACCGACCGAGTGAATTTTTCAAACCAAGCCCTTGGGGATTGCTTGAGACCATAAAGGGATTTTTGTAGTTTGCACACATTTGAACCAAATTTATCTTCAAAGCCAGGTGGACTATCCATGTATACTTCCTCCTCCAAATCACCATTCAGAAAAGCATTCTTTACATCAAGTTGGTTAAGAGACCAATCTAAATTCACTGCCAAGGACAAGAGAACTCTAATAGTGTTTAATTTGGCAACGGGAGCAAAAGTCTCTGAGTAATCAATGCCATATGTCTGAGTAAACCCTTTAGCAACCAAGCGTGCCTTGTATCATTCAACTGTGTTGTCAGAATTATATTTTACAGTAAATACCCATTTACAACCAACAGTATTCTTTCCTGTAGGTAACGTCATGACTCTCCAAGTTTGATTCTTCTCAAGAGCTCTCATCTCCTCAAGAACAGCTTCCTTCCACTTTGGAATTTTTAGAGCCTCCTGTATATTTTTTGGAATTTCTACAGCAGACAACTTAGAGGTAAATGCAGCAAATGAAGAAGACAATTTTGAGTATGACACATAATTAGACAAAGGATATTTAGTGCATGATCTAACAGGTTTTCTAATTGCAATAGGAAGATCTATATCAGGATACTCGACATGACTTTTAAGAACAGAAGAAGACTTACCTGTATCAAGATGATGTGTTGGATTATCTATTGGTTCAGAATCTTGGAAGGGTCGGAGAATGGGTCCTTCATTTCTCTGTTTATGGTTTCTTCTTTCAAAGACATTTCCCTTCCAAGTAGGGTCAATTGTAGTAAACTTGCTTTGTGTCTCTTTATCTGAGTCATTATGTTGTGGCATTTCAGGTGGTCCTTCATTATTGTGATTTTGATCATTGTGATTTTGATTTGAAATTGTCGCCCCCGAATCTGTCGAAACCTCACTCATAAGTGGATTGAGTTTCAATATGGATTCTTGGGCATTTTCTTTTGGTGCATCTATATAAGTCTCAGAATTTTGTGACGACACTATATCACTTAAAGTAATGATGTTTTCAAACGTAAAAGATGAATCTTCCTTAAAATTTCCCCCCTGAAGATGAATGTCAGGAAAAAATGGTTGATTTTCAACAAAAGTAACATCCATGGTTACAAAAATTCTTTTTGATTTTGGTTCAAAACACCGATACCCCTTTTGAGTTGGAGAGTAACCGGTAAACACACATTTTATTGCTCGTGGCTCGAGTTTGTCAAGGTGTTTATGTTCATGAACAAAAGCAGTGCAACCAAAAACTTTTAATGGCAAATCAGCAGAGACACTAGTTAAAGGAAAATAATTTCGAAAAACATCAAGAGGGGTATGAAAATCTAAAACTTTAGATGGCATTCGATTAATTAAATATGATGCAGTTAAAACAGCTTCACCCCACAAATATTTTGGAACATGATTTGCAAATAGTAAAGCTCTAGCAACCTCAAGAAGATGCCTATTCTTTCTCTCTGCAATTCCATTTTGTTGGGGTGTATTAACACAAGAACTTTGATGAACAACCCCATTTGCAAGAAAAAAATCGGACAAAAGTGTATTAAAATATTCTTTACCATTGTCACTTCTGAAGACTTGAATATTTGTTTGGTATTGAGTATGCACCATTGTAAAAAAGTTTTTGACAACCTGTCCAACTTCAGATTTTTCTTTTAATAGATAAACCCAACAAATTCTAGTATGATCATCAATAAAAGTTATAAACCATTTTTTATTAGAAAAGGTGTTTATTCTATTCGGACCCCAAACATCACTATGAATAACTGCAAACGGTTTTGATGGTTTATATGGTTGTGTAGAAAAAGAAGAACGGTGATGTTTAGCAAGTTCACAAGTTTCACAATGAAATAAAGACGGATCCTTCTTAGAAAATAATTTGGGAAACAAATGTTTCAAATACGGAAAACTAGGATGTCCTAACCGTAAATGCCATAACATAATATCATCATTATTAGAAGAGACAAAAATAGATTCAAAGCAGGTACTTGTTTTTTGTTGGTCTTTGAAGTCGAGTCCATTGTCAAGATAATAGAGTCCTCCACTCTCCTTAGCATTGCCAATCATCTTCCCCGTGCTCAAATCCTTAAAAGTGCAATGAGAATGAAAGAAGTTAGCTTGACAATTTATATCCTTTGTTAATTTAGTAATGGATAACAGATTACATGATAAATTAGGAACATGTAAGACATCTTTTAAGGTTAACACAGGTGACAGAATAACAGAACCTTTCCCTGCAATGGCTGAAAGAGAGCCATCTGCAATTTTAATTTTGTGGTTACCTGTACAAGGACTATAAGAAGAAAATAGACTCGACTCCCCAGTCATATGATCAGTAGCACCAGAATCGATAATCCAAGTATGGCTGGGAGTGACACTAAGTAGAGCAGTATTTGGAAAATTACCTCTTTGAGCTATAGAGCAAGAAGGAGTTTGAGACTCAAGGAGTTTGTACAATTTATCTAATTGTTCCTTGGTGAAAGGAGATGGGCTTGAAGGGGACTGCTTCTCTTGATTAGAGGTACCAGCTTGGAGGGCATGACCTTCGTTTCCTTCTTTTTTCTTCCAATTTAGAGGTTTTCCATGGAGCTTCCAACACGTATCACGTGTGTGCCCTAGACGTTTGCAATGTTCGCACCATGGTTTCTTGCCATCTCTCTTCCCGTCTTCATTCTTAGAGATTAGGGCAGCGCTTTCAACCTCACCAACAGAAGGTGTCTTACCCATCATAACACCTTGTCTCGCCTCTTCTCTTCTAACTTCTGAGAACGCTTCCCGAAGTGATGGCAATGGAATCTTTCCCAATATTCTGCCACGGACTTCATCGAGCTGCTTATTAAGCCCAACCAAGAACATGAATACTCGGTCGTTCTCCTGTCTCTTAAGAAACAAAACACTGTCCTCACAGCACTTCCAATGATCATCATAGCAGAGATCCAATTCTTGCCATAGTGTCATCAACTCATTGTAATAGGTAGTGACATCTCTATCTCCTTGTTTGGCATGCCACAATCGTGATTTGAGATCAAAAATTTGAGAAGAATTCTGAATGTCAGAATATGTTTCTTTGACTGCCTCCCAAACTTCCTTTGCAGTAGGCAAAAACATAAAAGGTTTTCTTATCATTGATTCCATATTACTAAGCAGCCAAGCGATAATAACAGAGTTCTCAGATATCCAAAACCTGTAATTCGGATCAGTAGTGGCAGGCATTTGCACCTCTCCGGTTAGGAAACCATATTTTCCCTTACCGTCTAATATCAATCTTGTGGTTTGGGACCATTCAACATAATTTTTTCCATTGAGTTTTTGAATTTCAACCTTGAGGACATTAGAAGTTCCCTCATGGCCAAAAAAGTTGGAAAAACCATTGTTAGATAAACCATTATTGTCGCCTGGGCTGCCGCCACTGCCGCCTGGGCCGCCGCCACTGCCGCCTGGGCCGCCGCCACTGCCGCCTGGGCCGCCTCCACTGCCGCCTGGGCCGCCGCCACTGCCGCCTGGGCCGCCGCCACTGCCGCCTGGGCCGCTGCCTAAACCCATACTGTCGGCGTTGTCGACTACTTCTGATTTTTTACCCAAACCATCGTCGTTGCTGCCACCGCTACTCATAAGGGCTGCCTTCCATGGGGTATTTTGTGCCATAGCTCAGTTGATTAGAGCCACAAACCCTGATGGGTTGTTTACAGAACCCTAACCAGAGCTCTGATACCATGAAGAAAGTAAAAGACAAAATAATATAATACTTTCATATTTTATTACTACAGCCTTAAGCTGTTTATATAGGAAAAGAAATTACAATAGTAATACTGAGTAATAATGACAAAATCATAAAATAAAAATAAATATAATAATATAAAATAAAAGAGAATCAAATATGATTTCTCTTGATTCTTCAACACCCCCCCTCAAGTTGGTGCATAGATATCTGTCATGCCCAACTTGGCTATAAGTCGCTCAAAATTGGGTCTTGCCAAACTTTTTGTCAAGATATCAGCAGTTTGCAGATTGGAAGTCACAAATGGTAGGCATATAATTCCAGCATCAATTTTTTCTTTTATGAAATGGCGGTCAATCTCAATGTGCTTGGTTCTATCATGTTGTACAGGGTTGTGAGCTATACTTATTGCTGCTTTGCTATCACAGAACAATTTTAAGGGTGAGTCAACTTTCATTTTCAATTCGTCCAAGAGTTTACGAATCCATAAAAGTTCACAGATTCCTTGAGCCATTGCTCTGAATTCAGCTTCTGCACTACTTCGAGCAACAACCCCTTGTTTCTTACTTCTCCAAGTAACTAAATTTCCCCAAACATAGGCACAATATCCAGTGGTGGATTTTCTATCAGTAATTGATCCTGCCCAATCAACATCTGTAAATATAGAGACTTCTCTGTCATTAGTTTTCTTGAAGTACAAACCCTTTCCAGGATTGGATTTCAAGTACCTTAAGATCCGATAAACTGCCTCCAAGTGTTCTTCATAGGGAGAATGCATGAATTGGCTTACAACACTCACAGAGAAAGCGATGTCAGGTCTAGTGTGGGCTAGATAAATAAGTTTGCCGACTAACCTCTGGTATCTTCCAATCTCAATAGGAACACTGCCTTTCTCCCAAAGTTTAGCATTTAATTCCATAGGAGTATCTGCTGGTTTACACCCACTCATCCCAATTTCTTCCAAGAGATCTAGGATGTATTTTCTTTGAGAAACAACAATTCCCTTCTTTGAGCGAGCAACTTCCATACCAAGAAAATATTTAAGCGCGCCTAAATCTTTGATCTCAAATTCTTGTGTCAAATTTTTCTTCAATCTTTCCATCTCGACAGTGTCATCTCCTGTGAGAATAATATCATCTACATATACAATTAGAATTGCAATTTTACCAACATTAGAGAATTTCATGAACAGAGTATGGTCTGATTGTCCCTGCATATATCCTTGCTTTTTGACCGACCGAGTGAATTTTTCAAACCAAGCCCTTGGGGATTGCTTGAGACCATAAAGGGATTTTTGTAGTTTGCACACATTTGAACCAAATTTATCTTCAAAGCCAGGTGGACTATCCATGTATACTTCCTCCTCCAAATCACCATTCAGAAAAACATTCTTTACATCAAGTTGGTTAAGAGACCAATCTAAATTCACTGCCAAGGACAAGAGAACTCTAATAGTGTTTAATTTGGCAACGGGAGCAAAAGTCTCTGAGTAATCAATGCCATATGTCTGAGTAAACCCTTTAGCAACCAAGCGTGCCTTGTATCTTTCAACTGTGTTGTCAGAATTATATTTTACAGTAAATACCCATTTACAACCAACAGTATTCTTTCCTGTAGGTAACGTCATGACTCTCCAAGTTTGATTCTTCTCAAGAGCTCTCATCTCCTCAAGAACAGCTTCCTTCCACTTTGGAATTTTTAGAGCCTCCTGTATATTTTTTGGAATTTCTACAGCAGACAACTTAGAGGTAAATGCAGCAAATGAAGAAGACAATTTTGAGTATGACACATAATTAGACAAAGGATATTTAGTGCATGATCTAACAGGTTTTCTAATTGCAATAGGAAGATCTATATCAGGATACTCAACATGACTTTTAAGAACAGAAGAAGACTTACCTGTATCAAGATGATGTGTTGGATTATCTATTGGTTCAGAATCTTGGAAGGGTCGGAGAATGGGTCCTTCATTTCTCTGTTTATGGTTTCTTCTTTCAAAGACATTTCCCTTCCAAGTAGGGTCAATTGTAGTAAACCTGCTTTGTGTCTCTTTATCTGAGTCATTATGTTGTGGCATTTCAGGTGGTCCTTCATTATTGTGATTTTGATCATTGTGATTTTGATTTGAAATTGTCGCCCCCGAATCTGTCGAAACCTCACTCATAAGTGGATTGAGTTTCAATATGGATTCTTGGGCATTTTCTTTTGGTGCATCTATATAAGTCTCAGAATTTTGTGACGACACTATATCACTTAAAGTAATGATGTTTTCAAACGTAAAAGATGAATCTTCCTTAAAATTTCCCCCCTGAAGATGAATGTCAGTAAAAAATGGTTGATTTTCAACAAAAGTAACATCCATGGTTACAAAAATTCTTTTTGATTTTGGTTCAAAACACCGATACCCCTTTTGAGTTGGAGAGTAACCGGTAAACACACATTTTATTGCTCGTGGCTCGAGTTTGTCAAGGTGTTTATGTTCATGAACAAAAGCAGTGCAACTAAAAACTTTTAATGGCAAATCAGCAGAGACACTAGTTAAAGGAAAATAATTTCGAAAAACATCAAGAGGGGTATGAAAATCTAAAACTTTAGATGGCATTCGATTAATTAAATATGATGCAGTTAAAACAGCTTCACCCCACAAATATTTTGGAACGTGATTTGCAAATAGTAAAGCTCTAGCAACCTCAAGAAGATGCCTATTCTTTCTCTCTGCAATTCTATTTTGTTGGGGTGTATTAACACAAGAACTTTGATGAACAACCCCATTTGCAAGAAAAAAATCGGACAAAAGTGTATTAAAATATTCTTTACCATTGTCACTTCTGAAGACTTGAATATTTGTTTGGTATTGAGTATGCACCATTGTAAAAAAGTTTTTGACAACCTGTCCAACTTCAGATTTTTCTTTTAATAGATAAACCCAACAAATTCTAGTATGATCATCAATAAAAGTTATAAACCATTTTTTATTAGAAAATGTGTTTATTCTATTAGGACCCCAAACATCACTATGAATAACTGCAAACGGTTTTGATGGTTTATATGGTTGTGTAGAAAAAGAAGAACGGTGATGTTTAGCAAGTTCACAAGTTTCACAATGAAATAAAGACGGATCCTTCTTAGAAAATAATTTGGGAAACAAATGTTTCAAATACGGAAAACTAGGATGTCCTAACCGTAAATGCCATAACATAATATCATCATTATTAGAAGAGACAAAAATAGATTCAAAGCAGGTACTTGTTTTTTGTTGGTCTTTGAAGTCGAGTCCATTGTCAAGATAATAGAGTCCTCCACTCTCCTTAGCATTGCCAATCATCTTCCCCGTGCTCAAATCCTTAAAAGTGCAATGAGAATGAAAGAAGTTAGCTTGACAATTTATATCCTTTGTTAATTTAGTAATGGATAACAGATTACATGATAAATTAAGAACATGTAAGACATCTTTTAAGGTTAACACAGGTGACAGAATAACAGAACCTTTCCCTGCAATGGCTGAAAGAGAGCCATCTGCAATTTTAATTTTGTGGTTACCTGCACAAGGACTATAAGAAGAAAATAGACTCGACTCCCCAGTCATATGATCAGTAGCACCAGAATCGATAATCCAAGTATGGCTGGGAGTGACACTAAGTAGAGCAGTATTTGGAAAATTACCTCTTTGAGCTATAGAGCAAGAAGGAGTTTGAGACTCAAGGAGTTTGTACAATTTATCTAATTGTTCCTTGGTGAAAGGAGATGGGCTTGAAGGGGACTGCTTCTCTTGATTAGAGGTACCAGCTTGGAGGGCATGACCTTCGTTTCCTTCTTTTTTCTTCCAATTTGGAGCTTCCAACACGTATCACGTGTGTGCCCTAGACGTTTGCAATGTTCGCACCATGGTTTCTTGCCATCTCTCTTCCCGTCTTCATTCTTAGAGACTAGGGCAGAGCTTTCAACCTCACCAACAGAAGGTGTCTTACCCATCATAACACCTTGTCTCGCCTCTTCTCTTCTAACTTCTGAGAACGCTTCCCGAAGTGATGGCAATGGAATCTTTCCCAATATTCTGCCACGGACTTCATCGAGCTGCTTATTAAGCCCAACCAAGAACATGAATACTCGGTCGTTCTCCTGTCTCTTAAGAAACAAAAAACTGTCCTCACAGCACTTCCAATGATCATCATAGCAGAGATCCAATTCTTGCCATAGTGTCATCAACTCATTGTAATAGGTAGTGACATCTCTATCTCCTTGTTTGGCATGCCACAATCGTGATTTGAGATCAAAAATTTGAGAAGAATTCTGAATGTCAGAATATGTTTCTTTGACTGCCTCCCAAACTTCCTTTGCAGTAGGCAAAAACATAAAAGGTTTTCTTATCATTGATTCCATATTACTAAGCAGCCAAGCGATAATAACAGAGTTCTCAGATTTCCAAAACCTGTAATTCGGATCAGTAGTGGCAGGCATTTGCACCTCTCCGGTTAGGAAACCATATTTTCCCTTACCGTCTAATATCAATCTTGTGGTTTGGGACCATTCAACATAATTTTTTCCATTGAGTTTTTGAATTTCAACCTTGAGGACATTAGAAGTTCCCTCATGGCCAAAAAAGTTGGAAAAACCATTGTTAGATAAACCATTATTGTCGCCTGGGCCGCCGCCACTGCCGCCTGGGCCGCTGCCTAAACTCATACTGTCGGCGTTGTCGACTACTTCTGATTTTTTACCCAAACCATCGTCGTTGCTGCCACCGCTACTCATAAGGGCTGCCTTCCATGGGGTATTTTGTGCCATAGCTCAGTTGATTAGAGCCACAAACCCTGATGGGTTGTTTACAGAACCCTAACCAGAGCTCTGATACCATGAAGAAAGTAAAAGACAAAATAATATAATACTTTCATATTTTATTACTACAGCCTTAAGCTGTTTATATAGGAAAAGAAATTACAATAGTAATACTGAGTAATAATGACAAAATCATAAAATAAAAATAAATATAATAATATAAAATAAAAGAGAATCAAATATGATTTCTCTTGATTCTTCAACACCCCCCCTCAAGTTGGTGCATAGATATCTGTCATGCCCAACTTGGCTATAAGTCGCTCAAAATTGGGTCTTGCCAAACTTTTTGTCAAGATATCAGCAGTTTGCTGATTGGAAGTCACAAATGGTAGGCATATAATTCCAGCATCAATTTTTTCTTTTATGAAATGGCGGTCAATCTCAATGTGCTTGGTTCTATCATGTTGTACAGGGTTGTGAGCTATACTTATTGCTGCTTTGCTATCACAGAACAATTTTAAGGGTGAGTCAACTTTCATTTTCAATTCGTCCAAGAGTTTACGAATCCATAAAAGTTCACAGATTCCTTGAGCCATTGCTCTGAATTCAGCTTCTGCACTACTTCGAGCAACAACCCCTTGTTTCTTACTTCTCTAAGTAACTAAATTTCCCCAAACATAGGCACAATATCCAGTGGTGGATTTTCTATCAGTAATTGATCCTGCCCAATCAACATCTGTAAATATAGAGACTTCTCTGTCATTAGTTTTCTTGAAGTACAAACCCTTTCCAGGATTGGATTTCAAGTACCTTAAGATCCGATAAACTGCCTCCAAGTGTTCTTCATAGGGAGAATGCATGAATTGGCTTACAACACTCACAGAGAAAGCGATGTCAGGTCTAGTGTGGGCTAGATAAATAAGTTTGCCGACTAACCTCTGGTATCTTCCAATCTCAATAGGAACACTGCCTTTCTCCCAAAGTTTAGCATTTAATTCCATAGGAGTATCTGCTGGTTTACACCCACTCATCCCAGTTTCTTCCAAGAGATCTAGGATGTATTTTCTTTGAGAAACAACAATTCCCTTCTTTGAGCGAGCAACTTCCATACCAAGAAAATATTTAAGCGCGCCTAAATCTTTGATCTCAAATTCTTGTGTCAAATTTTTTTTCAACCTTTCCATCTCGACAATGTCATCTCCTGTGAGAATAATATCATCTACATATACAATTAGAATTGCAATTTTACCAACATTAGAGAATTTCATGAACAGAGTATGGTCTGATTGTCCCTGCATATATCCTTGCTTTTTGACCGACCGAGTGAATTTTTCAAACCAAGCCCTTGGGGATTGCTTGAGACCATAAAGGGATTTTTGTAGTTTGCACACATTTGAATCAAATTTATCTTCAAAGCCAGGTGGACTATCCATGTATACTTCCTCCTCCAAATCACCATTCAGAAAAGCATTTTTTACATCAAGTTGGTTAAAAGACCAATCTAAATTCACTGCCAAGGACAAGAGGACTCTAATAGTGTTTAATTTGGCAACGGGAGCAAAAGTCTCTGAGTAATCAATGCCATATGTCTGAGTAAACCCTTTAGCAACCAAGCGTGCCTTGTATCTTTCAACTGTGTTGTCAGAATTATATTTTACAGTAAATACCCATTTACAACCAACAGTATTCTTTCCTGTAGGTAACGTCATGACTCTCCAAGTTTGATTCTTCTCAAGAGCTCTCATCTCCTCAAGAACAGCTTCCTTCCACTTTGGAATTTTTAGAGCCTCCTGTATATTTTTTGGAATTTCTACAGCAGACAACTTAGAGGTAAATGCAGCAAATGAAGAAGACAATTTTGAGTATGACACATAATTAGACAAAGGATATTTAGTGCATGATCTAACAGGTTTTCTAATTGCAATAGGAAGGTCTATATCAGGATACTCGACATGACTCTCAACAACAGAAGAAGACTTACCTGTACCAAGATGATGTGTTGGATTATCTATTGGTTCAGAATCTTGGAAGGGTCGGAGAATGGGTCCTTCATTTCTCTGTTTATGGTTTCTTCTTTCAAAGACATTTCCCTTCCAAGTAGGGTCAATTGTAGTAAACCTGCTTTGTGTCTCTTTATCTGAGTCATTATGTTGTGGCATTTCAGGTGGTCCTTCATTATTGTGATTTTGATCATTGTGATTTTGATTTGAAATTGTCGCCCCCGAATCTGTCGAAACCTCATTCATAAGTGGATTGAGTTTCAATATGGATTCTTGGGCATTTTCTTTTGGTGCATCTATATAAGTCTCAAAATTTTGTGACGACACTATATCACTTAAAGTAATGATGTTTTCAAACGTAAAAGATGAATCTTCCTTAAAATTTCCCCCCTGAAGATGAATGTCAGTAAAAAATGGTTGATTTTCAACAAAAGTAACATCCATGGTTACAAAAATTCTTTTTGATTTCGGTTCAAAACATCGATACCCCTTTTGAGTTGGAGAGTAACCGGTAAACACACATTTTATTGCTCGTGGCTCGAGTTTGTCAAGGTGTTTATGTTCATGAACAAAAGCAGTGCAACCAAATACTTTTAATGGCAAATTAGCAGAGACACTAGTCAAAGGAAAATAATTTCGAAAAACATCAAGAGGGGTATGAAAATCTAAAACTTTAGATGGCATTCGATTAATTAAATATGATGCAGTTAAAACAGCTTCACCCCACAAATATTTTGGAACGTTATTTGCAAATAGTAAAGCTCTAGCAACCTCAAGAAGATGCCTATTCTTTCTCTCTGCAATTCCATTTTGTTGGGGTGTATTAACACAAGAACTTTGATGAACAACCCCATTTGCAAGAAAAAAATCGGACAAAAGTGTATTAAAATATTCTTTACCATTGTCACTTCTGAAGACTTGAATATTTGTTTGGTATTGAGTATGCACCATTGTAAAAAAGTTTTTGACAACCTGTCCAACTTCAGATTTTTCTTTTAATAGATATACCCAACAAATTCTAGTATGATCATCAATAAAAGTTATAAACCATTTTTTATTAGAAAATGTGTTTATTCTATTAGGACCCCAAACATCACTATGAATAACTGCAAACGGTTTTGATGGTTTATATGGTTGTGTAGAAAAAGAAGAACGGTGATGTTTAGCAAGTTCACAAGTTTCACAATGAAATAAAGACGGATCCTTCTTAGAAAATAATTTGGGAAACAAATGTTTCAAATACGGAAAACTAGGATGTCCTAACCGTAAATGCCATAACATAATATCATCATTATTAGAAGAGACAAAAATAGATTCAAAGCAGGTACTTGTTTTTTGTTGGTCTTTGAAGTCGAGTCCATTGTCAAGATAATAGAGTCCTCCACTCTCCTTAGCATTGCCAATCATCTTCCCCGTGCTCAAATCCTTAAAAGTGCAATGAGAATGAAAGAAGTTAGCTTGACAATTTATATCCTTTGTTAATTTAGTAATGGATAACATATTACATGATAAATTAGGAACATGTAAGACATCTTTTAAGGTTAACACAGGTGACAGAATAACAGAACCTTTCCCTGCAATGGCTGAAAGAGAGCCATCTGCAATTTTAATTTTGTGGTTACCTGCACAAGGACTATAATAAGAAAATAGACTCGACTCCCCAGTCATATGATCAGTAGCACCAGAATCGATAATCCAAGTATGGCTGGGAGTGACACTAAGTAGAGCAGTATTTGGAAAATTACCTCTTTGAGCTATAGAGCAAGAAGGAGTTTGAGACTCAAGGAGTTTGTACAATTTATCTAATTGTTCCTTGGTGAAAGGAGATGGGCTTGAAGGGGACTGCTTCTCTTGATTAGAGGTACCAGCTTGGAGGGCATGACCTTCGTTTCCTTCTTTTTTCTTCCAATTTAGAGGTTTTCCATGGAGCTTCCAACACGTATCACGTGTGTGCCCTAGACGTTTGCAATGTTCGCACCATGGTTTCTTGCCATCTCTCTTCCCGTCTTCATTCTTAGAGACTAGGGCAGAGCTTTCAACCTCACCAACAGAAGGTGTCTTACCCATCATAACACCTTGTCTCGCCTCTTCTCTTCTAACTTCTGAGAACGCTTCCCGAAGTGATGGCAATGGAATCTTTCCCAATATTCTGCCACGGACTTCATCGAGCTGCTTATTAAGCCCAACCAAGAACATGAATACTCGGTCGTTCTCCTGTCTCTTAAGAAACAAAACACTGTCCTCACAGCACTTCCAATGATCATCATAGCAGAGATCGAATTCTTGCCATAGTGTCATCTACTCATTGTAATAGGTAGTGACATCTCTATCTCCTTGTTTGGCATGCCACAATCGTGATTTGAGATAAAAAATTTGAGAAGAATTCTGAATGTCAGAATATGTTTCTTTGACTGCCTCCCAAACTTCCTTTGCAGTAGGCAAAAACATAAGGTTTTTTTATCATTGATTCCATATTACTAAGCAGCCAAGCGATAATAACAGAGTTCTCAGATTTCCAAAACCTGTAATTCGGATCAGTAGTGGCAGGCATTTGCACCTCTCCGGTTAGGAAACCATATTTTCCCTTACCGTCTAATATCAATCTTGTGGTTTGGGACCATTCAACATAATTTTTTCCATTGAGTTTTTGAATTTCAACCTTAAGGACATTAGAAGTTCCCTCATGGCCAAAAAAGTTGAAAAAACCATTGTTAGATAAACCATTATTGTCGCCTGGGCCGCCGCCACTGCCGCCTGGGCCGCTGCCTAAACCCATACTGTCGGCGTTGTCGACTACTTCTGATTTTTTACCCAAACCATCGTCGCTGCTACCGCCGCTACTCATAAGGGCTGCCTTCCATGGGGAATTTTGTGCCATAGCTCAGTTGACTAGAGCCACAAACCCTGATGGGTTGTTTACAGAACCCTAACCAGAGCTCTTGATACCATGAAGAAAGTAAAAGACAAAATAATATAATACTTTTATGTTTTATTACTACAGCCTTAAGCTGTTTATATAGGAAAAGAAATTACAATAGTAATACTGAGTAATAATGACAAAATCATAAAATAAAAATAAATATAATAATATAAAATAAAAGAGAATCAAATATGATTTCTCTTGATTCTTCAACAGTATGTGTCATTGCATGGCTCAGTATTATGCAAACTCAAAAGTATTAGTCAAGGGCAAGGATATAAAAAAGCTTCAGAACTGCTTGTGTGACTGCATGGTTTGTTATCAATCTCATGCTGAATCAGCATTATAATTTTAAAGATTGTTGTTGGGGTAACTGTTATGTGTAATGAACTGATACAAATTAATCTGATAATTGATTCAGAAATAACAGAATCAGTATTTACTCAAAATTTCTCCCCCCCTCCTTTTTCTTCCTCAATTTCACACTGAACACTAATAAAAATACAATCTTTCAGAATTAAATCTCTTAGAAATTCAAATTGAATACAGGCTTGAATGCAGGAGATGGACTACAATAATGAAGCAAGCAATGGTATCAAGTTCAGGTAAGTGCATGTGATCATGGTTTTAAATTGTGATTCTGTCCTTGAACCTATGTAAAGTTGTTTCATGTATGGTCTAAGTGTGTGCATATGGTTTGATTTAGTTGTAGTTACTCCCTCTATCCCTAATTTTTGATCCTTTAAGGTTTAGGCGCATATACTAAGAAGCAAAAATTGGTTGAAGTATGCCTTTGTTCTTGGCGTTTGGTCCAGGGATATGACTTAACGTCAGCCACATAAATGTTATCATAACAACACACTACGTCCATCCCCAAATATAGAACTATGTTGACTAAATCACGAGATTTAGAAAATTGATAGTATTATTAAATTTGTTAACAATTTGTATTGTTTTCCGAAGTTTATCATTTAGGAGAGACAATTAATTTATCTTTTCATCATAGTATTTATTGGTTACAAGAAAAGATGTACAATAATCATGGGTATTTTGGCAAAGAAATAATAAATGTAGTTGAAACTTTGAAAGAAGTCCTTTAAAAAGGTACAAGTAAAATTCTCAAGCGGCTCTTATATTTAGGGATAGGGGTAGTAATTCAAAAAATCCCTTTCCTGTAGATGCAAGTTTGATGTATCATGCTTTAATTTAGCATGAATTAAAGTGTTGCTTGTGAATACATTGTTATTTGTTATCTGTCCCACAGGAACTTATATGGTTCTATACAAGATGTGGTGGTTCCGTTGATGTACACAGAGTACACAACTCACAAGGTCCTTGTTATGGAATGGATTGAGGTAATATACCCTTTACTGCTTGATCACTGTATTTTTGCCAGAATGGTTTCAATTTCATTCACCAAAAAAAGAATGGTTAAATTCCTGTATACATTCGATACCCTAGATAAATTTATGGTATTCCCAGTGGCAGTGCATGAAATGGACAACCCTGGAATCATTAGAAAATGCCCCAAATATCTTCTTTTGTAATGATCTGAGCTACAACATTTGTTACTTACCTAGAGTCACTAATGTGTAATATATATTACAAGAAAATAGTCTTCCTAATTGATATGGTGTGCCTTTTCGATCTAATTCCTGCACAGGACCATTATATCTCACATTTTCATTTTGTTGCGTAATTATGACTTCTGCTGAGATTAGTTTACTATGGCCATTGTAGGGGAGAAAGTTGTCAGAAGTGAAAGATCTCTACCTGATTGAGGTCATCTACGAAATTAGTTGCAAACAAGTTATTCTAAATTTTAATATGTATAATTCTTAGTTTTTGCATAATGTTGCCTGATCCTATTTTGTATTTCCTGATGCTGACTAGGTAGGAGTTTATTGCTCATTCAATCAACTTCTTGAGTGTGGGTTCTATCATGCAGACCCACACCCTGGAAATCTTCTTCGGACCTATGATGGAAAATTAGCTTATTTAGGTAATTGAAAATTGAAAACTTGATATTCCAAATCCTTAATGTTCGCAAATGCATATTTCATCTTATTATCCTTGGCATCTACTCTTTTGGCTTTGTATTTGATATTTTGACAAAATGGCTGGTGGTAATAAGTTGTTTTATGTTTTATTAGCTATTATGTGGACTAAGTTGTTTTATGTTTAAGCTTTGAGTAGTTTCTTTCGTGGACTTGGTTCTTCTATTTTTAAACTTGTGAAAATCTTATGTTTTGTTTGAGTTTTTTGATTGACTAAGACTTGTGAACTTATGCACTATATATGTATTATCTTTGTTTTGGTATGATATATGTATTATTTACTGTTTTGCATATGTCTAGACCCTAGATGATATATCTAAGGAGGTAAAGATATCTTATTAGGACTCTAGTTGAATTAGTTCTAGAAGTTAGAAATAATTAGTGGGGTAATTAGTTAGTTAGGAGGTAGGAGCTTTTGTAGGTCTGTTAGTTATTTTAATTTTCTGTTTCAGGTTTGTTAGTACTTTTTGTTTCTACTTTCCTATTTCCTAAAATGCCTATAAATAAAGGTTCTCTTCCCCTTAGAAAGCATCTTTTGCCAAACTTAGAATTTTTCATCAATTGGCATTCCAGTTGAAGGGTGCATTCGCCCTTGAAGCACGTATGAAGGAATTGGCGAGCGAGCAAGACAAACGAGCCAAGGAACAAGATGTCAAGTTGCAAGAATTGAAGAAAGATATGGAAGAGGTGAAAGAAAATTTGGCAGACGTGCCAGCCATTAAATAACTTCTGTTAGAGATAAGGAAGAACCACATAAAGAATGAGGAGGAGGAGGAAAGTTCAAAGAAAGATTGTCAAATCCAAAGGCAAATATGATGAGCACTCTGGCACTGAAGAAGAGTATGAAGAACGACCACGAGGCTGGATACGGGAAGTAGAATTACCCATGTTTGAAGGGAATGATTAAATGGGTTGGATTGGTAGAGCATAAAAGTTCTTCACTGTCTAAAAGGTGAAGGAAACAGAGAAGTTGAATTTGTAATGATCAGGAGGGTAATGCAAATCATTGGTTCAAATTCTGGCGCAAGAAGGTCAACGATCCGTCATGGGAACAATTTGCAAAGGCGTTAATTCGTCGTTTTGGAAAAGACGCGCGTGGTAATGTGTTCAAACGGTTAACAACCATAAAACAAAAAAAAGGGGTTGACGACTACATTCAAGAATTCGAAGTTCTGATTGCGCAAACAGATGCGTCTGACGAACAAGCTCTGGGATATTTCTTTGGAGGAATATGCAAGAACATTCGTAATTTGGTAAAAATTCAAGATCCTCAAGATCTGGTGCGCATCACGGGCGTTGCGCGCGACACAGAGGAGTTTTTGCATGAACCTGAGAACAACGGAGGTGTCGCGAATCGTAGCAGCACACAGGCTTTCAGGCACTCTAATTCGAGTGCAGTGCTGGATCGGTTCGACTCGGGTGGGAAAACGTCCATGTCCCCTAACACAAATGATGCTGGACGCGAGAATGGAGGCAGAAACGCGACAAACTCCAGGGGGATCAGGGCAGGGGAAAGTCGTGCGAGTAATAACAGAAGGGAGGGAGTCTGAAATGTGTCGTATCAAGAATATTTGAAACGTCTTGAGGATAGGAAATGTTTTCGTTGCAATCAACCATTTGAGCCTGGTCATTGTTGTGCTGAGGTTTGAATTGAACTGAGTGATGAATCTGAGATGAAGAGGACAGTCCAGACAACCAAATGCAGAAAGGGCATATGAAGTTGCCTGAAGCTGAAGAGGAGTCATCAAGTTTTTTAGTAGTTTGCAACCTTGAGGACAAGGTTGTTCTTCGGGGGTGTATTGTTAGGACTCAGATTAGTTGAATTAGTTCTAGAGTTTAGAAAATGATTAATGGGGTAATTAGTTAGTTAGAGGTAGGAGCTTTTTGTAACACCCCGGCCATTACCGTTACTGGCAATGCTACGATCTTCTCGCTCCCCCCTTTCCCACCGTGAAATCTAGCGAGTTTTTGCCTTCCGTGGGATTCGAGCCCGGTACCTGGAGGATAAGTACCGCCTCCACACAGTCCCACTACCAATTGAGTCAATTGGTAGTGGGACTGTGTGGAGGCGGTACTTATCCCCAGGTACCGGGCTCGAATCCCACGGAAGATAAAAACTCGCTAGATTTCACAGTGGAAAAGGGGGGAGCGAGAAGATCGTAGCATCGCCGGTAACGGTAATGGCCGGGGTGTTACACTTTTGTAGGTCTGTTAGTTATTTTAATTTTCTGTTTCAGGTGTGTTAGTACTTTCTGTTTCTATTTTCCTATTTCCTAGGTTAAGGCTATTTGATCCTTATCCCTTTTATCCTATTATAAATAAAGGTTTTCTTCCACTTCGAAAGCATCTTTTGCCAAACTTAGAATTTTTCATCAACTGACATTCCGTTGAAGGGTGCATTCGCCCTTGAAGAGCGTATCTGCTCTTGCTATCCTTTCTTTATTAAATAAGGCCCCTTTACTACTAACTTCTTTCAAAAGAATCTAATACTAGATGATATATCTAAGGAGGTTAAGATATCGGAAGATAATTTTTTATTAAAAAAATTCCTTCTTTTGGGCCAGATTTTGGTATGACAGGTGAATTCAAACAAGAATTGCGTGAAGGATTCATTGAAGCTTGTCTACATCTTGTAAATCGTGATTTTGATGCATTGGCTACGGACTTTGTCACTCTTGGGTATTTATGTTTATTTATGTTCCTTTAGGTAATCAAATTTAACATTTTCTATGCTATAAGATTTTCCTGCTTGTAATTTTATCAGGCTTCTTCCACCAACTGCAGAGAAAGAAGCTGTTACAAAGGCTTTGACAGGTTTTTACTTTATTGTGTTTAGGTGAATTCCAAAATACAGTTTTTGGAATATATGCTCCAGTTTAATAGTTACAACTATATGCTGCAGTTAGCATTCCTCCTTTCTTGAGGTTAATTTGTTAATTCTCTCCCCTGCATTGCTTTGTGTAGGCGTCTTCCAAAATGCTGTTTCCAAAGGAGTTCGTAATATCAGTTTTGGAGACCTTCTGGGAAACTTGGGAGTAACCATGTAAACTCTTTGCTGATGCATTAAATATATAATGGTAGTACCTACAAAATATTTATTTTTGTATGGTGAGAAAAAAACAGTAGGTGAAATACAATAAGGTCTATGGCTGAAACATGTTGGATATTGAAGAAAGTAAAAGACAAAATACTTTCATATTTTATTACTATAGCCCTAAGCTGTTTATATAGGAAAAGAAATTACAATAGTAATACTGAGTAATAATGACAGAATCATAAAATAAAAATAAACATAATAATATAAAATAAAAGAGAATCAAATCTAATTTCTCTTGATTCTTCAACACCCCCCTCAAGTTGGTGCATAGATATCTGTCATGCCCAACTTGGCTATAAGTCGCTCAAAATTGGGTTTTGCCAAACTTTTTGTCAAGATATCAGCAGTTTGCTGATTGGAAGTCACAAATGGCAGACATATAATTCCAGCATCAATTTTTTCTTTTATGAAATGGCGGTCAATCTCAATGTGCTTGTTTCTATCATGTTGTACAGGGTTGTGAGCTATACTTATTGCTGCTTTGCTATCATAGAACAATTTTAAGGGTGAGTCAACTTTCATTTTCAGTTCGTCCAAGAGTTTACGAATCCATAAAAGTTCACAGATTCCTTGAGCCATTGCTCTGAATTCAGCTTTTGCACTGCTTCGAGCAATAACCCCTTGTTTCTTACTTCTCCAAGTAACTAGATTTCCCCAAACATAGGCACAATACCCAATGGTGGATTTTCTATCAGTAATTGATCTTGCCCAATCAGCATCTGTAAATATAGAGACTTCTCTGTCATTAGTTTTCTTGAAGCACAAACCCTTTCCAGGATTGGATTTCAAGTACCTTAAGATTTGATAAACTGCCTCCAAGTGTTCTTCATAGGGAGAATGCATGAATTGACTTACAACACTCACAGAGAAAGTGATATCAAGTCTAGTGTGGGCTAGATAAATAAGTTTGCCGACTAACCTCTGGTATCTTCCAATCTCAACAGGAACACTGTCTTTCTCCCAAAGTTTAGCATTTAATTCCATAGGAGTATCTGCTGGTTTACACCCACTCATCCTAGTTTCTTCCAAGAGATCTAGAATGTATTTTCTTTGAGAAACAACAATTCCCTTCTTTGAGCGAGCAACTTCCATACCAAGAAAATATTTAAGCGCGCCTAAATCTTTGATCTCAAATTCTTTTGTCAAATTTTTCTTCAATCTTTCCATCTCAACAATGTCATCTCCTGTGAGAATAATATCATCTACATATACAATTAGAATTGCAATTTTACTAACATTAGAGAACTTCATGAACAGAGTATGGTCTGATTGTCCCTGCAAATATCCTTGCCTTTTGACCGACCGAGTGAAATTTTCAAACCAAGCCTTTGGGGATTGCTTGAGACCATAAAGGGATTTTTGTAGTTTGCACACATTTGAACCAAATTTATCTTCAAAGCCAGCTGGACTATCCATGTATACTTCCTCCTCTAAATCACCATTCAGAAAAACATTCTTTACATCATTCTTTACATCAAGTTGGTTAAGAGACCAATCTAAATTCACTGCCAGGGACAAGAGAACTCTAATAGTGTTTAATTTAGCAACGGGAGAAAAAATCTCTGAGTAATCAATGCCATATGTCTGAGTAAACCCTTTAGCAACCAAGCGTGCCTTGTATATTTCAACTGTGTTATCAGAATTATATTTTACAGTAAATACCCATTTACAACCAACAATATTCTTTCCTGTAGGTAACGTCATGACTCTCCAAGTTTGATTCTTCTCAAGAGCTCTCATCTCCTCAAGAACAACTTCCTTCCACTTTGCAATTTTTAGGGCCTCCTGTATATTTTTTGGAATTTCTACAGCAGACAACTTAGAGGTAAATGCAGCAAATGTAGAAGACAATTTTGAGTATGACACATAACTTGACAAAGGATATTTAGTGCATGATCTAACAGGTTTTCTAATTGCAATAGGAAGGTCTATATCAGGATACTCGACATGACTCTTAAGAACAGAAAAAGACTTACTTGTATCAAGATGATGTGTTGGATTATCTATTGGTTCGGAATCTTGGAAGGGTCGGAGAATGGATCCTTCATTTATCTGTTTATGGTTTCTTCTTTCAAAGACATTTCCCTTCCAAGTAGGGTCAATTGTAGTAAACCTGCTTTTTGTCTCTTTATCTGAGTCATTATGTTGTGGCATTTCAGGTGGTCCTTCGTTATTGTGATTTTGATTTGAAATTGCTGCCCCTGAATCTGTCGAAACCTCATTCATAAGTGGATTGAGTTTCAATATGGATTCTTGGGCATTTTCTTTTGGTGCATCAATATAAGTCTCAGAATTTTGTGACAATACTATATCACTTAAAGTAATGATGTTTTCAAAAGTAAAAGATAAATCTTCCTTAAAATTTTCCCCCTGAAGATGAATGTCAGTAAAAAATGGTTGATTTTCAACAAAAGTAACATCCATGGTTACAAAAATTCTTTTTGATTTTGGTTCAAAACACCGATACCCCTTTTGAGTTGGAGAGTAACCGATAAACACACATTTTATTGCTCGTGGCTCGAGTTTGTCAAGGTGTTTATGTTCGTGAATAAAAAGCAGTGCAACCAAAAACTTTTAAAGGCAAATCAGCAGAGACACTAGTCAAAGGAAAATAATTTCGAAAAACATCAAGAGGAGTATGAAAATCTAAAACTTTAGATGGCATTCGATTAATTAAATATGATGCAGTTAAAACAGTTTTACCTCACAAATATTTTGGAACCTTATTTGCAAATAGTAAAGCTCTAGCAACCTTAAGAAGATGCCTATTCTTTCTCTCTGCAATTCCATTTTGTTGGGGTGTATTAACACAAGAACTTTGATGAACAACCCCATTTGCAAGAAAAAAATCAGACAAAAGTATATTAAAATATTCTTTACCATTGTCACTTCTGAAGACTTGAATATTTGTTTGATATTGAGTGTGCACTATTCTAAAAAAATTTATATGGTTGTGTAGAAAAAGAAGAACAATGATGTTTAGTAAATTCACAAGTGTCACAATGAAATAAAGACGAATCCTTCTTAGAAAATAATTTAGGAAACAAATGTTTCAAATACGGAAAACTAGGATGTCCTAACCGTAAATGCCATAACATAATATCATCATTATTAGAAGAGACAAAAATAGATTCAAAGTAGATACTTGTTTTTTTGTTGGTCTTTGAAGTCGAGTCCATTGTCAAGATAATAGAGCCCTCCACTCTCCTTAGCATTGCCAATCATCTTCCCCGTGCTCAAATCCTTAAAAGTGCAACGAGAATGAAAGAAGTTAGCTTGACAATTTATATCCTTTGTTAATTTAGTAATGGATAACAGATTACATGATAAATTAGGAACATGTAAGACATCTTTTAAGGTTAACACAGGTGACAGAATAACAAAACCTTTCCCTGCAATGGCTGAAAGAGAGCCATCTGCAATTTTAATTGTGGTTACCTGCACAAGGACTATAAGAAGAAAACAGACTCGACTCCCCAGTCATATAATCAGTAGCACTAGAATCGATAATCCAAGTATGGCTGGGAGTGACACTAAGTAGAACAGTATTTGGAAAATTACCTTTCTGAGCTATATAGCTAGAAGGAGTTTGAGACTCAAGGAGTTTGTACAATTGATCTAGTTGTTCTTTGGTGAAAGGAGATGGGCTTGAAGGAGACTGCTTCTCTTGATTAGAGGTACCAACTTGGAGGGCATGACTTTCGTTTCCTTCTTTTTTCTTCCAATTTAGAGGTTTTCCATGGAGCTTCCAACATGTATCACGTGTGTGCCCTAAACGTTTGCAATGTTCGCACCATGGTTTCTTGCCATCTCTCTTCCCGTCTTCATTCTTAGTGACTAGGGCAGAGCTTTCAACCTCACCAACAGAAGGTGTCTTACCCATCATAACACCTTTTCTCGCCTCTTCTCTTCTAACTTCTGAGAACGCTTCCCGAAGTGATGGCAATGGAATCTTTCCTAATATTCTGCCTCGGGCTTCATCAAGCCGCTTATTAAGCCCAACCGAGAACATGAATACTCGGTCGTTCTCCTGTCTCTTAAGAAACAAAACACTGTCCTCACAGCACTTCCAATGATCATCATAGCAGAGATCAATTCTTGCCATAGTGTCATCAACTCATTATAATAGGTAGTGACATCTCTATCTCCTTGTTTGGCATGCCATAATCGTGATTTGAGATCGGAAATTTGAGAAGAATTCTGAATGTCAGAATATGTTTCTTTGACTGACTCCCAAACTTTCTTTGCAGTAGGCAAAAACATAAAAGGTTTTTAATCATTGATTCCATATTACTAAGCAGCCAAGCAATAATAACAGAGTTCTCAGGTTTCGAAACCTGTAATTCGGATCAGTTGTGGCAGGTATTTGCACCTCTCCTTTTAGGAAACCATATTTTCCCTTACCGTCTAGTATCAATCCTGTGGTTTGGGACCATTCGACATAATTTTTTCCATTGTGTTTTTGGATTTCAATTAAAATAATGAAGTATTTAGACCAAAGTGTAGTAGTTCGGGAGAGATCCCAAACATCAGACTGAACTCAAGCAAAAGGAGACAAAGTTCATTTGTTGACTTTACTTAATCGGGAACTACCTACGAATGTGTTTCCCTAGTTGAAATGGCTCACAATGCAATCTAGATAACTGATGTGTGAAATCCACAAGTGTACGATTTTTCATTAAGATAACTGATGTGTGAAATCCACAAGTGTACGATTTTTCATTAAGTAGTATAAATATCGAATTCACATGGAATGTGTCTTTTAGTATCAATTAATTATAAATAAATTAAATCCAGTGACTACTTTGATTAAACATGAGTTGTAATTGATTAAACATAGAGTTGTAACAATGCATACGAAATAAATGAAGAGAATAAAGTTGAACAAGGTTGCTAAAAAATCAAATAAGATTGTTATAATATCAAAAAAGATCTCCAAGACTTAGGTTGCCAATGACAACTATATAATTGAATATCCTTTTATTAAGATTAGATCTCTTTTGAAGATGAACTTTCCTAATAAAATAATAAACATTATGCATCGACATATGTTGCTTGAAATTATCATTTATGTTGCAAAGTTGACCGCTAAACCGATTTTGTGGCAATGCATTCAAATTGCATAGTATATCATCTACAATTTTCTATGATGAACTCCAACTTGGACATAGCTGTGATGCACTAAATTCTAGTAGAGTTTTGTGGATTCATAAACTCTTAGATTTGTACTCTCTCAGACCCTAATCTTTGGTCTCTTAACCTTTTTATCTTTGCCTCAAAACTTTGGTTGTTTTAGGAAACCAAGATACAATTAAACATGTTTTTGTCTTTGTTCCTTTACAAAAACCAAAAGCATGCATTGAATGAATTTTAGTTTTATTAAATGAATTAAGGTTAAATAGGTGTGTACTTGGTTAAGTTTATTATTTCTTAATATGGGTTCCCAAAATTTAAAGGATCAAAGACTAAGGACGGAGGGAGTAGCATATTCATTATTCTATTATTTTGTCTTCCTGATGTTAGTCATGTCATTGTATAATCTTTTTCTCTTCAACTTTTTCTTTGACATGCTCTTTCTCTTACAACTTTTTCTTTGACATGCTCTGTGTAATCTTTTTCTCTTACAACTTTTTAGGTATAAATTCAAATTTAGGATACCTTCATACTTCTCACTTGTCATCCGAAGGTAGCGCTTTCCATACAAGTCTTAAATTAATGTCTTCTATAATCCGAAGGTACCCTAAACAAATTATTCTGTTGGTAGCCTTGCTGTACTGGAAGGAATTGCGATCGGCTTTAATCCGGACTACAAAGTCTTGGGTAGTACTTACCCTTGGATTGCCAGAAAAGTGCTTACTGACAGCTCCCCTCAGCTTAAATCTTCTTTGGAGAATCTTCTTTACAAGGTAAACATAGGAGACCCTGCATTTCAATGGGTACCTGACGTCCTTACCAATACATGCAATCATGATTCTTGTAGCTATATTACTTTTCTTTCTACTTTGCCTCATTGTCACATCATTTTATTGGAACTTCTTTTTTCTAATATTTTTCACTTAATTTTGACGACATACCTCTTTTATTAGGATGGTGTTTTCGAAATAGACCGACTTGAGTCTTTGCTGACAGAGGTAAAATTTTGTAATTTTCTTTCTTCTTTTTACTATTTTCTTTGTGAAGGTAAAATATTATCCTATAAGTTCGTTTGAAACTAATGAAATTTTGATCCACATTATTTGATGATACAATACCAATTTATATGCAAAACATAGGGATTGAGAGAGATCACAGTTGTGAATCTACTCTAATGAAACTAAACTGTGTTGACTGTCGAGAGATAATTAAAAAGGTAAGAAAGTGTAACTTTTGTAATTGTGTCTAAATCAGACCACTCGCCTCTATTAATATTATGTAGAATAAATACAATAGATGATAATTGATATGATTTTCTAATTCAAATCCTAATATACGACTAATTCTAATAATAAATAGGCGGATTTGATTTTTTTGAATTAAAACTCTCCCTCAAGCTAAAACTTACTAAACTTCAAGCTTGTTACAACGGGTGCATGTGCTCTAGATTAAATAGAAACAACAAAATTCTAGTTGCAGCTAGAGGTGACTATAGAAATTATGGTTGGCCTCACCAGATGATTCTGAATGTGGTTGTTGAGAATGGATCTCACCATACAGCTCGACTGGTAGAATCATTGCTGGATACGAAGAGAAACGCACCAACCGGAAAGAAAAGCTATGGATGAGGCATACCGACACAGCTGGACAGAATTAGGAGGTAAAGTTGATCGGATGAGAGTGAATGACAGAAGAGGAAAGTCTCAACACGCCAAAAAAATGACAAGGTGGAGAACTGGTTGGAAAAATAGCTCGTTGAAGAATTTTTGGGTGAGTGACAACACATGGCTAATTTGATGATGGTGTCATTTAGGTCGGTAGACTCCCGGCAACAATACAATCATGATTGTGCCAGAGGTGACTGATGATGCACGTCGGAGAAGGGTCAACCAGTGAAGAGATGTGTTGTCGGAAAAGCACATAGATGAAAAAGTTTCATTGAACAAAGGCAGATTGTTTAGGAGACCCACGAAAAGAGATGCAAAAGCACTGGAATAATATGGAAACTTTCTGGGAAACTGAAGCTCGCCGCCGGCAGTGGCTATGATGAACCTCCTTGGTCATATAATCAAGAACCTACTCTAACACCATATAAATTTTGTACTTGTGTGTTTAAAATAGCATGTAGAGTTAATACAATAAACGATAATTGATATGATTTGCTAATTCAAATTCTAATATATGATTCCAATCCTAATAATATATAGAATAAATTGTCTTGTTATTTACAATATCAACAAGAGAAAAATAACCAAATAATATTAGTAAGGCTAGATCTTATCGAGAACAATAGTCAGGTTGAAAATACATCAATACTTGGGACAAAAATCCAGTACTGATCACATTTAAGACAACCACTGTCAAATTGCAACTGAGACGAAACCAACAACTGAGGCAAAACCAGTTGTAAACCACGTCCAAGACAAAAGCAGTACCAACCAGCAACTGAGAAAAAACATGTGCAAACTGCAACTGAAACTAAACCAATGCTTTTAAGGAATTTGAATTATGCATGTGGTTTGATATAATTGATGGATTTTTATGATTTTATAAAAAAAACTAAACACTCGCCCTTATTTATACTAGTATAGGACTCCAAGTCATAATTAAATAGGGAAACATAAAGATATATGGAACCTAGTTTTAAGTGATAGTCATATCAAGATATTATACAATATTTTCATATTTTTTAACACAATAATCTAGTTTTTGATGCCTATTTCCTAATTGGTCAATGGGTGTGTGGAAATTTGCCACTTTAATACGGTTGATTAAGCATTATTTGTTTCCTAGAATAAGAGGGATTTGGTCATTATGTTGCCATCTCTCCTCATTAGTTTATTTCCTTTTTTGTTTATTCTAGTTTATGAGGAGTTATTGTATTAATTGTATTTCTTTTCTGATGAGGATGGCTGAGTGCCTACCTCCTCTATATATTCCTTTCCTGTAACCCTATTGTTTAATATATGAGAATATAACATTTCTCTTCTCTGATTTACTAAATGGTATCAGGGCAAATCGATCCTTCCCATGACCAAATACGACATGGCTATAGAAATAGAAACCAACATACTCAAGGAGGACGATAATGGATCCTTCTCACCTCAAGTTAACGCCAATCATGGTGTAACATTGGAGACCACCACTCATCTACCCATTACAGGACACAAACTGAATGGGAACAACTACCTTCAATGGTCACAATTAGTTTTGATGTTCATCAGTGGCAAAGGAAAAGATGAATATCTTACTGGTGAAAAAGTTGCCCCAAAAACAGAAGATCCAACCTACAAAAACTAGAAGATCGAGAACAACATGGTCATGTCATGGCTAATAAATTCCATGACAAATGAAATAGGTGTGAATTTTTTGCTGTACACCACAAAATGAAATTTGGAATGATACAAAGGAATTTTACTCAAGCAAAGAAAACACATCAATCATCTTTGAGATCGAGACAACTTTGCAGGTTTGTGACAAGGAGATCTAACAGTCACATAGTTCTATAACTCTCTCACGTGTCAAAGGCAGTAACTTGATGTGTTTGAAGAACATAGCCGGACTTGCTCGGCTGATTCCAAGAAATACAAGGAGATTGTTGAGAAGAATAGAATTTTCAAGTTTTTGATGGGACTTAACAAGAACTTGGATGAAGTACGAGGAAGGATACTTGGAACCAAGCTTTTACCAGGAGTCCACCATCATTCTGGAGATAATCGGTTGAAGAAGAAGAGGCCTTGGTGTGATCATTGTCAAAGAACTGGCCACGCTAAAGACAAATGCTGGAAAATACATGGGAAACCTGCTGATTGGAAACCTTCAAAATCCACCATTGGCAGGGAAAGTCGAGGCAATCACGTCTCAACTGAAGAAGTAAACCACATAGCTGCTCCCCAATCTACTCCATTTAGTCAAAAGCAAATTGAAGCCCTCCAAAAGATGTTCTCTCAGATGTCGTCCCAAAATGGTACCAAAGTTGCATCATTTGCTCACAAAGGTAATTTCTTAACTGCTTTTATTGCTGAAACTGGAAATAATAAGCCATGGATAGTTGATTTGGGTGCTTCAGATCACATGACGGGGGATAAATCACTATTTCATCATTGCAGTCCATGTTATGATGGACTATCTGTAAAAACTATTGATGGTTCATTCTCTAAAGTAGTTGGAACAGGTTTGGTCACTCTGTCAAAAGATACAGAGTTAAAACCTGGTCCTACATGTTCCAAACTTGGATTGCAATTTGTTATCTGTGAGTAAGCTTTCGAATGATCTTAATTGTGTTGCTAAATTTGCCTCAAATTTGTGTGAATTTCATACTTTGGATTTGGAGGACGATTGGCAATGCTAAGATTTGCTAAGGACTCTACCTTCTTCAAACAAATCATCATTCTATAAGACAAACTCACAATGTAGCTTGTGTTGAGTCAACCAATCAACAAAATAAGGATAGTGCTATTATGTTGTGGCACTATCGTCTAGGTCACCCAAGTTTTATGTATCTTCAAAAATTGTTTCCTTCATTATGCATAAATAAAAATCCAAAGTTTTTCCAATGTGAATTTGTCAATTTTCTAAACATGTTTGTCATTCTTATTCTATGTTACCTTATAAAACCTCTCATCCTTTTTCAATGATTCACAGCGATGTGTGAGGACCATTTAGAATAAAAAATATCACAAGATCTAGATGGTTTGTGTTGTTGTGGATGATCGTTATAGAATAACATGGTTGTTCCTTATGAAAGAAAAGTTTGAACTTAGTCAAATTTTTCGAAAATTCCATAACATGGTTCAAACTCAACTTCAAACCAAAATTCAGGTTTTAAAAACAGATAATGCAAGAGAGTACTTTGAAACGTCTCTTGGAGAATATTTGGACAGCCATGGGATCATTCATCAAAGCTCTTGTGTTGACACCCCACAACAGAAATAAAAAATAGACACATCCTGGAAGTTGCTAGATCTCTTATGTTTACCACATATGTTCCAAATTTTTTTTTGGGGTACTTAATAAATAGAATGCCTTCCCGCGTACTAAAATTTCAAACTCCGTACCAGATCATTTCCAACTGTTTTCCTCATACTCGTGTCCTATCTACTCTTCGAGCCAAAGTTTTTGGTTGTTCTGTGTTTGTCCACCCTACAAGCCAGTAAACTTGACCCAAGGGATCTCAAGTGCATATTTATAGGGTACTCTCCTAACCAAAAAGGATACAAATACTATTCCCTAACTACTAGAAAACTTTATAACTCAATGGATGTTACATTCTTTGAAAATCAGCCTTTTTATACCAAAACTGATATTCAGGGGGAGAGTTTCGCAGAAGAATACCAACTTTGGGAGATTGGAGCTTTGTAGTCAACCTACGATGAGAATTTATGTGTCACCTCAAGTAAACCAAATTGACCCAAAGGTGTCCCTTGATCCTAGCAATACTTTCCCTTTGTCCATGTCAGACCAGCCCAATACTTAGCCTTCTATTCTACCTTTGCCTGTGTCAAACCAGCCTAATTCTCAGTCTGAACTGCCTAAAACTCAGTCCTCTGTTTTGCCAGTGTCAAAATAGCCTTTAAAGAAGCCTCCTGTTCAGCCCTTTGATTCAAACCAATCTGCTGAAATAAGTGAGTTTTGTGTCAATACTAAAAGGACAAGAAACATGAAGGGAAAGCTCTGCAGCAAATCAAAGACTGTCAGGAATCCAACTCGAATTTAGAGATTGAAAACACTATAGGTAACGTCAGTTGTGACCCTACTCCAATGTTATTCCATACGATGACAGACCTATTGCTTTAAGAAAAGACAAACAATTTTGCACTAATCATCCTATTTGCAAATTTGTCTCTTATGATAAGTGATCTTCTCATCACTTGGCTTTTGTTAGAAACCTCGGTAAAATTCAAGTTCCAAATTCTGTCCACGAAGCTCTCCTAAAGCCTGAATGGAAGAAAGCTATATTGGAGAAAATTCATGCACTTGAAAAGAACGGGACATGGGAGTTATCTAATCTACCATCAGGAAAACGTCCAGTGGGATGCAGGTGGATTTTCACCATTAAACAAAACTCAGATGACAACATCAACAAATTCAAGGCACGGCTGGTTGCAAAAGGGTTTACACAATCCTATGGGATTGACTATCTGGAGACATCTTCACCTGTTGCAAAACTCAACACAGTTATGATTTTACTCTAATTTGCCTCAAATCTTGATTGGCCTCTCAATCAAATGGATGTGAAAAATGCTTTCCTAAATGGTGATCTTGAAACGGATGTTTACATGGAGATTCCCCCGGGTTTTGAGACCTCTACCAATATAAATAAAGTTTTCAAACTCAAAAAATCTTTGTATGGATTGAAACAATCACCAAGAGCTTGGTTTGACAGATTCACAAAGGTGGTAAGGAAGTTTGGATACATTCAATGTTAGACTGATCATATGTCTTCGATCTAAGATATTTCTTTGGAATGGAGGTTGCTCGATCTAAGAAAGGTATTTCAGTTTCTCAACCAAAATAGGTCTTCGATCTCCTAAAAGAGACAGGTACGCTTGGATGTAAACCATCTGAAACTCCTATGGATGCAACTATGAAGCTAGGGACTCTAGACAATAATGCACCTGTTGATAAAGGAAGATATCAAAGGTTAGTTGCAAAACTCATTTATTTATCTCGTAGTTCAGCAGTAGTCGAATATAGAGCTTTATCTCAAGGTATTTGTGAGGGAATATGGTTAAAGAGGGTGCTTCATGAAATTGGAGTCCTAAATTCAGTTCCCATAAAGGTGTTGTGTGATAATCAGTCTACCATCAGCATTGCTAAGAATCCTGTTTGTTGAAGTTTGGGGATTTTAGAGAAAAGGAGGAGAGAAAATAATAAGGGTTTGAATATTATTGATAATAGTTTAATGCTGACTTGATTACAAAAGACTCAATACTAATCTCTATTTATAGAGAAACATAGACTAAATCCTAAATTAGAAACAAATCATAATAATAATGAGAGATATTCTAAGATATCTCTATGAATATAAATTGATCCTAGGAAATAACTCAAAATACTCTAATATAATATAATATAATAGATATTATAAGATATTTTCTAATATTCTAACACTCCCCCTCAAAAGCTTTAGCTTGCTACAAGAAAACAATGTTTTGCTCCATAAAAAAAGATGGAAAGGCAACTCAGGGATGCATGTGAAGTCGGAGAGAATTGCTATAAATATAGCCTAGCCAGATAGTCTGATTGATCATCAGCCTGAGAGAAATTCATGGCAGACAATTGAACAAAGCAAGCTCCGTTCTTCTAAAAAACTGCATTTGGAAGCTTCAAACCAATAATAATGGAGACTCAAAATATTTAAACTTGAATCTGCTTCAAGGAGAGAGAGGCGTGCTTCAAGGAGAGAAAGGCAAGGCCAGTGCATCTGGGACAAATTGCCAAGATAAAGTAAGTCATGAAAATAAAAGACACCGTCAAAATAACCATCAACGGAAGAAGTCATCACTAATATGATTCATATGTGGGAAAAGGAACACCACCAGAATGATTGTCGGTGGGAATAGAGGCCACTGTTATAATCTATTAGTAAGAACTAAATTGCATGACAAACACCAAAGAAGCAGCGCGACTCTAACGAAACGAAGTCATGATCGATCAACAGAGTGAGAAAATGCGTGGAGAGATAACGGCTATTTGAACAGGAGAGTAGCGTCGTAAACGGTTGTCGGACCAGATACCTTTGACCTCTTCTACAAGTGGACTTATCAGTTGCATTACCAATATAGCCTTCAAATACGGTATGACAACATCATAGTATTTCTTAAAGTGTTCCTGAGATGAATCAGCAAGTGATGCCAAAGCAGTTAAAGCTCCCTCTTGCACCATTTGTTTACCATTCTGAAGAAGTACAAGCAGTTTGCTAACTATTCCATCCAAGTATGGTGTTAAAATATCAGGTGTGCAATTCTCAGTGAAGTTGAGCACAGCTGAAGCAACATGAGCCTGTACACGAAGATTCTGAAAATCATCCATCACAGCAGCTAGGGCTGGCAACACCCCCGGATGATATTGAACTTGCAAATCTGGACCCAAATCAGTAGACAGTTGCCCTATTGCATTAATAGCTGCCCACCTTACAGGAGGATGTTGATCACGAAATGAATTCAATACCATAGCGGAAGCGGCGGGACCAACACTTATAGTAGCCCCAATTTCATTCTGAAGAGCTTTTACAATACTGCCACCTTTCCCGATTACAACACCAACCTTATCACCGGAACAAAGAATTCTAAAGGTAACTTCCTGCTGAAGTGCTTCCAGATCCAGGGCTAAGACTCTGCTAACTTCAGCTGAAAATGGATGAACTTTAGAGGGATTGCCATCAGACCCAATGGATGAAATAGGTAATGCAGAGCTCCTCTGCAGACGGTAAATCATATTCAGATCAGTTAAACCCTCGTGTGGAACAACATAAGTTTCATGCTGAAATACTTCATAAGGTCTAGTTCCCATCATGTTTGTTCTGTCAGGCGGAGGACAGTCTTGAAGCCGACTAGCAACAGCAACGAGAGCCTTTTTTACAGATGATGCATTGCCTTGTATCTCAATGATTTCATCAGAGGGCTTAGAGAACACAGGCAACTTATCATTCAAACCCTAATTCTACATCCGGTGTCAATCCTGATCTTCTCCACAACCTTTCCTCCTTTTCCGATGACGGAACCAGCCTGACCGCCGTTAGCAAGCAGTCTGCATGAAACCACCCTATCTCCAACGTCAGTTCCTTCAGTCTCAGCGTAACATCAAGAACTCTTTCGAACACCTTGAGCAGAGCCTCCGGTGGCTTGGAGACATCTGCTACACCTTCGCCGTCGAGCTTGACGATGACGACAATGACATGCTCTGGAGAGTCAGGCGGTGCGTCGTCGATTCTGATTTTGGCGCCGGTGAGTTGCTGTAGTGACTTGATGACGGAGCCAGATTTTCCGATGATAGCGCCGACGCGGGAGGCATTGCAGAGAAGACGGAAAACGACGTGGCTGTAAGTGCGCTTGAAGGAGGGATTAGGGTCTTCAGTGTTGCTTCCCATAGTCCACTTCTTCTCTACCTCAGTTTGTTTCCTGTACTCCAACACCAATAGCAGTTGCAGAAAGGGAGAGATGGAGAGTCTGCGGTGTGTGTTTCTGAGGGGCAAAATTTGACAGATCGAAAATTAGGGTTTCGATACAAGAAAAAAAATAAGGATTTTAGGGTTTCGGCCAGAGAGCTTATGTGTTTAAATAGACTAAGGATAAACCTGCCGGTGATCGGAACAGATAAGAGATACGGCAAAGAAACTTAAACTTTTTTTTTTTTTTTGAGGGCAGAGGATTGTTTTCCGGAAACAGTGGCGGCGGCAGTAGTGGATTGGACGGAAAACGAGTGAAACGTGTCGGAATGTTGGAAAAGAGAAACTATGATTATATTCCCTAACTGTTGGGAACTCGGCAGCGGAATAGAGGCGAGATCGTTCAAGGAGGATCGAAATAGGCTCTAGATACCACGTTGAAGTTGGGGGATTTTAGAGAAAAGGAGGAGAGAAAATAATAAGGGTTTGAATATTATTGATAATAGTTTAATGCTGACTTGATTACAAAAGACTCAATACTAATCTCTATTTATAGAGAAACATAGACTAAATCCTAAATTAGAAACAAATCATAATAATAATGAGAGATATTCTAAGATATCTCTATGAATATAAATTGATCCTAGGAAATAACTCAAGATACTCTAATATAATATAATAGATATTATAAGATATTTTTTAATATTCTAACACTGTTCATCAAAGAAAATATTGAAAATGGGAATATATCACTGCAATGTACCCTTACAAGCCAACAAATTGTTGACATTCTTACCACAGCAGTGCCAAGGAAAACATTTGAGAATCTTACATCCAAGCTAGGATTGCTAAACATCTACAACCTAGCTTAAGGGGGAGTGTGGATATCTGCCACTTTAATATAGTTGATTAAGCATTATTTGTTTCCTAGAATAAGAGGGATTTGGTCATTATGTTGCCATCTCTCCTCATTAGTTTATTTCCTTTTCTGTTTATTCTAGTTTATGAGGAGTTATTGTATTAATTGTATTTCTTTTCTGATGAGGATGGTTGAGTGTCTACCTCCTCTATATATTCCTTCCTTGTAAACCTATTGTTTAATATATGAGAATACAACATCTCTATTCTCTGATTTACTACAAGGTGTAAGCTTGTTTCATGGGTATTTCCATAGTTTTTGCAAAGATCTCTCAATTCTGTGCGTTATTGTTAAACTGAACTTGACTTATTTGAAGATGTTAAATACGAAGAGTATTGAGAGACATGTAGAATAACCCGTGTGTTTCAACTACACAGCGGAAGTTCTATATATAGACAAACATAATGACAGAAATACAAATAGACAGTAATACTAACGGGCCAGAATACTTACAGCCCATCTAATCTAATTATTTACATTCTAATATAATATTTTAACACTCCCCCTCAAGCTGGAGCATATAAATCAAATGCACCCAACTTGTTACATATATAACTAATTCTAGTACCTCGCAATGACTTTGTAAAAACATTTGCCAACTGATCATTGGAATTGACAAAGCTAGTGATGATGTCATCTGATTCGATCTTTTCTCTAATAAAATGACAGTCTATCTCAATATGCTTGGTCCTCTCATGACAAACAGGATTTGAGGCAATGTGCAATGCAGCTTGATTATCGCATATTAGTGTCATTGTGCTGACCTCTTCAAATTGAAGTTCTTTCAGTAACTGTTTCAACCAGATGAGTTCACATGTTACTAGTGCCATGGCCTTGTATTCTGCCTCAGCGCTGGATCTTGCAACAACATTTTGTTTCTTACTCTTCCAAGATATTAAATTTCCTCCGACAAGTACACAATACCTGGAAGTGGATCGTCTATCTGTGGGTGAGCCTGCCCAATCGGCATCTGAGTAGCCAACTATCTGAGTATGTCCTCTATCTTCATAAATGAGACATTTGATGTATTTAAGAATTCGAATTACAGCATCCGTATGTCCTTGACAAGGAGAATTTAAGAACTGACTTACCACATTGGCAACGAAGGAAATGTCAGGATGAGTAACTGTGAGATAGTTTAATTTTCCAACCAATCTCCTATATCTTCCTGAATCTGATAGAGGTTCCCCCTGATTAGGTAGGAGTTTGACATTTGAATCCATAGGAGTATCAATTGGCTTGGCATTTAATAGACTTGTTTCTTCAAGTATATCCATAGCATATTTTCTTTGTGAAATTACAAGGCCATCCTTGGATTGGGCTACCTCAATACCCAAAAAATAACGGAGTTTACCAAGGTCTTTAGTCTGAAATTGATTTGAAAGATGTTTCAACTGAAGTATTCATTGTTGATCACTACCAGTTATAACAATGTCATCCACATAAACAATAAGATAGATGCACCATTGGGCTGAGTGACGATAAAATACAGAGTGATTGGCTTCACTAAGAATCATACTGTTAAAATGTTATATTAGAATGTAAATATTTTAGATTAGATGGGCTGTAAGTATTCTGGCCCAATTAGCATTTCCTGTCTATTTGTATTCCTTTTTATCTATATAAAAAAGGACTTCCGCTGTGTAGTTGAAACACACGGGTTTTCAATATGTCTCTCAATAGCTTTCATATTCAACATGGTAGCAGAGCCTGTTGAGAGATAACCCTGATCGTCAACTACCCGGTGGACCTACTGTCTCCGGTGAATATTTTTTTTCGGCAAACCGTGTCCTCAACTCCGGTTTCCTCCTCCCTGCCTTTGATACACTGTTTTATCCATCCGTCCACGCACCGCCGCCACTGCCGTCACTGTTGTTGCTGTCTCCAGCGATTTTTTTCGACGAATGACCACGCCAGCAGTGTCGCACACCCCAGATCGGCCTACCCCTTCAGACGCGCCACCAGAAGCACATCCACGCGCCCTCACGCGCCACCTGTCCTCACGCGCGTGAGATCCACGCGCCGCCAGCATCAGCCGCGCGTGACGGCGCGTCCGGCAGCCGTTCACGGCGCCGCTTCTTCCGTCGCACTCGCCTCGGCCTCCTGCTTCCATATCTGCCCTCAGTTTTGAGTTTCGAGTTACGGATATACGAGTTCCAGTTCAAACAGCCCCTGTTTTCCCGGATTCGACGCGTTTTCTGGCACTCTTTATTGACCATGACGTCTCAGTCTGAAACAAAGAGCATTTTCACCAACTACATCACTTCTCCTCTATCTGTCGAAAAATTGAATGGGTCAAATTACGATAGTTGGGCCGCCGACATCAAACTATGGATGCTTGGTCAAGGCTACGAGGACCATCTCACTCAAAATCCTGAAAAGGTGGTTGCGGCTGAAACATCCAAATGGAAACAGATAGATGCTCAGCTGTGTAGTGTCATCAAATCTACACTTCATCCAGATGTCAAACCGATTTTCCGTCCACATCTCACGTGTGAATCAGTTTGGAGTCAAGCAAAGGCACTCTATACTAACGACACTCAACGTCTCTATGGAGTTTGTCACCGCTTGCTGAATATCATTACTCCGAAGACAATAGATGGCTCGATTTCTTCATATCTAGGCACCGTTCATAGTGCACTTCATGATTTTAATGAGCTTCTCCCTCCTGCTGCAAGTAATCCCGTTGAACGGCAGAAAGAGTTGGAACAACGCAGCACCTTCTTCATGCTCCTTGCACTCTATGGCTTACCCCAGGAGTACTCTGCAACTCGTAATCAAATTTTGGGGTCTGTTACTGTTCCGGATATGTCTACTACCTCAGCGATCCTCCTTCGAGTACCAGCAAAGCATCTAGTTGAGCATTCTATGACTTCAACTCCAGGTGACACTGCTGCCCTTGCATCTCAGGGACATAATCAGAATCGCTCTCGTGGAGGACCATCCAACTCTAAGCCTCGTCCCAAATGTGAGCATTGTCATCGGCTTGGACACACTATTGATCGCTGTTGGAAGTTGCATGGTAAGCCTCCGTCTTCAATAAATGCAACTCAGCTTGATCCTTCTGCCACTGTTCAGACTACACCATCTCCACAAGGCTCCCCGGCAAATTATGAAGATTTCCTTCGATGGGTTCAGAGTCATCCGAACTCTAGTTCTCCTACTTCGGTTGCACATACTGGTAACTCATCTGTTTACCTCTCCCACTCATCTTCTCTTGGCCCTTGGGTTCTTGATTCTGGTGCGTCTGATCATGTCACTGGTAATAAAGGTCTCTTTTCTTCACTCTCTACATCTGGTTTTTTACCTACTATAACTTCTGCCAATGGCACTCAAACCCGGTCTCAAGGAGTTGGCACTGTCCAAATTCTCCCTTCCATTTCAGTTGCATCTGTTCTCTATGTACTTGGATGCCCTTTTAATTTACTTTCAGTTAGTCGATTGACTCGGTCCCATGACTGTATTATTACTTTCACTAATGATAATGTTACCTTGCAGGACCGGAGTTCGGGACGGACGATTGGCGTCGGATGTGAGTCTCAAGGCCTCTATTACCTTTCTACATCTTCCAAGACGTGCTCTGCAACAGAGTCCCCTCACACTATCCATGCTCAGCTAGGACACCCAAGTCTTACCAAACTGCAAAAACTGGTGCCTAGTTTGTCTAAGTTGTCTACTTTACATTGTGAGTCGTGTCAGTTAGGGAAACACACCCGTAGTAATTTTCCTGATCGAGTCAATAAAAGAGTATCATCTCCCTTTGCTTTAGTTCACTCTGATGTTTGGGGTCCCTCTCGTACTGTGTCTACTTTAGAGTCTAGGTATTTTGTTACTTTTATTGATGATTACTCTCGTTGTACGTGGTTATTTTTAATGAAAAATAGAGCTGAACTGTTTTCCATTTTTGAGCAATTTTATCAAGAAATTAAAACTCAATTTGGGGTTTCTATTCGTACCTTAAGAAGTGATAATGCTCGAGAATATTTGTCCCATCAGTTTCAAAGCTTTATGGCTTCCAATGGTATTTTACACCAAACATCATGTCCTCATACACCCCAGCAAAATGGGGTAGCCGAACGCAAAAATCGGCATCTCATTGAAACCACACGAACCTTACTTATCTATGGCAATGTTCCTTTCCGTTTTTGGGGGGATGCAGTCATAACGGCATGCTACCTTATCAATCGTATGCCGTCTTCTGTCCTTGATGGCAATATCCCTCATTCGGTCCTCTTTCCCCATTCCCCTCTTCACCCACTACCACCTCGTGTCTTTGGGTCCACGTGTTTTGTCCACAATTTATCTCCTGGTTTGGACAAATTGTCACCTCGATCACTCAAGTGTGTCTTTCTCGGTTATCATCGGTCCCAAAAGGGCTATCGTTGTTATTCTCCTACACTACACCGCTACGTTACATCAGCCGATGTTACCTTTTTCGAGTCTGTACCATATTTTAAATCTACCCATATAGCTACTGAGCCCCATCAGGACATTAATCCCGAACCTCCTCAGATAGTTATCCCTATTCCACCCACTCTTACTCCTATCGAACCTGTCGAGTCTGCCCCCCAACCTCCACGACCACTACAAACATATCAGCGTCGTCGCCTACCCTCTGTTGTGCCTGTTCCTGTTCCCATTCCAGACTCTCCTCCGACGCCACCTCCGGATCCGGCCCTACCACCTGAGCATG
This sequence comes from Cicer chorassanicum, assembly GCA_037974735.1. Taxonomy (NCBI): domain Eukaryota; kingdom Viridiplantae; phylum Streptophyta; class Magnoliopsida; order Fabales; family Fabaceae; genus Cicer; species Cicer chorassanicum. The sequence goes on along the minus strand of JBBPBP010009778.1, from coordinate 6,380,722 downwards.
ACCTTCCCATTGCTCTTCGTAAGGATATTCGCACAACCCGTAATCCATCTCCTCATTATATTGATTTGTGTTATCATCGTCTTTCTCCTTTGCATTACACTTGCTTGTCCTCTTTGTCTTCTGTTTCTATTCCTAAAACTACAGGTGAAGCATTATCCCACCCTGAGTGGAGGCAAACAATGCTTGATGAGATGTGTGCTCTACAAAGCAGTGGTACTTGGGAACTGGTTCCTTTACCTCATGGGAAGTCTTTAGTCGGGTGTCGTTGGCTCTATACAGTGAAGGTTGGCCCTGATGGTAAGATTGATCGATTTAAGGCTCGGTTGGTAGCCAAGGGATATACTCAGATTTTTGGGTTGGATTACAGCGATACATTCTCACCTGTTGCCAAAATGGCATCTATCAGACTATTTTGCTCCATTGCAGCAATTCGACATTGGTCTCTCCATCAACTTGACATTAAAAATGCCTTTTTGCACGGTGATCTTGAAGAGGAAGTTTATATGGAGCAGCCACCAGGGTTTGTTGCTCAGGGGGAGTATTCCACCATGGTTTGTCGGCTGAACATGTCTCTTTATGGTCTTAAACAGTCTCCTAGAGCTTGGTTTGGCAGATTCAGCTCGGTAGTACAAGAGTTTGGTATGATTCGTAGTGAAGCCGATCACTCTGTATTTTATCGTCACTCAGCCCAAGGGTGCATCTATCTTATTGTTTATGTGGATGACATTGTTATAACTGGTAGTGATCAGCAAGGAATACTCCAGTTGAAACAACATCTCTCAAATCAATTTCAGACTAAAGACCTTGGTAAACTCCGTTATTTTTTGGGTATTGAGGTAGCCCAATCCAAGGATGGCCTTGTAATTTCACAAAGAAAATATGCTATGGATATTCTTGAAGAAACAGGTCTGTTAAATGCCAAGCCAGTTGATACTCCTATGGATCCAAATGTCAAACTCCTACCTAATCAGGGGGAGCCTCTATCAGATTCAGGAAGATATAGGAGATTGGTTGGGAAATTAAACTATCTCACAGTTACTCGTCCGGACATTTCCTTCGCTGTCAGTGTGGTAAGCCAGTTCTTAAATTCTCCTTGCCAAGAACATATGGATGCTGTAATTCGAATTCTGAAATACATCAAAAGTGCACCTGGAAAAGGCCTCATTTATGAAGATAGAGGACATACTCAGATAGTTGG
>JBBPBP010009778.1:6361284-6379514 GCA_037974735.1 Cicer chorassanicum | reverse complement strand
ATAGTTGGCTACTCAGATGCCGATTGGGCAGGCTCACCCACAGATAGAAGATCCACTTCCGGGTATTGTGTACTTGTTGGAGGAAATTTAATATCTTGGAAGAGTAAGAAACAAAATGTTGTTGCAAGATCCAGCGCTGAGGCAGAATACAGGGCCATGGCACTAGTAACATGTGAACTCATCTGGTTGAAACAGTTACTGAAAGAACTTCAATTTGAAGAGGCCAGCACAATGACACTAATATGTGATAATCAAGCTGCACTGCACATTGCCTCAAATCCTGTATTTCATGAGAGGACCAAGCATATTGAGATCGACTGTCATTTTATTAGAGAAAAGATTGAATCGGGTGACATCACCACCAGCTTTGTCAATTCCAATGATCAGTTGGCAGATGTTTTTACAAAGTCATTACGAGGTCCTAGAATTAGTTATATTTGTAACAAGCTGGGTGCATTTGATTTATATGCTCCAACTTGAGGGGGAGTGTTAAAATGTTATATTAGAATGTAAATATTTTAGATTAGATGGGCTGTAAGTATTCTGGCCCAATTAGCATTTCCTGTCTATTTGTATTCCTTTTTATCTATATAAAAAAGGACTTCCGCTGTGTAGTTGAAACACACGGGTTTTCAATATGTCTCTCAATAGCTTTCATATTCAACACATACCAAACTCTTGTACTACCGAGCTGAATCTGCCAAACCAAGCTCTAGGAGACTGTTTAAGTCCATAAAGAGACCTGTGTAGCCGACAAACCATGGTGGAAGACTCCCTCTGAGCAATAAACCCTGGTGGTTGCTCCATATAAACTTCCTCTTCAAGATCACCGTGCAAAAAAGCATTTTTAATGTCAAGTTGATGGAGAGGCCAATGTCGAATTGCTGCAATGGAGAATAACAGTCTGACAGATGCCATTTTGGCAACAGGTGAGAAGGTATCGCTGTAATCCAACCCAAAAATCTGAGTATATCCCTTAGCTACCAACCGAGCCTTAAATCGATCAATCTTACCATCAGGGCCAACCTTCACTGTATAGAGCCAACGACACCCGACTAAAGACTTCCCATGAGGTAAAGGAACCAGTTCCCAAGTACCACTGCTTTGTAGAGCACACATCTCATCAAGCATTGCTTGCCTCCACTCAGGGTGGGATAATGCTTCACCTGTAGTTTTAGGAATAGAAACAAAAGACAAAGAGGACAAACAAGTGTAATGCAAAGGAGAAAGACAATGATAACACAAATCAATATAATGAGGAGATGGATTACGGGTTGTGTGAATGTCCTTACGAAGAGCAATGGGAAGGTCATGCTCAGGTGGCAGGGCCGGATCCGGAGGTGGCGTCGGAGGAGAGTCTGGAATGGGAACAGGAACAGGCACAACAGAGGGTAGGCGACGACGTTGATATGTTTGTAGTGGTCGTGGAGGTTGGGGGGCAGACTCGACAGGTTCGATAGGAGTAAGAGTGGGTGGAATAGGGATAACTGCCTGAGGAAGTTCGGGATTAATGTCCTGATGGGACTCAGTAGCTATATGGGTAGATTTAAAATATGGTACAGACTCAAGAAAGGTAACATCGGCTGATGTAACGTAGCGATGTAGTGTAGGAGAATAACAACGATGATAATCGGCTGATGTAACATGTAGTGTAGGAGAATAACACTTGAGTGATTGAGCTGACAATTTGTCCAAACCAAGAGATAAACTGTGGACAAAACACGTGGACCCAAAGATACAAGGTGGTAGTGGGTGAAGAGGGGAATGGGGAAAGAGGACCGAATGAGGGATATTGCCATCAAGGACAGAAGACGGCATACGATTGATAAGGTAGCATGCCGTTATGACTGCATCCCCCCAAAAACGGAATGGAACATTGCCATGGATAAGTAAGGTTCGTGTGGTTTCAATGAGACGCCGATTTTTGCGTTCGGCGACCCCATTTTGCTGGGGTGTATGAGGACATGATGTTTGGTGTAGAATACCATTGGAAGCCATAAAATTTTGAAATTGATAGGACAAATATTCCAGAGCATTATCATTTCTTAAGGTACGAATAGAAATCCCAAATTGGGTTTTAATTTCTTGATAAAATTGCTCAAAAATGGAAAACAGTTCAGCTCTATTTTTCATTAAAAATAACCACGTACGGCGAGAGTAATCATCAATAAAAGTAACAAAATACTTAGACTCTAAAGCAGACACAGTACGAGAGGGACTCCAATCGTCAGAGTGAACTAAAGCAAAGGGAGATGATACTTTTTTATTGACTCGATCAGGAAAATTACTACGTGTGTGTTTCCCTAACTGACACGACTCACAATGTAAAGTAGACAACTTAGACAAACTAGGCACCAGTTTTTGCAGTTTGGTAAAACTTGGGTGTCCTAGCTGAGCATGGATAGTGTGAGGGGACTCTGTTGCAGAGCACGTCTTGGAAGATGTAGAAAGGTAATAGAGGCCTTGAGACTCACATCCGACGCCAATCGTCCGTCCCGAACTCCGGTCCTGCAAGGTAACATTATCATTAGTGAAAGTAATAATACAGTCATGGGACCGAGTCAATCGACTAACTGAAAGTAAATTAAAAGGGCATCCAGGTACATAGAGAACAGATGCAACTGAAATGGAAGGGAGAATTTGGACAGTGCCAACTCCTTGAGACCGGGTTTGAGTGCCATTGGCAGAAGTTATAATAGGTAAAAAACCAGATGTAGAGAGTGAAGAAAAGAGACCTTTATTACCAGTGACATGATTAGACGCACCAGAATCAAGAACCCAAGGGCCAAGAGAAGATGAGTGAGAGAGGTAAACAGATGAGTTACTAATATGTGCAACCGAAGTAAGAGAACTAGAGTTCGGATGACTCTGAACCCATCGAAGGAAATCTTCATAATTTGTCGGGGAGATGGTGTAGTCTGAACAATGGCAGAAGGATCAAGCTGAGTTGCATTTATCAAAGGCGGAGGCTTGCCATGCAACTTCCAACAACGATCAATAGTGTGTCAAAGCTGATGACAATGCTCACATTTGGGACGAGTCTTATAGTTGGATGGTCCTCCACGAGAGCGGTTTTGATTATGTCCCTGAGATGCAAGGGCAGAAGTGTCACCTGGAGCTGAAGTAATAGAATGCTCAATTGGATGCTTTGTTGGTACTCGAAGAAGGATCGCTGAAGTTGTAGACATATCCGGAACAGTAACAGACCCCAGAATTTGATCACGAGTTGCAGAGTACTTCTGGGGTAAGCCATAGAGTGCAAGGAGCATGAAGAAGGTGCTGCGTTGTTCCAGCTCTTTCTTCTGTTCAACTGGATTACTTGCAACAGGAGGGGGAAACTAATTAAAATCATGAGGTGCACTATGAAGGGTGCCTAGATATGAAGAAATAGAGCTATCTATTGTCTTCGGAGTAATGATATTCAGCAAGCGGTGACAAACTCCATAGAGATGTTGAGTGTCGTTAGTATAGAGAGCATTTGCTTGACTCCAAACTGATTCACACGTGAGATGTGGACGGAAAATCGGTTTAACATCTGGATGAAGTGTAGACTTAATGACACTATACAACTGAGCATCTATTTGTTTCCATTTGGATGTTTCAGTCACAACTACCTTTTCAGGATTTTGAGTGAGATGGTCCTCGTAACCTTGACCAAGCATCCATAGTTTGATGTCGGCGGCTCAACTATCATAATTTGATCCAATCAATTTTTCAACAGAGAGAGGATAAGTGATGTAGTTGGTGAAGATGCTCTTTGTTTTAGACTGAGACGTCATGGTCAATAAAGAGTGCTAGAAAACGCGTCGGAACCGGGAAAACAGGGGCTGTTTGAACTGGAACTCGTATATTCGTAACTTGAAACTCAAAACTTAGGGCAGATATGGAAGCAGGAGGCCGAGGCGAGTGCCACGGAAGAAGCGGCGCCGTGAACGGCTGCCGGACGCGCTGTCACGCGCGGTGGCTGCTGGCGGCGCGTGGATCTCACGCGCGTGGAGGCTGGAGACACGTGGGGGTGCGTGGAGGCTTTTCTGGTGACGCGTCTGAAGGGGTAGGCCGATCTGGGGTGTACGACACTGCTGGAGTGGTCGTTCGTCGAAAAAAATCGTCGGAGACAGCAGCAACAGTGACGGCAGTGGCGGCGGAACGTGGACGGATGAATAACAAATTTAGGAATCAGTGTATCAAAGGCAGGGAGGAGGAAACCAGAGTTGAGAACACGGTTTGCCGGAAAAAATATTCACCGGAGACAGTGGGTCCACCGGGTAGTTGACGATTATGGTTGTCTCTCAACAGACTCTAGATACCATGTTAAATACGAAGAGTATTGAGAGACATGTTGAATAACCCGTGTGTTTCAACTACACAGCGAAAGTTCTTTATATAGACAAACATAATGACAGGAATACAAATAGACAGTAATACTAACGGGCCAGAATACTTACAGCCCATCTAATGTAATTATGTACATTCTAATATAATATTTTAACAGAAGAGATTTAATCGATAATTTATCAACATGTGTTATAAATATAGTATTTTGTGTAATATTTGTATTTGGCCCATTAATTAGGCCTATTAGGTTTGATGTAGTCTATATAAACATGTTGGTGCTTGTACTCTTTTACAACTTTGAAATATATCAGAGTTATTTTCTACACTGTACATTGAATTCTCATCCTCCAGCTGGATTTCCATCTATTCCCTGGTATCTAAACAAAATACTTGGTCGATGTCGTAGGTATTTTCTAGAAATCTGCTAAAAAATAGGCCAATTGTAGAATCACCTTTCTTTGTTCAACAAGCAATTTTAGGGAGATATTCAGTTCAAAGCATCATTGAAATTCTTTAAGCTACCTTGTGTAATATGGCATGAGTTAGCCTTTTTTATTTCCTTTCTAGTAAATCCTGTTTCTTGCTGAGTTTCTTCAAAATCCTGTCCTAATAAGGTTTCATGACAGTCTCTCCGTGCCAAAACAGATAAGTCCTTAGTAAAACAACCTTCTGAAGGCGCCGATTCAAAAATGGTTATGAAGGAAATGCTTTCTTTTACATTAACAGGAAAGGTACATATTATCTTCCATTACCAATTTACATTCTATTTTGGAACTGCATTTAACTTTGCTTCCTAACATGCCTTCCGTGATAATCTTTGCAGGGTGAATTTGTGAGGACAATAATTGTTAAAGAATTTGCCAAGGTATGTGTTTTCATAATTGTTCATTGATTACTAAAGTTACAACAGCAGTGAGGAATATGAAAAATGAAAGTTTTGATGTTTATTATAGATTGATAGGCTATATTTAATTGTTGCTGTTGTTATTTCCTTTATAGTTCCTAACTCTTGCATCGCATGACTTTTCATAGATACATAATACATTACTAAAAATGTTCATTTCAGGGTTGTTCTTAGCACATGTTCATTACACATGTATTATTTTTCAATAGTAGGATTTCATTGACATGTCGATCCATGATAAAATTTAGTTACACATTGACTTTATTTTTCATCATTCTCATATTTCTCTGCAATTGCTTTGCTTTCACTCTATGAGTATTGTCAAACTTTCCCAAAAGCTCAAGCTTCTAGGTGAAGGCACAAATAGTTTTTCATTGTATTTCTAATATGACCCCTTACACAAGTGCTCTTTGGGTTGAAATGTGGACAATGCATATTAGTCCCTGTGCGGAAATTCAATCGTTTATTAGAAGAATGGGGCCACAAAGTATTGAACACTAAACCACTGGTCATAAAGGCTCTAATACCTTTTCATGAACCAACAATGCCAATGGCTTAAGTTGTTAAACAAAGATACGTGAACAATGCCAATATTGGTGATCTAATATATATAGTTGTTAGCTTATAAAAAAATTGTACTTCTAACATGACCCCTTACACAAGAGCTGATTGGACTTGAACTATAGACAATGTATAACTCCACCCATCATGTGCTGAAATTCGGTTTTTTATTAGAAGAATGGGACAGCAAGGACCGAACTTTACCACTGCTCATAGAGATTCTAATACCTTGTCATGAACATCTATGCCAACAACATAAGTTATTAGATAAAGACATGTGAATGATTTTAATCATATTGCTAACATGTATCTTGTCTAAATTATTGAAAGCAAACAATAGAAATGACCTTATGAAATGAGGTTTAAGTTTCTTTGGTAAGGTATGGATGGATTCAGTTTTCAACAAGCACTTTAGGAAAAACAAAGTTGAAATGATCTTTTTTATTAAGTACAGTTTCTCACATAACCAAAAAACAGCTTCTGCACTTCGATATTTTCCATAAGTTAAGAAGAAAATATTTATCTCAGTTGAGAAGATCCTATAAACTAGAAGCTAATCCATGTCGAGTCTTTTTCATGTTTCTGCCTCCTCATGCATTCTAGGCTGCTGTAGACTATTTGTTTAATCTTTATTTTATTTTTTTTACAGGATATTAGTTTAATCATTTTAACTTCACTAGCTTCTTCATTCTTCATTTCTTATTGCCCCCTCCGTGTGTAAAAATTTGCTTTAAATCCAAATGTAGGGTTTAGATGCACTTGGGATAGCTACCTTGGAAAAAGCTGCTGCAAGAGTTCCTTTCAGCTCTTTCTTTTTTCCGTCTATAATGACCGAAGAAGATATGGTCAACCTAAGGACCTTCCAACGCCTTATGCTATTACTTTCAGGGACCAGAAGAAAAGAAGACCTCAATACAGTAAGATTTGTAGTTTACAAAAAATAACTACATCTATGCATTGTTGTAATTTTGTATCATTATGAATTTTTCGTTTTTAGGGCCACTATAAGTCTTAACCTGATGTTTGAAACAGGAACTTCAGTATGTTTCTTACATGATTACAACGCCCGTGAAAGCCAACTGACCTTCATACATTATACTGAAGCTAAAAACTATGTACCCAAAACAATGGAAAAAGCCAAAAAATGATTCAAATTTAAATTTTAAACACATTCTTCCACTATATTAATAATTTTAAACACACTTCTAAAGCTTCTAGGAAAATTACTGTAAAAAATTTAGGGAACTCGTGTATTTTATTGACGAATAAGTGAGTTCCAACAACTACTTTGCAGAAATATCTGGAAGTCAATAGCTGTCGCTATAGCAATGTTGTGTAACATAGAGGTACTAGGGGTTTGCAAAACCTGGTTGAATTATGTTTTAGAGTAGCGGCCAAATAGTGGAAGCTACAGTGAAGCTTCTCTAAAACCCTGAATATGCCCTCAAATTATAATCATATGAAATCCTGCTGGTACAAAAACAAAGAAACAACTTGTAAAATATTCTATATTAAATGTCCTACATTGTTTTCTCTGTCAATGTCATATAGGGAAACAAAAAGGATGGTCCTGACCAGAATCAAATTCTTGACATGGGGGAGCTGTCGGTAGTTTTAAATCAAATTGATTCCATTCAAGACATTCTTCCTCTTCTTTCTATCATTCCGGAGGTAATCTAAGCATTTGCGTATTATTTAAGATATGTAACCACTTACCCATTTTCACTAACACAGACAAGTTCCAAGTCATAAGCAATTTCACATCCTGATATTCTTTAGTCCTCCTGCTGATGCATGACTATATATGTAAATTTCAGCTCCCACCAGAGTCCCAGCAGCAATTACTTCAATTGCCAGCTAACTTGGTTCGACAGTTAATATCCCGTGCTGCTGCGAGAACAATTAGGAGGGTGTTTTTGTGATACCGAAGCAGCTGAAATGTTTTTGTGCTTTTTACTAAGGTGATAGGAGAACATTGAAGGACATAGCCTATGCCACAGTGATTTATTCAGCTAGAAACTATGTGCCTTCAATTTCATCTTTTCTTATTTAATTTGTGTAAGTATTTGTAATTTTCCATATCAGCTTTGTCTCTTTTCAACACATTAAATACATTGTAAAAAATATGAGATTCATAATTTTCCAACAACTTTTTTTTAGACATGTTAAACAATGCTCTCGGGCACTTATTACCATTTGTCTTCTTCAACAAATCTTTACCGCTAATTTTTATCTCTCTCTCTCTCTCTCTCAATAGTAGTAGTATTATAATAGTAGTAGCTGTGGGGGCAGAGCATCCAAGAGGCATGGCATTAGCTTCAGTGAGCGTGGAGCATATGAAGGACATTGAAAAAAATATGTTAATTTATTACTTTTATATCATACCCACGACAAAGGGACGTGGCTTTTGTATCTTTGTAGTTTCTTGAGTTTTGTTGTTGCATTTTTGAAATGAGATTTGTTCATTCAAACCAAAGGGAAAGAACACTGATCAAGGTTATTAGGATATGCAAAATCTTTATGTTTTTAATAACCTTTCTCTTTGTTTGTGATGTATCTTGACACTCCATCTCAAACTTCTGAATTGACCATCAACCATATGAACAGTAACTTTTAGAACACTTTTAATTTTGTTAAGAATATAATATTACTTAATAATTTATTTATAATCAGAATAAAAAATCAATAAAAAGTTCAGTGAGATCGAGAAATTGTATATTGAAAGAAATCTTGGAAGAAAATTAAATTAGTGTTACAATGAAAGAAAATCATTATATGTGGAAAATAATATTAAGAAAAAGTTACTAGTTTCAAAAGCATAAAACAATGAATAGAAAAGAGAAAAAGATAATTGAAGAGCTTTATCTTGTCGAATAACCTTTATTTTAAGATCAAACACAGTCTATTATAACACAATCTTATACCTAACATACATCTTTCTAACATAGTCTAACAAAAAAAGAATTTCAAAATTGATTGAGTTAAATGATGATAAATCCCAATAAAAGTGATAAATATGAAATAAAACACATTCCTTCATAGATGTAGCTTTAAACTTCGATTTTTTTAGACTAAATTATACTTTTGATCGTTATTTTAAATTTTTACTTTGATCTATTTAATTTGATTTATTTATTTGTCATTTAAATTACAAATGTGAAATACTTTATCCTTCAAACTATTTTCATTTAATTTTAGTTTTTTAAATTATAAATATTAAACATTTTACTTTTTTAAATTACATTTTGACATTTTTTTTAATAGTGTCTGACATTATAACTTAAATGATCAAAATGTCTATTTTATAAATTAATAGACTAAAATATTTAATATTTATAACTTAAGAGATTAAAACAAAATAAATAAAACTTAAGAGATCAAATAAAACCTAAAATAGTAAATAGTCTTGGTTATATAAGATCTCATGCGAATTTCAACTCCTCATATGCATGTGTCAATTAGTCTGCATCTAACCGTGTTAAATACTAGTTGTGGCGAAGATTTTGAGAAGCTTGCTGACAATATCTTACGGGGATTTTGAGAAAATGATAAATATCTAACTCTGGTAAGATTTCGAGAAGCTTTGAAAAAATATCTAGTAGAGATTTCTAGAAAATAGACAAATATCTAACGTTGTACACAATGTATATGCAAGATTGAGCGGTTGGATACCGGTAAGAAGAAAAGATATATGGTTACTTGAATTCGACTCTTTCACTTATCTAAAATATAAAACTCATATATTTTAAGACGAGTCTCTCGGTCTCACACCAATTTAATAAATAAATTGTTAAATAAAAGCTTACACTAATATTAATAAAAATATTGAAAGTCCAATATTTATTTTTCTTAAAAACATGAATTTAAAAATAAATTAAACAAAAAGTTAAAAAGAATAAACAATTCAATTAAAAATAAGAAACTCATTACTTGAACCAACCCAACTGCATAAGTTGCTAATATGTACTAATCGAAAACCAACTAAACCGATACAAAAATTAATCGAAATTGAGCCTTTAAATTGCACGCTTGGGTTTGAGTGGATTGACAAAATTAAGCCTGAATCCACTCAAATCATCTGATGCTCAACCCTAATTTGAAGTGATATCATGATTGAAAGTAAATTTCCACAAAAGCATGTTGATCGGATTAAATATTCATCAAGAATGGTTAAATTCAATAACAAAATTCAATAAGGGATATCTTGGGGTAATTAGGGATAGTGGAGGGATGTGAGGAGGCTAGAGTCGGGACTATGAGGTTTTAATCTTAATTGATGCTGAAATGCCATTTAATAGATATGACTTTGATCTACCATGAACCCGTACTTGAAAAATATTTAAAAATTTTAAAATCACATACATTATTTATTAAAAATAAACGTTAATGATCATATTTATTTCTATAATTGAGATAATAACCGAAATAATATTGAATCGATAAAAATAAAAGAAAATAAACATGTATTTTGTATTGAATCGATAATAACATTCTTTTTCATTCATTGTTTCTACAAGACAACATTACACTTATATATATCACTCTAAATTAATCCTAACCATCCGTGTAAAATAATCTAAAGGACCTTAATAACATAGAAAACATAAGAATATAGGCTAACTATATCCAAAATACCGATTAAACTATTGTAACTAATAATTTAATTAATTATAAGTTATCTATTCATATGATAAAAGACTGCATTAACATTAAATATGTTATGATGTACCTTTGTATCTGCAATACTCGTATGAAGGTGTTTTAGTTTGCAGTTAAGTTTTATTTATTTATTTATTTCTAAATTAATTTTTAATTCTTTGAAGAGAATGATAATATATTATCCATTTTATATGTTGTTACAGAATACACAGACTCCTCATCTCTTGTGACCACGCACTTCCTCAAACTACAAAGCGTTTAATCTCTCCGTTCCTTTACATTCAAAAACTCGACACGAAAATGTCAGAATCACGAAAAATTCGTTTCGGCGTAATCGGCTGCGCCGACATAGCTCGAAAAGTCTCACGCGCCATCTCACTCTCTCCGAACGCGTCACTCTACGCCGTCGGAAGCCGCTCCCTCGAAAAGGCACAAACCTTCGCAAAAATTAACGGCTTCCCTGATGGCGCCAAAGTGTACGGCTCGTACGAAGCCGTTCTGGACGACGAAAACGTTGACGCCGTTTATGTTCCGCTTCCAACTAGCTTGCACGTGCGATGGGCGGTTATGGCTGCTCAGAAAGGGAAACACGTGCTGTTGGAGAAGCCTGTTGCTCTTAGTGCTGTTGAGTTTGAAGAGATTATGGAAGCGTGTGAATCCAGCGGAGTGCAATTCATGGATGGTACTATGTGGATTCATCATCCTAGAACCGCTTCTATGTTCGAATTTCTATCTGATGCGCACCGTTTTGGTCAACTTAAATCGGTATGTGAACACAAAATAACCTAAATTATGACACTCTATTAGACTTTTGAGTATTAACTATAAGCTAGATCTAAAATTAAGAGCCAAAAAATAGTTAGTTTACAAGTCTAAGTGAGAGAACTATTTTTTGTTATTTGTATTTTTTATATATTTCCTGTTAATGTATTTTTATATTTAGAGTTTGATTAGCTTCCTTATAAGATAAAATGTGTAGTTATATAATCTTTGATTATTGCAGTGTGTTGTATATGTGTGTATATATTTCAATCACAATCTTAAACATAAAGTTTTCAATCAACTGTTATGAACTTATGATTCTGTTTTATACTCTAATGATTAATTGTTATGTTAGAATGTCAGATCCTTTGCATACATGTTCTACACTAATACATTGTTTGATTTTGGGTTACACAGATTCACACCTGTTTTACATTTGCCGCTGATCCCAATTTTCTTGAGAACGACATTCGTGTGAAGCCGGATCTCGATGCTCTTGGCTCTCTTGGTGATGAAGGATGGTATTGTATTAGGGCAATTCTGTGGGCTGCTAACTACGAATTACCGAAAACAGTACAAGCCTCGCGTGGGCCGGTGCTTAATCAAGCTGGAGTGTTATTATCTTGTGGAGCTTCTTTATATTGGGAAGATGGAAAAGTAGCAACATTATATTGCTCTTTTTTGTCAAACCTAACAATGGATATAACTGCTGTTGGGACAAAAGGAACACTTCATGTTCATGATTTCATCATCCCTTATGAAGAAAAGAAAGCATCATTTTATACAGCTTCAGAATCAAGCTTTGATGATCTTGTAACTAAGTGGGCTTCTGAGCCAAGCAAACATGTAATAGAAAACGATCTCCCTCAGGAAGTGCTTATGGTAAGCGAATTTTCTCGTTTGGTGGCGGAAATCAAATTCAACAACTCGAAACCTGAGAAGAAATGGCCGACGATTAGTAGGAAAACACAACTTATATTGGATGCTGTGAAGGCTTCAATTGATAGGGGTTTTGAGCCTGTTCAGATTCAGGAATGAAAGTTTGTTGTCTAATCTGAATACAACCTTGTGAACTCGGAACTTTGTTCTTTCGTTGTATCGCGAAAAGTAGTTATATTACTGGTATGTACTTTTTAAGCAATTTGTTGATGTTGTGGATGCGGTGGAAGCATGCAAGGTTTGTAGACTTTGTAAAGACGAAATAAACATTTTATGTCCTTCAACTTCAAGGAGATAGTTCTAAGTTCTTGCAACTTCATTGCTAGTTTCATTAAGTGATGACATAATTTGTCACTGTGGAAAGTTATATTTTGCTGTGAAATCTGATTGAAAGAGACAAATGGATTCAAAATGGTTTACCATGGTTTTAATAAGAATAAATCAATTTAGAAGTGTAATATATTAGTTTAGGAGAACAAAAAAGATAGCCAGTTTAATTTACAAATTTTTTCCAAAATTCAAACCAAATTGCTGAAGAATATATTGTTTTTGTAACTTTTTTTAAAAATGTTAGGGACTTTGGAGTGGTCATAACTTCTCTTGTCTCAACAAAGGTCTGCTATTGACCAAACAATCTATCATATCTATTATATTTCTTTTGTCTTTTCATCCTCTTTTTCACAAAATATTTGTCACAAATGTAAGATGACATAGATCAGTTTCAATATTATTAACAACTTTTAATACCCTTTACGTTGTTAAATTTCAGATGAGAGGCAACACAGACGACGGTTAATAATATTGAGTAAAGAATTTCATATTCAATCAAAACTTGATCTTATAAAAAGTAATTGAAAAAATGATCCATCTAACACAAAGCAAATGTGAAACTTTAGAAAAGTATTTTCTGTTTTCATTTTCTTAAAATGTGCGTTTATTTTATTTTGACAAGAGGCTCTTGAAGTAAATTATTATCATAGAGATAGTTTTTGAAAAGTAATAAAAATAGTTTTTTGATATTTTTATTGTTTCTAGAAATATTATAATTGTTTATTTTGGAAACAAGTAAAATATGGACAAATTTTAAAAAATTGAAATAAAAAATATTTCCATAAAATAAATGACCCCTGACATCAAAGTTTATTGACATTTGCAACCTCAAGGAAATTGTATCAATCCAATGACATAACATTATCTCTCAACCGTTAAATTAAACTAATAGTTCAAATTAGACTGGATCAAGCTGCAGCATCATACAGGACGATCAAGGACCTCGAAAACTTATATACAAGAGACCATCTTAAAGATAGGGAAATTATTACCTGAATGGTTAAAACTAGTCTCAATACAGTATCTCAGTGACAAACATAAAGTCTGATTGAAGAGTGTAAATATAACATGACTTTAATACTGTTTTGCTATGCAATTATCAAGGAAATAAATCATTTCAACAAAGTACATTCACTTCAGATTAAAAAGGGAAACTACATAAACAAAGTACCAGCTATATGCATAAAAAATATTGAATACCAAATTGATACAAAATTTATGAACTTGCATATACCACGACTTGAGTATTCTAGTCACATCTTTTTTTTATAGACGAAATGACAAACACCACCTAAAACCCACACACACAGCTACAAGATCTCGGGTTCGAACCCATATGATAATATCCATCCTGACAATATCGCAATTTGCTAGTTGAGTTAGACTTTACGGACTTCTTGTCACATATCTTTGCAGCCAGATAAGGCCTATTATACCAAGCAATGAAAGATTTATTGATAACACTTAAATACTTATATATATACAAACCAAGCGCTACGCATCGGTCAAGTTCGTTCGGTTTGCCATGTAAGTTAAATAAATGGTCCACACATATGCGCAGGAACTATTCATCAATGGCTGCAACAATTATAAAAGAGATTGATACATTAGCTAAAAAGCCAGAAGGCAGAAAGTAACTGCTGTATTGAAGATACCGAATAAAATTTAAGTTATCTCAGAAAATTAAGTTCATACAAAGACATTTCATCCAAATGTATATATATACCTGTAAATGGACTGGAATGAATTTGAATAACACAAAATCACATGCAGGCCAAAACAGGGCGCCGCCTAATAATGTTGGAAGTAGATCTCGCTTCAGCCTGGTAATAATTTCAGGCCCACTTTCACCTGATTTTGGCATCAAAAACAAATTCAGAATAACCAATAACCTTCAGGCATAAACACAAATAAAATAAAACGAATCACCAAATGACCTTGCTTCTTTCGCGAAAAATGAGTGAAAAAATTGTCATGTATGCTTGTCCAACAAATAATTAAGGCTCAAATATGTTTTAAGTATAGCATTTAATGTTTAAAAGTGACTAGTTTAGTCTCTATTGTTGGTTTTACTAAGCGATACACATTGTCAGTGCCGTGAGTATGTGATCGGCATTCACCAGTTTTAGTACATTTACTTAACACAACATTTGATTTTTTAATACACAGCTATTCAAAAGAAAGAAGAGTTTGAAACCCTACAAGTTCTATTTATTGGTCTTCTTCCTTGTGAGAATTAAATTTGTGTCTCGAATGAGATATAGAGGTACAGATGAAACACATAAAGAAACCTGATTTTGCGCAATCTTAAACAACTGATTTTTCGATGAACGGTTACAGATTATATGGGAGTGAAAAACAAAGATCAACTGAAAATTGTTTTTGTGAACCATCATATAAACTCATGGGATTGAAGAGTTAAGAAAAGATGTCATTCAAAATATGAAAATTACCTTGTACAGCACCATTATAAGAGAAGAAAATAGTATTGATGATAGGTCCATATACAACTTGCCCCATTAAAATTTTCTTCAAGGTTGTTGGCACATCTCTCTTAGGTAATATCTTGGACAGAAAATTAAACCACATATGTTGTGATGGCCCTAAGATTAGCAAACCATATATTGCCATGCGAGATGTTCTTTTTAAATCGTACGAAGCAGAAGATGGTAATGTAATCATCTAACATGAATAAATAAACAGGTTAGTGAAGACACAAAGACCAAAATAATAATCAAAATAATGAGAACTTTTTTTAAATCCAGCATCTTTAATCCTACGATAAAAACAGACACGCGGTTCTGTGAAATCAAATTCAGTGAAGGATATGGTAAGCAAAAAGCTATTTCAGTCATTCTACAAATTATATTAGTAGCTGCCAGCTGAGAAATGTGAAATCACTTTACTAACAACAAATTGAATTAGGAGAAGATGAAGTGATGTTTAATATGCGATGCCGACCAGGATGTCAAATGTTTAGCCAAGGCTGGTGAACTTTTCAGATTGAAGTAACCTTTCAGAAGACTAAATCAATATCTTGTGATAACAAAATGAATTAGAATATTTTACAATATAGAAAATCCTCTGAACTCTAAGCTATTTCATATTTGTTTAAACATTTTCTTAACGGATGCAAACATAGTATGAGCTTATTTAGATAAACTTCTCAAACAACACTTATGGAAAAAGAAATTTTAAAAGAATTTTGCAGTAACTTTAGGTTCAACAAACTACTCTGATAGCATGTTAGGAGCCCAAGAATTGGATTTCAAGGATTTAGAGGAAGAACACTAATATTTAAAATGATACACAAGAGCAAATACACTCCTACAATGGTTTACACGGCTCAATTTCTAAAGTTGCTAAAAGATCATTTCAAAGGTGGTGGAAGCATCTATTTAAAGACTTCCAATACATTAGGATAGGGATTAGGTCTAAGGTAATAACTAATAACAGAAACACCAAAACATTTACACCTGTACAACTACTAACAACCTAGGAACACAACTACTAACAAACTCCTAATTATCCCGATCTCTATATCCTAACATAGCATCAACTAGTATTAGGTGAAAGATTTAAAGTACAGAACAAATATTTTGTTAGAGAACACCTCTGGCTCAATATGACCTAGAGGTATGAATGTAGAATATACTCTAGAGCTAATACAAAGCGCCTATCCTCTCACAAGTTCTATTTTATTTTCCTAACCCCATCCCTTTAACCAACTAACTAACTAAAATTAACTAACTATAATTACCTATCATTCTCCTATAAGTTGAAATTAGTTTCTGCATCTCAACTTTTTCAAAAAGTACTTCCATATGCTACAGTTATCATTGGTCTACTTTAAGCAGTTTGTCTTACCTCCATCTCAAACCTATGACTTCCTAGTCACAGAAGCAACTCTAATTATTGCACAAAAGAATTCTAGATATTTAAAATCTAAGATATCATCTAAGATACTCTAAAATATTTAAGATACAATATACATACAATGAGATATTTTCTAGATATAGACATAACCAACTATGTACACTTTTTGAATGGCCATAGACATGACCAACTATACACACTTTAATGATAAGCAAGTTTTCAATTTCGTTTTGTAACTACAACGGCCATCATAAATAATATTACTGAGTAAACACTCAAATTGCTCCGAACAAAAACACCAATATTTATTTGGTTCCTAAAAAGTTAATAAATACAAATTTGATTCTTAAGAATCTCAAATGTGAGTCAATTTGTTTCATCATTTTTAGAAACACTTTAGTGTATAACACGTTAGAGACAAACTTGACCAACATTTTATATTCTTAAGGATCAAATTACTCTATCCGTTTCATAATGAATGTCACTTTACTCAAAAAAAAATGTTTCAAAATGAATATTATTTTCGATTTCCAATATAATTTTAATTATTTTTTTCCAATTGTATCATTCAATTATTGAATGTGCACTACTTCCAAAGCATCAACTTAAGATAGTGGAAAACCAATCAACAGTTAATAAGAATAATATTTGTTAAAATAACTTTTCTCTTTTTCTAATATGCAAAAATCTTAAACACACTTATTTTGAAATTCTCGGAGACCAAAAGCTGTTTTTTTTCTTCTATATTTTTTATTGCGCTATGTATATTTTTTGTGTAATAAGAGAGTGTTAGATTACGAAAGGAAAAGTGCTAGTTACACCCCCCCTAAGCATGAGTTATTGTTGTTACCTGTGAAGTGAAATCAGAAGCGGTGAAAATACAGGAGGAAGTTATGGCCTTTGTAATAACCGGGTAAGTTTGAAGCTTACACAAATACCAACCAACAAATCCAAATTTTTTAGAAGAAGAAGAAGAGAAAGAACGTGTTTTATTGATTGGGTAATAACGTCGAACATGTGGTGGCCAATTTCGGAATGTGGTAGAGAGTCCAAGGAATAAACGTTTCGCCATGTAATTGCTCATTGTGGCATATAATGTGTGAAAGGAAAGTGTTGGATTCGTGGAGAGACAACCTACGGTGAGGTAATGGCGGTTGTTTCGGTGTCGTGATTGCTATGTGGCGCACCTCTGCATTAGGATCTATGTATTCTGCATCTCAATAGTTGCTTAATTAATCAAATATATATATAGAGAAGGGCTGAATTTACACTAACCACTCTAATTACCCCGTAAGTTGCATAGGTATAAAAACTATTATTATTGTTATTTTGTCAAAAGAGATAAATATATTCATAATTAATTTATGCAATTGGTTTCGCAAACTCGGGATAAGATGTCAAATCTAACGATATTATTGGTAGTTGAATTATAACTTTTTAATATTAATATATGAAAAATGTTTAATGTTACGGTGAAAAATACTAAAGAAAGACAAGAGGTCTACCTTATTATTTTTTAATTTCAATATATTATTTTAGTGTGTGGTTTGTTTTCTTATTGTAAAATTTTATCTTTTGTAATTTTTTCGCGAAAAAAATCTATTGTACTATATACAAATAAAAATTTGCATTGAATATGACATAAAAATCTATATAGCATTGTTGTTATTAATATATGTTGAATTTAATTACTTTTAATATCAAGAGTTTGACATTAGAACCTTTAAGAGATAAAGTTTAAATAAAATATAAAATAGTGGTAAAATAATCATTATTGTAAACATTGATAATAAATATTTAACATTTCCCTAATTTATTTTTAAAAATGATTTTTAATATAATGATAATATATATATATATATAT
>JBBPBP010009778.1:6315817-6353773 GCA_037974735.1 Cicer chorassanicum | reverse complement strand
TAAAAAATTCATTGGAGCATACAATTCAAATATTAGATAAATATTTATCACTAATTTATAGGTTACATTTATTATTTTTTAAAGAAATGAGTCATTAAATAAGTCATTGGAGCGTACAATTTATACACGAGACAAATATTAATCACTAATTAATTTGTTAAAAGAATTGTCAAAAAAATTAATTTGTTTTTCATGAAATGAGTCATTAAAGAAACTATTGGAGTGTACAATTCATACACAGAACAAATATTTGTCACTAATTAATTAGTTAAATTTAGTCTTTTTTTACATCTTCCACATAAAAATGAAGACACTTTCCTAATTTTTTTTTTAATATCATCTACATTAAAATGAGAACAATTATAATATATTAGATAACTATAATTTTTCACACTTAGTTTTTGCACGTTGTTATTCTTGCATGTTGTTATTATTATGAAAATGAGTAACTAAAGAAGTTGTTGAAACGTATAATTTATACACGGAATAAATATTTGTCGTTAATAAATTAGTTAAATCTAATATTTGTATATCTTATAAATAAAAATGAGAATAATTATAATATACTAATTTAAGCTTTTGATACAAACCATACACATGACAAATGTTTGTCACTAACAAATTAGTTATAAATTTTTAATATTATCAAATAAAAATGAGAACAATTATAATACATTAACTATAAAAAACATACATGGAACAACTGTTTATCACAAATCAATTATTTAACTATAGAACTTTTTTTAGGTGATGTTTCCCACTCCGTCTATAGACAAATACCAAAGTGAACGTATAATGGACTTTGACATTACTTTATTTGGTTACCTCACCAAATCTTAGACTTCATAGTGGACTGAGCCAATATCGCATGTTTCTTCGATTTCCAAGATACAGCTCCACCAACTATGCTAAACATATACCCACTGATAGCTTTGGAATCATCAAGTAAAGTGTTCCAATCAACATCATTGTATTCTTCAAGGATGGCAGAAAATATTTGATAATACAATACGAGATTTATAGTCCTTTTAAGGTATCTCATGACTCTCTTAATAGTGTGTCAATGCTCAATACTAGGTCAACCGGTAAACCTTCACAATAGTCCCATGACGTAGACAATGTCGGGTCTCGTAAATCAGTGGCGTACCTGAGGTTGCCAATGATGCTCGCATATTCAGTTTGTCTAACGCCTTCACACAAGAGTTTTTGAAAAGTTTCACACTTTGATCATATGGTGCGCAAACAAGTTTACAGTCAAAGTAATTGTATTTCTTTAAAATATTTTCAACATAGTGAGACTAATTCAAAGAAATTCCTTTTTGTGACCTAATAATCTTGATTCCAAGAATTACACTCGCTTATTCGAGGTTTTTCATATCAAAATTGTTACACAATAATGATTTCATAGTATTTACAACATGAATATATGAACGAAATAGGAGTAATTCGTCTACATAGAGACCTATGATAGTGCAAATGCCATTTTCAGATTTGCAATAAATACATTTGTCACTCTCATTCACTTTAAACTCATTTGATATAATCAAGTTATTAAACTTTGCATGACATTGTTTAGGAGCTTGTTTAAGACCATACAGAGATTTATCTAACTTACAAATCTTGTTTTCTTGTCTATGAATGACAAAACCTTTAGGTTGTTCAATAGAGATTTATTCTTCCAAGTCACCATTTAAAAAAAGCAGTTTGACATTCATTTGGTGTACCACCAAGTTATGAATAGTATCAAGTGACATTAGTACCCAAATGGATGTAGTTCTAGTGACCGGTGAAAAAGTGTTGACGAAATTTATATTTTATCTTTGTCTAAAACCTTTGACTACAAGGTGAGCCTTGTATTTATCAACAGTTTCATTGGGTTTTAGTTTCCTTTTCAAAATCCATTTACAGCCTATCAGTTTGCAACAAGGAGGCAAGTCTACTAAATGCCAGGTCTTGTTAGACTCTAGAGAATCCATTTCATCGTTTACAGCTTCTTGCCATAGGTCTGCATCCAAAGACAAAAATGCTTCTTGAAGATTTGTAGGATCATCTTCTAAAGTATATGCCTCATAATTGGGTCCGTAATCTTTACCAACTATTTCTCTCTTACTTCTTTGAGGTTTTTTTTTTTTGCCTTGTTTGTTGCTTTCAGTGCTCCTGACATGGGAACGTGGCTTATTCCGGTGCCCCCACTATTTCTCGATTTGAAAGGGAATATATTTTTTTAAAAGTCAACATCATTTGTTGTTTACTGCATATCCAATGAATACACATTCATAAGCCTTACCGGCGAGTTTAACTCGCTTGGGATCAAAGGATTCAAACATAAGTAATACAACCCCAAGTTCGAAAATAAGACAAGTTGAGCTGTCTTTTCTTTAAAATCTCATAAAGATGTTTTGCTTTTAGATTTGGGAACTCTACTCAAAACATAGCAAACAATTAATAAAATTTCCCCCACCAATGAGATGCAACACCATAGTTAAACATAATGTCAACAACTAGTTCAGAAAAAGTTCTATTCTTTGCTTCAACTTTACCATTCATTTCAGGCGACGACGGTGCAGTTATTTCATGTATAATTCGATGTAGTTTATAAAACTTATTTAACAAACTAGAATCATTCTCGGTTCCTTTATCACTACGGAACCTATTAATCTTTCTACTAATTTGATTTTCTATTTCAGTTACAAAGATCCTAAACATGTCAAGCGCTTCACTTTTATTTTTCATTAGATATGCAAAAGTATAATCAGAACAACTGTCAATAAAAGTGATAAAATATATCATAGTGTTTAAATCTAAAGTCTCAAACTACTGATTTATGTGAACTTTTTGTTATTTAAGATTGACTACAAAAATCACATTTTTCAAAATCATTTAAGGATAACTTTGGAATTAAACCTAAATTACTTAAGTTTGAAGCTATGCGTTTGTTCACATGACAGAGTCTAACATGCCAAATATTAAAATCACCCAACATGTAAATAGAAGAAGACACTTTATTAATTTCAACATTTAACTTAAATATGCCATCAATGGCATATTCTTTTCTAACAAAAATACCATTTTTAGAAATAGTGTACAAATCTGGCTCTATAGACTAAGTAAATCCTACCTTATACAGAAGAAAACCAGAAACCATATTATTTCTTATCTCTGGAGTGCACATCACGTCGTTCAAAATCAAAGTCTTCCTAGAGGTGAACTTCAACTCCACATCTCCAATACCAACAACATTAGTGGTGCGAGAATCTCCCAACAACACTTTCTTATCTTTAAAAACAATGCACGTTTTAAACAAAGCACAATCATAGCAAACATGGCGAGAGGCGTCAACGTCAATCCACTATCCATCTGATCCACCAACAATGTTGATTTCAGCTACCATAGCAACAAATTGCTCTTCAATTAGGTTAGCCTGTTGTGCGAGCTTGGCCTATTCGTACACTTGCGTGCCATATGACTTGGTTTTCCACATTTATAACAGATGAGGTGTGAGGCAGATTCATTTCTAGGATGTGGTTGTTGCTTCACAATTAGGACCTATGGAGGGTTCTCGTTCTTGTTGTTGTTCTTTAAATTGCGGTTCTAATTCTTGAGTGGTTTGCCAATTGCCTTTAGAACTGCACCGATGAATTTCTTGTTGTTGTTTGAAACAGCTAGTACTTCATCTTTTTGGTCTTGCTTTTAGGATTCTTTCTCAATTTGGAGTCGGGTTATCAGACTCTCTAGAGAAAATTCTTTTGTTTTATGCTTGAGAGAAGTTTTGAAATCCTTCCAAGCAGAGGACAATTTGTCAATAATAACAACAATTTGAAATTGTTTATCTAAAGTCATATTTTCGGAGATGATCTCATGTGTTGTTTTCAGTATTTCATAGGATTAAGCCTTCACAGATCTGTCATTAGTCATCTGATACTTGAGGTAGCGACTCACAACATACTTTTTAGCCTCAACTTCCTCGATATTATTTTTCTTCTTCAGAGCATCCCATTATTGCTTGAACTGTAATAATCTTATAGATCATCAACAAGTCCATTAAGAATATAAATCTTATAGAGGTAATCATTATCCTCCCATTAGGTTAATTGTGCAACCTTTTTCATAGTTAAAAAATAGCATCTTTTGTTGCCATCGTTTGAAGTGACATCCCTCAAACTAAAAAAGTTTATTGAAATAAGAAGCAACATAACCGAATCTTGTAATCTCTTCGGTTGACATGGTAAAAAGAAACGTTTAAAAATTGTTGTTTTTAGATTTGAAAAATTATTTTAAAATAATTTTCAGCCTACCAACCATTAGGTTGAGTCGCAAACTAAGTCGTTCATGATAAAACAACTCAGTTAAAATTGTATTGGTATTCTACTACACCGTAGAACACCGTTCTAGAATTATACCCTCGGCATGACTATAATGGCCACTCTAAAAGTATGGTACTTAAACCACTAATAAATCGAAGGCACTACGACACAAAAACCGTTTTAAAACTAAAAGGACAATGGTATTAAGACCACTAAAAAACAAATCGTATGGACAAAAGAAATGAGAGAAATGGCTCAGAAGTGCATCGAGCAGAAGATGAAGAAGAGAAAAATTAACTTTAATATTTGTAGAGTTGAATGTTAATCAATATATAAAAAGTTTTCTAATATGGGACTCCATATTTTTTTCAATTTACACTCAAGTTCCATCAATAGATACCTTAAACGACGTTGATTAGAAAAAAAGAAGAAAAAAAACCACAATGGTAGAAGGACAACATTATCTTAGACATACTTTTAGCTTTAGAAGGAGCTCAAAAATACGTTTTGTTGTTGCATGCGAAGGATTTTAGTATGAAAAATGCGAAAATCAATTACCAACTGAGGCCTTAAAATAACAATGATGAGGGATTAAAATCATAACTCCAAATAGACATGCAAAGAAATAAATGGGAAAAAGCTAATAACAAAATATACGTCGGTGCCTAAAAACAATTTCGTTGGTTGCATGCAAATGAGTTAAATGTGACACCTTTTACTCTAAAAGAATAAATTAAAATAGCAATCAACGCAAGCATTGTAAAATACGGTCTAATTAAAAACTTATAGTTAATTAGAATAAAGATCACAATCAAAATGTGAAAATAACATATAAACCAAGTAAAATATACTTCAATTCGAATTTCACATAATGTCAGAAGGACTTCTAAATCCTCTCTTTTTTTTTTCTTTAATTAGTTTTGCTTCTCTTGCTCGTATAACTTTTACCATTTTTTGTAGTTTTTTTTAATGGTGGTGATAATGAATACTGGGTTTTGGTCAAAATTGATTTTTATTTTTTATGTTGGATCATGGAATCTTGGATTCAATTGGATTTGTTGAATTGGTATCATTCAATCGACCCTTCTATTTTTTTCCTGTGTTTCGATTTCTTCCGATCTTCATATTCAGATTTATTCAACAAAACAAAAATGTGATTTTATGGTTAATTTGTTTGTTTTTTTTTAATAATAATAATTAGATTAAAATCGAGGTTTACAAAATATTAATAAGTGCAGGTTATCGTGTCACATTAACATATTTTATTTTAAAGACCAAACTTAAATGAAAGACGGAAGTTGAAAAATATGAAATAACAGAGATAAAATCTGTATAAAAAAATCACAAGAGATTGAAACTGAATTTGCATAGGAACCAAAGTACTATTAACCAAATAGAAAATTAAATCCAACAAAGAATGGTGAATTGAGTGACATATAAAAACATAAACAAATGAAAATGATACATAATTGCTTCTTATTATTCAAAGTGTTACACACATTGATACAATGGAAGAAATTTTGCACTCAAAACAAAATGACAAAAGAAAGTAATTGAAAACAAGAAACCAATGCCACACACAAACACACAAATGCAATACTAAAAGCACACAATTCATAGGTCTTATTTAGAACATCCAATAGATAGAGTCATCCTCCAATCCATTGATGTTTGTGATATTTGACCCATAAAATAAAATATAGATTACTAGCTAATTAATCATAATTAGCTAACAAGGTTAATTATTTAGAGGTGTTGTATCAAATACTCTAGAGAGAACGAGTTCGTACTTCCAACGGTAGAGTTATTATCATCCCAAACAACAGTGCCAGGGAGTAATTTCTTTTGGATGAGGTATCTGATGAACTCGATAATTATAGGTACCATATGAGAGCTAATTATTGGTAGGACTATAGCCGGAGTGTACTCATAAACTAATTTTTTATAGAGTTCTAGAAGTTGATCTAGAGTTGGATCTTTAAGATCGTAAAATGGATAGTCAACCAAGTCGATAATGTCTTGGTTTTGCAAATATAAGTTGAGGTAGTAGGATTGGAATCGTTCGTTTGGAGCAATGGAAGCCACTTTGATAGATAGATGGATATCATTTTTTAGTTTTCTTATAACTTCCCCAATACAAAAGGAAAATTCATCTTCACTTGATTTGATGACATCATAATGAATATCAATACCATCAATTAGATTTTCATAGAGATCACGAATGATCCGTTTGATCGAGTGTATGGCATTGTAAATCCATATTGTTTTTTCAGATGGATCGAATGGAAATTCAGAGCCAACACCTCCAATGCTTATAATCACCCTCACATGTGGAATAGTTTCCTTCACCTCTTTCAGCCATTCAATGAGTTCAACGTTCCAAGTGGGATGGAAAATTCCGGTGCCTTTTCCATGTACGTCGTATTCTTCACTAGCAAAGCTCAAAATGAAGTCGATATGTTCGAGTTTGATGATTTTATAATCGAATGGAGTTGGTATATCGTGTATGTATTGACGATAAATGCTAAACTTAACATTTCGATTGTTATCCTCAGAAGACATTGTGACAATTATAAAAATTTGGAGGAGGAAGTAATAATAAATTTAATGCAACTTACTTGCCTTTTTATGAGTGTTTGAAATGACCAATGCCCTTTTATAAGGCTACATATGTACATATCCAATTTAATGTGTTGTAATGTGCATTCTTATTAATTGATTAGTTAATTAAATACTAGTAAATATCTTATATGACTTCCTCTGTTTATGTGGGATTTTTTAATTAAGTCAACTATGAGATGAAAACTATATTTTATTTAGAACTAAATATGTTTTTAATTTTTGTAAAATTTCAGTAATTTGTTTTTTTTTTTTTCCTGTATACAAATTTTATAGACGTTTTGGTTTTTCATCTTGTTGTAGTGTTTTAATTTGTTTCAATTTTGTACTTTATGTGTTTGTTGAAATGTCTGAGAATAGCTCATTTAGTCAGTATTTTGAGTAAGGGGAGTATGAAGGCTATCATCAAATTAAACATAATCTCGACCTTATATATACCTTGTCAACTCGTGGATAAATGATCTGTCAGTGATCACCTATACTCAATATAAACAAATACCAATAAATATTATTTTCCAAATATGAATGAGATTAAAGACTGTGAATCTTGCAATATTCTCGATCATTGATCATATGTAGAAGAAATTAGTTTGGTCATTAGGATTAAGGTTTTGTTCTAGTAATCTCTTATTGTCTTTTGAAATATTTATGTGTATCGTTGACATGTTTTTTATTTTCTTGTTGATCTTAAAATATGGATGGAGAATGCTACAACCAATGATCAATTTGATTATACTATTCTCATTTGAACATTTAATGAACTTTTATTTTGTATCAATTTTGTTAAATTAAGTGTTTGTTTGGATTGAGTAATTAAAAATTCTAAGCAATTGAAATTCTTCATTACATTCTCTTCATTTATAAAATTTATTGTTTGGATCGAACAATTGCTTATTTATATGTTGGCTAATTTTATTAAATTTTAAAGTTTTGGGGATAAATGAAGATTAAATTTGGATCAAAATTGGAATTTTGGAAAAAATGCAGGACCATTTTGCAAATTTTTTTAAAAAATTGGGGTCTAATTTGCAAAAATAAGGACTAATGTGCAACTTTTGAAACATATATTGTCAAAATTTTAAATTTGATAAAATTATACGACTGTTTTATGATTCATATGTATTATAAAGTAAATATAAAATTTGAAATTCTTCATTTTTAAGTGGTGTTTTAAATTATCTAAATTTAATTTTAAGGATGTGTAGGTCATCCATAAATAAGAAACGTTTTTTTTGTACTATACTACTACTATTGATTAATAAAATTTAAAGACTTTCTTGAAAAAAAAACTTATCCATCCACACGTGACCCACTTTAAGAAATATATATATAAGAGAAAAATTAACACTTTTATTAAATTATCCTAATTTAATATTTGTATATTCACTATTATCATAAATGCAAAGTGAGACATTAACTTGAGTAACTTGAGATTGATGCGAGTAACATTAAGTAAAGTGTCTAATTGAGAAAATCACAAGGATTATATATTGTAGATTTTTCAAAAAAACATTAACTTGATAAAGTCTTTATTGTATGAAATTATTGGTATGCAATAACGATTGTTCACACTATGGTTGTTAAGAGGAACTATTTTACTTGGTCACTAGAATTGATCAATTAAGTTTGACACATTTCACATGTCTAGATTTTTTTTTATCACAAGTCATGTGTCTAGATGAAATCTAAATGCAATACTCTCAACCAAAATAAAGTATTATAAGATACGCGTGAAATTATTCATGTCAACGAGATTAGAAAATATGAATAACTCAATTAATTAAATTAAATATATTATTATAATTTTTCCTTATTTCATATTTGTATTATGTTTCTGGCAAAAAAGAAATTAATCTTATGTTTACACTATGGTTGTTAGGATAATTAAATAATTACGTTAAAATAGACAATAATTACGTTAATTAAATAATTAAATAATTTTATGTTTACACTATGGTTGTTAGGATAATCTTATGTTACACTATGCTTATTTATATATATTTTTTTTCAAAAAAATTAACTATTATATTCACGTGAAAAAATATATACAAAAATGTCGTGTCGCATCTCCAATATGCAACCGCCTGAAAAAATAACTGGAATGCGACCATGTACTACATTTTAATTTTTTTTCTTTGAATTTAACAAAACAATAATTTTAATTTAATAAATAAAAAATAATAAAAATATTTAAAAAACAAAATACTATTAATAAAATAAAAAAATACATTTAATAGAAAAAAAATACATGGTTGAATAGACGTGCCAAAACAAATAAAGGTCCCTAATATTTTGCAGAAAAAATAGCAACACAATTTTATTTTGTTAATAACTCCGTCTTGTTTTTCTCCTATCTAATAAATAAAAAATAGGCTTAATTATAATTTTAGTCCCCCTATTTATAATTTTGGTCCCCCTATCTTAATAGTCGACAATTTTGGTCCCTTCTTCAGATTTTTAAACTAAAAAATGGCGATTCGATATATTATAAATGACGTGACATGCAATTCTATGATATAAAATCATCTAGATCCATTTATTATTCATATGTCATTAATTAAATTAAAAATACGAAAAAATTTAGAAGTTGAAAGTTAAGTTTTACGACATGTTATTCCAATTTCATGGGTGTTAATCACTTTACATCATCGTATCATATGTCATGTTATTCAAAACATCTTAGATCATCATTTTTTAGCTAAAAAATCATAGGGAGGGATCAAAACTATCGACTTTTAAAATAGGGGGACCAATTTCATGAATCAGTATAAATAGAGGGACTAAAACTGCAATTAAGCCTAAAAAATAATAAAAATAAAAATAAAATAGTGTTAATTTAATAAATAAAAAATAATAAAAATATTCATAAAAAAATTAAAATAATATTAATAAAATAAAACAAAATACATCTAACACAAAAAACAAAATACGCGGTCGAGTAAATGTGCCAAAACAAATAAAGTGTCCATAATATTTTGCAGATAAAATTGTAACGGTATTTTGTTAACAACTCTCTCCTATTTTTTCTTCGATCTAATAAATAAAAAAAATAATAAAAATAATAATAACAAAAATAAAATATTGTTAATGTAATAAAAAAGTAATAACAAAAATATTTAAAAAACAAAATTATATTAATAAAATTAAACAAAATACATTTAATAGATCCAGAGAACTCAACATGAGTTCATTAAATAGGACCCATTGTGCCACATAATCTTGAAGCAACTCATTCATTTTCCAACTTTTTAACTCTTAAGAACCATATTAGGTCCCACAAATGCAATTTAGCCAATAAAAAAAATCAAAAATATTACATCAAACAAAAAAGGTAATTAAATAATTGTGTTAAATAGACGGAAAAAAAAATATTTTATCAAACAAAAAGGGTAATTAAATAATTTTTATATGCAAGGTTTATATAATTAATAAAAAACGACTAATTACTATAACTAACTATAATTTGTATAGCTAATTAACTAACTATTATATCTAATATCTCATTGCAAATTGAAATGCGCATAATATACTTCTAGCTTAGAAAATTCAAAACAAACAAATGTCAGAAATCCAACGACTGATGAAAATAGTATAAAATCTGGAAATACATCAGCAATGTTATAAATTTTCTAGAAATAATTAGGGGTGTACGTGGGTTGGGTTGGGCCGGTTTTGACAAAACCCAAGACCCGACCCATCGATTATCTTTGGGTTGGTTTAAGTTCTAAACCCGTATTTTTTATTTAACCCGAACCGACCTGACCCGATCAAAAACGGGTTGGGTTTGCGGGTCATACATAAATAATAATCTATTTTTTTTTTATTTTACTTGAATGAAAATCTATTTAATACTTGAATGTCTCAAAACTATAAAATTTCAATCAGATTATGCAATTCTTTAAAAAAGTCATCAACCTCTCACAAAAAAAATAAATAAATCCAACAATCTTCAAATACATAAATAAATTCAACAACAGTAAATCAATAAAATATAAAAATTCATCAATTCTAAGCAATGTCAACTTCAAGTACAAGCACTTAACAAGTTTATCAAAGTATGGAAGGAAACAATTGAGAATCTGCAAAAACAAATATTAATAATAAAAGTGAGGAGATAAAGAAGGAGAAATAATAAATAAGTAAAATATGCAATAAACAAAGCAATAACAAGTACCTTAAGATGTAGTAGTGATTGTGTTAAGCTCAGCAACAGTTACCCCAATATCAATTGAAACTAATTCAGACAGCTCTAAAATTTTAAATACAATACACAATCTCATTAGCACACTAAATGATTAAAAGAATAAACAAAAATAAAGGAAAATTAATTTGAATGTTAAAATAAAACATTCGTACCCGACTCAATCTTTTGTACTTCAACCAACTCAGCTGCTAAATCAATTTTCTTAAGAGATTTGATCCAATTTTGGGTATAAATCAAAGCTTCAACAGTAGTGACATTTAATGAACTACGAAATGAATCGAGAATACACCAATTATAGAACCCAAAATTAAAACAATATAAAATTCATGTGATAAACCTGATTTAATCTATATTAATTTTTATTTAACAAATTATAGTATTATAAATAAAATAAAAGAAGAAGTATTTTTTAAAAGATTAGAGAAAATTTTGGGGTGTGCGTGGCTAACCTATCTCCCAACAAAGATTAGCCACTGATTACAGATAATCCACTAACCAATTTAGTTTACTATGTTACCATTCATTTGTTTATAGTTACTATTTTTAAATAAAATACTAAAAAAAGTGTTTAATAGATTTAAATATAAAAAATTTAACTCAAATGAATAGTATTTAACTAAAAAAATTTGTATTTAACAAATGTAAAAAATTTAAACTAAATTCATTATAAGCATAAGCTTTCTGTTCATACCTTTATTACGTAAAACTATAACAAAATATAACATTTAAATAAATAGTATTAAACTCAAATTAAATTGCTCATTTGAAAGAGACAATTCAAAAATTAGATATGAATTTTTTGAGTACGCATATACGAGATTACAATGTCAAAACAAATTAAACGAGTATTTAGCCTAGACGCATGAACACCTTGCATCAACATTCATATAAAAATCACTTATTAATAATATCTTATTATAACTAATTTGTATAAAATCAGTTATGAGTATTTGTAGAACAAAAGAAGAAGGTGGACAGCGGCACGACTTCAAGAAGTCTTGAAGAAGGTATAGGCAGAAAGTGGATGAAAGCAACTGAAAATCTAAATAAGAAGAAGAGTAATGAAACCCTATTGGACTACTGAGCCTGCCAAACAAAATATTTATTTTAAAAAATATAACTAGTTACCGTGTCGGGTCGACGGGTCGATGAGTTCAAATTGTTAAACCCATTACCCGACCCAAATATAAGCGGGTTTCAACGGGTTGAGTTGGGTCGGACCCGAAAGTGATCGGGTACGGATAAAAATCGAGTTGGGTTGGATTGAGTGATCAGGTTGACAGGTCGACCCGCGCCCGTGTTCACCCCTAGAAATAATTTAGCGGAATAATTGAAAATATTTATATTGAAAGTAAAGTAAATTCTATATTGATAAAATAGTTAAAGATACAAAATAAATTCATGATATGTTCTTATCCTTTTATGTTTGTTCAGCGGTTTCTATGACCACTAGAAAGTCATCTTTCAGTTGGCAACCTTTTTCATAGTTAAAAAATAACATCTTTTGTTGCCATCGTTTGATGTGACATCCCTCAAACCGAAAAGTATATTGAAATAAGAAGCAATGGAACCAAATCCCGTAATCTCTTCGGTTGACATGGTAAAAAGAAACGTTTTAAAATTGTTGTTTTTGAGTTTTGAAAAATTGTTTTAAAAATAATTTTCAGCCTATCAACCACTGAGTTGAGTCGTGGACTAAGTCGCTCAGGATAAAACAACTCAGTTAAAACTGTATCGGTATTCTACTTCACCGTAAAATACTGTTCTAGAATTATATCCTCAATGTGACTATAATAGTCACTCTAATATGATACTTAAGCCACTCATAAATTGAAGGCACTACACACAAAAACCGTTCTAAAACTAAAAGGACAGTGGTATTAAGACCACTAAAAAAAATCTTATGGACAAAAGAAATGAGAGAAATGGCTCGGAAGTGCATGGAGCAAAAGAAGGAGAAGAGAAAAATTGACTTTAATATTTATATTTGAACGTTAATCAATATATGAAAGTTTTCTAATGTGGGATTCCATTTTTTTGGGATTCCATTTTTTTTTCAATGTACACTTAAGTTCCAACAATAAAAGTTGTAACACTCCAAATTTTATAATAAACTATTTTATTAATTAAATAGGATTTTAGATAATTAATTTGGTGCTAAAATTATTTTAGAATATATGTTAATTATTTTTATGATTAATTTTTTTATATGTGTATTTTCAATGATGTGTTAATCTTGTACATATTTAACTAAATGTTGATGTAAATAACAAACATTATATTTTATTATTTTATATATTTTTCAAAAAACAATAGTATTTTAGTGTAAATATTTTAGATAATAAGATTTAGGCGATTTTACATGTATGTGAGTTGGTAATTAATGTGATATTTTTTTGTGCGTTTGACTAATATTAAATGTGCACTGAATTATATTTAATTAATTATAAATATATTTTATTTTAATTATTTATTTTATAAATAATTATCTCGGAATAGTAGTGATATTATGTTTGATTTCCTTTATTTTTATATACTTGTCATGACATTGTGATTTTATATATATTTATTATGATTTAGTAATTAATATAAATTGTTATACTGATTTATTTCATAATTTTTAATATTCTCTAATGATGGTAGTATTTTAATGTAAGTATTTGGAAAAATAAGTATAACTATGGTGATTATTTTGAATATGAGAGTTTTGGTTATTAATGTATTTTAAAAGATTAATTACTATATTTTATAAAATATTAGTTTTGAAATATTAGTAATATTTTAGTAATTAAATTATGTTTGAAAAAAAGAGGTTAAAACATTACTTTTGGTAATTGTTTAAAAATAAATAAATAAAAGGAGTAAAACGTAGTTTATGGGTTAGGGTCATTTACAAGAGTAAAACCTAACTAAATAATAAAAAACTAAATAAAACAAAACCAAAAAATTGAGAAAGAGAAGGCAGCCGTACAAGTGATAGCAACAAAAGCCGGCGACACCATCTTTACCAACAAATTCACACCGGTCATCGATATCTGTTCTAGAAAACTTTCTCCGTTTTCGTCCAAATTTCAGTATGTTATTTAATTTATTGAGTTAGTCAATTAAACACAATTTTCCAGATTTTTAACAACCCCAATTTCTCTTTAAAATACCCGACTTCTCCGTTTGTAGAATTTGTTATTTTGCACCATTATTGTTCACCGTAAGTCCGATTTGAGTGAAACCAACGCCAAAACGATCGTGTGAAAAGTGGCTATATTATCCACTGATTGGTTTTCTGATTTATGGTAAGATTCCTTGACCGAATTTCAAAATTAATTTTAGAGTGCCTCCTCATAATTTATTTTTAATGTTTACCCATAAATTGTCGAGTTAGATTGATTGTATGACAAAGAGTAAATGAACAAAGGCTGTTTGCTCGTGGAATCGTATTCGTGTGTGAAAGCGTTGAAATAAGATAAGGGGTGAGAGAGCGTTTGAATTCATGAGTATAATATATTATGAGATGAACGGAAAAACCGTATTTCTCAACGATTCATCCGGGGCTTGCTACGTACGGCAGTAGCCTTGTGAGGGATAAATTCATTAATGTGAAAATATGAAAATTGTGAGATTAAAATATAGAATAGAAATATTTGTAAGGTGTTGATTGATTTAATTTCTTTAAATGTGTGGTATTTGATATTATTGTGATATTGGGTGTCGAATGAATTTTAGGTATATGTTTGATTAGATGAGTTACGTGATGTGACGATAAAAGATTTATGCATTGTGATAATTTTGTGTGATGATGATGATGTATGATTAATAATTGTGATGTTATAAATTTGTGATAAGTTTATGTGATGAGGTATGATTGATGATAGTGATGCTATAAATTTGTGATGAGTTTACGTGATGATGATGATGTGTGATTAATGATAGCAATGTTATAAATTTGTGATGAGAAAATTGAAGTAACCCCATAGTTGATGAAATAATTGTGATTCCAATTTGTGTTTGAGATGACTGTCTTAATGGAGTATCATAGGCCAACGAAGGGAGAAAATAAATATTGAGAATTTGTGAAGTAGAGATTATTTTGTCATCATATAGGTAGGGCCTGACAAGCCTAGTGATTCCGGGGAAGTACAACTGAATGAGCCTGATCGTGGAGGTAGCACTCCAAATGTCGGGAGCTACCATGCAACACACGTTTACCTCGACTGTCGCGTATATGTGTCTCGGGTTGAGTTGAGGGGATCTATGAGGACAGGGCCAATTTGAATTGTCCGTCCACCGGGATGGTGGCATAGTATCAAGCCTCCTAACCAAGTACTTCAGAGTTAGAATGGTACCACATTGTGAAGTAGAGTCTAAGCTCATGCATAACATTGCATTTTATTGTGATTGTTTTGTTGTGATTAATGTGTATCGCATGTGATTATAATTTATCTTAGACGATTTGATGTTATAGTGAAATGTATTGATTTTCCTTGATTTTGACTTTGACTTTATTATGTAATGTTATTCCTTGAATAATATTTGTTTAATGATACGGTTTATTTATGATCAAATGCGTGTTCTTCTTACTTATATTATACTATTAACATGATTTCAAAACTCACCTCTTTGTGTTTGACTGGCTTGGCCCTGCGTTTGCGAAACCGTAGTTGTTACAGGCTAATGAATCTTTAAGTTCAAGTTGGGAGGAACCCCGCTCTGATAGGTGATACTGGGAATAAGGGTTGTAATTTGTATTTTACATATTTAATTTGAAACGACTTTTTGTATGAAAACTTTATAAGTACTAGTAAGTTTTTAGAATTAAATCAAGTAATTATACTTAAATCAAGCTTATTGAGATTGCACTATTTTATATGAGTAAAGAAGTTTAAAGTGTTCCTTCTGATTTTTGAGAAACGTGATATTCTAAATTAAAAATAGAAGTTTCTATTTTCTTGGAAACAGATCTTTATTTAGCCGCTGTAAATTTTATAGAATTATGATATAAATTATTATATATATTATTTTGGGGTTTAGGGTGTCACAAAAGTACCTTAAACAACAGTGATTAGAAAAAAAAGAAGAAAAAAAACACAATGGGAGAAGGACAACATTATCTTAGACATACTTTTAGCTTTAGAAGGAACTCAAAAATACATTTTCACTACAAGAAAAAACGCTTTTTACAGCGCTTTTTTAAGCCATTTACAACGCTTTTTTAAAAAAGAAAGCGTTGTAGTTACCATCGCTGTAAAAAGATACAACAGCGCTTTTGTTTAAAATAAAAGCGCTGTAAAAAAGGTGGATATATTGCGCGCTTGTTATACGCCTTTTACAGCAAGCGCTGTAAATCCATATAACAATAGATGGACTATTATGACCCTTTTACAGCGCTTTTTCAAAAAAGCGCTATAAAAGGTGCACTTATATAGATGCATTATTATGCAATATTATGCACCTATTACATCGCTTTTTCACAAAAGCGCTGTAAAAGGTGCACTTATATTCTAATGCTAGTAGGTACATTAAATGCTAGTAGGTACATTCTAATGCACCTATTACAGCGCTTTTTCACAAAAGCGCTGTAAAAGGTGCACTTATATAGATGCATTGTTATGCACCTATTACAACGCTTTTCCAAGAAGTGCTGTTGTTGGTGCACTCAATAGATGCATTTTTATGCACTATTTTGCACCTATTACAGCGCTTTCTCAAAAAAGCGTTGTAAAAGGTGGTTTTTTTTTAGTTTTATTAAATAATATGATGTAAATTTTAAAAAGCGCTTATTTAGAAAGCATTTTTTTTAAAAGCGATGTCTTTTAATCCAGAATCAGTTCACAATTTTTATTCCAAAATCATTTTCATCTAGAATCATTTCACAATCAGTCAATAATACACAACAACAAAACAGCACTACAAAACACACAAGAATCAGTACACAACAACAACAGATTCACTATATTTTAAAATGCACAAATATGCACAAATATTCACACACAATTAGTTCATAATTACATATTCACAACAGCTCAGAACTACATATTCACACAACTACCTATTCATATAACTATCAGATATTATATTCACAAACAGCCCAGAACTACCATATCCCTTGCAGCTTGCCATTTCTCAGCAAATCAAATAATATTCATTTCAAGCACATACTGACACCAGTCTTCCTTTATCTCTGTTAGTTCTTTTTCAGAATACGTTGGACTGGAATTGTCAAAGTACTGATATAAAAATTGAACATAAATAAGTTAGAATCAAATATAAACATAGTTTATATTTGAAAATCAAATAATTAAAATATCGTACCGTTTCTGGGATTATAATTTGATTTTTATCAACAATCTCCTTAATGAATCGCAATACATACTACCCACAGTCGATGTTGTTAGTTTGACGAGGGCACTATAAAATAAAACATATAAGTCAATAATTATTTAATTGTGTATTGATTGTAAGTGAAATTTAAAAGCATATATTTCAAACCTTTATTGGAATCCATGTGATGTTATTTGACTTTAGCTTCGACACTGTCGCACCTCTTTGAGCTCGAAAAACTTGTAAAGCACTATCGAATAAATAAATGTGATTATTATAGCATTAACAAACACATTATTTATATATATATATATATATATATATATGCAAAAAATAAATGAATATTACTTACGTGTCGAACAAAGTCTTTATCTCGGGGTGATTGTTGTAATGGCCGTGCAAGGGATCTAGGTAGTATATAACTTCAGAGGTCGCATTGATTGCAATTAGAACCCAATGTGCCCTACAACAACAAAAATTTAGTTTACACAACTAATAAATTAAGATCTCATAAATTAAAAAAGATATAAATATAGAATATATAGTTATGTACGCTGAATTATATGGTGCAAGGAATAACTTATCATTCTCTTTATTTCCTAATAGTATATCTAAAACGTATTTATTTACATTCGTTGGATCGTGTTTAAGCATCGAAATCTAATGCGGAGACAAGAATGAAAATCTGTTCGACAATCTGCGCGCGCACACGAACTTCTCATACAAAAACCTTCAATAAAAATTTCAAATTAGATTAATTACCAATAAATTAAATTAATTACAAATAAATGCGATGAAAAGTATTTTTACCTCATGTAAATGCTCATAACAGTAGCACTCAGCTCCTTATGGTCGAGAAGTTCGTATATGTGCTCTTTTTCAAAAAATTCTTCATACGCGTCTCCGAATAGATATTTATCCATGCTTATTATTCGTGAATCGTCGCTGCCCATATTTTTTTTTGCCTGTATTTCAAGAGACGACCCATATGGAGCAAGTCGTGGCTGACTTATTTTAGGAGCAGGAGCAACAACTGATTTTACACGATCTAGTTTTTTAGCAGCAACAACTTTGACCGCTTTATTACCCTCCAGCTTTTGCAGTTTGCCAGTTTTATTACCCTCCAATTTTTGAGGTTTGTCGGCTTTATTTTTGCCACGAACATCCAGTCTTGGTGCGGCAGCTGGCTTGCTGTGCGGGTGGTTTATTAGATTGAATCTGAAAAAATGAGGTTAATCAAATTGTTAGTTTATTGAATCAGAAAAAATGACAAACCTTACAGAATAAATGTTACAAACCTTTTCGGGCGATGTGACTGTTTCATTTCTGGGAATCTTCTTATCATTCCCTTTATTAGACTTTGTTTGAATCTAAATAAATGTGAAATTAAAGTTAACATTGGAAAAAATTCAGCAATTAAATATAATCAATTAAACATACATTTCAATTAATTAAACATACCTTGTCAAGGGCAACAAGATGTTTGGGCCATGCCACGTAGCTGCCAATTGCTTCGCCCAAATAATTCAGATCTGTATCGTTGTCCGCTACAGGCAACGGTGCTGTTGGTTCCAAAGCAATAATTGGCGATACTTTGACATGGCCCGCAGGGATTGGTGTGTTGTGCAATACTTCGCCCGGAGCATTGCACAATGTTCCCTTTCCGATCTTCCGATGAGTGGGGGAGGATAAGTATAGCATGCATGGAGTGACCCCCTAAAATAATTGGTTAATACATAAGTATGTGAAAAAATTAACTTTAATGAATTTCTTATTTTATTAAGTAATTAATTACCTCAGGAAGACTGTTGAGACCAACGTTGCAACTTGCGTTTTCACTGTCAATGTGAATTTCACGTTGGGGCTGATCCGCAAGTTGCTTGTCTTTATTTGTCTTCACCAAGAGGGCCACTTGCTCCGTTAATACTTTAATCTTCTCTAATATTTCCTCGTTAGATGAATTTTGGCGCTTCTCTTGTGAAAAATAACTTCTAGGAGTTATGCCAAATCCTTTCCCCCTCACGCGGCCGGAATATTCAGGAACATTAAACACTTTACCTAATATGTCCCTGCAACTTCCCTTGTTGTCCTCTTGATTTTCCGATTCAAGATTCGCCTAAAATACACATAGGATTAAAAATATAAGTTCAATAACATTTTTAAAATACAATATTAAAAAATATTAAAGTGATAAATATACTTACACAAATTTCTATTACTTTTTGTACATTTTCGTTATCAACCAATCCGTCTTTATTTACACGAGCTTCCTTCCACAATATATGACGACCCAACGGTTGATCGGATTGGGTGTCTTGTAGCTATTATCGTTAAGATCATAAACAAAATATTAGTTAGATAGTATAGTTTATAATATATCACATTAATTAAATAAAAGTGATGTTTAATTACTTATAAGTTTTTGCTCTAGACGAGCATATCCCATACGAGATTTCTTGTATGGGTGGGGAATAAATTTTGCCCTCTCTTGATTTGCCTTACTAATATTCTAAATAAAAAAAATAACAATCTAGTAAAAATTTAAAATACGCTATGAATATGAATAATAAAACACAAATGCTAATAAATTAATCACTTACAACAAATGCGGGGTCGGAACGTTTTGATACGAATGCGCTCCATTCCTCATTTGATATATAATGTTTATATATTTTTGGAGCTTCCGCATTCGTGTTTCCTTCACGGTCTTTTAAATAGAAATTAGAGAGTTGAGATCTAAAGCCCCAGTGTATTTTCCCGGAAACTCTGAGCACATAGCTCTTTCTCACCTCATCAAGAACAAAAGCTGACTGCAAACCAAATAAATACATAGTTTGAGTAAAATACTTCAAAGCAGTATGTAAAAATTTATAAGTAATAGGGTGGAGTAAAAAAATTACCTGTATATCAGCCCACAATACATCTTTGGCATCCTTCAATGCCTTATCTCTCTAATCATCAATTGTGATTGGTATATTTTGACGAACAACAGCTCCAATATAACTAACAAACATGGAACTGTTGGGGTCAATTGGTTGACCACTCTCATTCCATCCAACCTAATAAACTCATATAGTAAGTACCTCAAATTATAAACAGCAAACAAGGTAAGCAACAAACAAAGTATCGTATAAACAGCAGAAACAGAAAACAACAAACAAAGTATACCTCAAATTTTTGCCCAGTACTTCTTGCTTTTATAACATTTTGCATTATTGTTGCACCACGTTTGACTTCATTTTCGTAAGTCTTAGTGTTGCCAACTTCTTCATTTTGACAATCTAACCCCTTGTTGGTATCCATTTATCTACAACATGCAGTTCAACATCAACATGCAGTTCAGTTCAGTTCAACATCAACATGCAGTTCAGTTAAAGTACGTAGCAAAATAAGTTAACATGCATTTTAGTGAAAAAAAACTAATAAATACAATACCTAAAATAGCTCTTTTTAAAACTTAGGGTTATGGGTTCACAGACGAACGGCGTAGAAGACGATAAAAACGAGGACGAACGGTTACGAACGATGGTAGGGTTACGAGGTTCGCAGACGAAAACGAGGATGAAAACGGGATTACTTGATGTTTATGATGTTTACGTACGATCGTAGGGTTCGTAGTGTCCGCAATGAGAAGGAGAACGCAGAGGAAACTGAAAAATTTACGTAATGAACATGAAACTGAAGAGGTTTACTGTTATATATAAAACCCTATTACATCGCTTTTTTGAACAAGCACTGTAATAGGTCTCATCATTTTATTTTTTAAAAGCTTACTACAACGCTTTTTTATAAACCTTTTAAAGCGCTTGTGAAAAAGCGCTGTAAAAGACCTCTTATTTTTATTTTTTTAAAAGCATTTTACAGCGCTTCTACAGAAAGCGCTTTAATATGCCTCTTTGTTTTATTATATGCAAACGTTGTGTGCCCTTTTACAGCGCTTATAAAGAAGCGCTGTAAAAGACCTCTTATTTTTATTTTTTTAAAATCCTTTTACAGCGCTTCTACAGAAAGCGCTTTAAAATGCCTCATTGTTTTATTATATGCAAACGCTTTAAATTATTTTTTCATGAGCCCTCTAATAATTTATTTTCTTCCAAATTAGTTAAATTATTTTTTCATAAGCCCTGTAATAATTTATTTTCTTCCAAAATAGTTAAATTATTTTTTCTTCCAAATTGTGTTTAACTGATCAGGTCAAGTTCAAGCTAAATTACATGTATAACTTGAACTTAAATTGTTTTTAAGTTCAAGCTAATTAGTTAAACTGTTTGAACTTGAACTGATCAGGTCAAGTTCAAATAGTTCAAGCTAAATTACCTGATTAGGTCAAGTTCAGATTACATGGATTAAAAAATTAAACACATTAGGATGCCCTTCTTCTTTTCTTGGTGGGATTCACATTTGTTTGTCCATTAATGATATGAAACGATGGATTAATCCAAATTCCCTCATCATGATCATCTCTAAGATATAAACCATCATCAGTTGAACCAATTTCATGTGGTTGTGATGTTGCAAAGAAAAGATCGTTACCAACATCTTCATCATTATTGTTATCATCACTTATTTTATTGGTCGATAGGACAACGGACCATTTATCATCAGCAGGATCAGTGACATAAAACACTTGTTGAGCTTGCGACGCTAAAATAAAAGGCTCACCTTTGTATCCCACCCTATTAAAATCGACAAGCAAGAACCCTGACTCATCAATCCAAACGCCATTATTATTATCGACCCACTTGCAACCAAATATGGGAACACGAAACATTGTGTAGTCTAGCTCCCATATGCGCTCGATAACCCCAAAATATGATAGATTTGCATAAATTGGGTTCTTGTCTTTTGCACTTGAGATATGCATCGCTTCAACTACGAGAGTGACTCCGCTATTTTGCATAGTCGTTTGATCATCTTGTTCTTTGGTGTAAAATGTGTAGCCGTTAATTACATAACCGGTGTAAGAAAAGACATCTAAACTCGGACCATTTGCTAGCCACCTCAATCTCTGTGAAATTGATCCGGGGTCTACATCAAACTTTGACTTTATATGATTTTTTAACCATGTTATGAAACTTCGATTGTGCTCTCGAGTTATCCAATTTTGATTCCTATTTATGTTCAAACTAGTAATTGATCCATGTGTATTGTAACATACGGCTGAACCTCATCATCATTGTGCAGAACATACAATTGTGCCTGCTCCCATTGTGTCCTTGATATAGTCATTAGTCTCTTTCCAATTATCCCATCTCCTGATAATCTTCCCGAATGACGAGACATGGGAAGCCCTATGGATTCAACATTTGACAGATATTCAGTACAAAATTCAGCAGCTTCTTCAACAATGTACCGTTCAGCAATACAACCTTCTGGTCGACTTCTACTTTTTACGTACCCTTTTAATATTTTCATATATCGTTCTATCGGGTACATCCATCTCATATATGCTGGCCCACAAAGTTGTGTCTCCTTAACAAGATGAACAGTAAGGTGAACCATTATATCAAAAATCGAGGGTGGGAAGTACATTTCAAGCTCACACAAAGTAACAACAATTTCCCTCTGCAATCTCGGTAATTTCTGAGGATCGATCACTTTACTACAAATTTCCCTGAAGAAGAAACATAATTTAGTTATGGCTCGGCGAACTTTTTCAGGTAAAATTGAATGTATACCTATTGGTAGCAAATGCTCCATTAGAATATGAGCATCATGGGTCTTCAAACCTTTTAACTTGAGGTCTTTCATACAAACTAAAGTTTTAATGTTTGAAGAGTATCTTTCTGGAACTTTAACTTCGTGTAGAAATTTACACAAAATAGTTTTTTCCTTTCTAGATAGAGTATGAGCGGCTGAAGGTAGATATGTGCGATTTCCTTTCTTTACGGGACCCAATTCATTTCTTATTCCCATATCGACCAAGTCGAATCTTGCATTGATGCCATCCTTAGACTTTCCTAGTACATTGAGTAACGTACCAATAACACTGTCAAATACATTTTTCTCAATATGCATCACATCGAGAAAATGTCTTACATACAATGACTTCCAATATGGCAATTCAAAGAAAATTGACTTTTTCTTCCACCCAGTTTTGACCAGCTCTCCCGCAAAAGGTTTGCCAAATTTATTGGTCAAACCTTGTACTTTCTCAAGTATTTGATATCCAGTCGATGCTACAGGAGCTCTATCTTCCTCTGATTTTCCATTGAATGCATTTCTCCACCCACGGTACTGATGACTATAAGGTAAAAATCTACGATGTCCAAGAAATACATTCTTCTTACAATGTTTCAACCGCATCCAATTTGTACTCTCTTCACATATAGGACATGCACACTGACCTTTAATGCTATATCTTGATAAATTACCATATGCTGGAAAATCATTAATTGTGCCGAACAACATAGCCCTCAATTTGAAACATTATTTCTTATACCCGTCATAGACTTCTACACCTGTCTCCCACATAATTTTTAAATCTTCAATTAAAGGAGCCAAGTATATGTCGATATCATTCCCCGGTTGTTTGGGTCCAGAAATTAACAGAGACAACATCATAAACTTACGCTTCATATATAACCATGGAGGTATATTATAAATCAACAAAATCACAG
Source organism: Cicer chorassanicum (assembly GCA_037974735.1). Classification (NCBI taxonomy): domain Eukaryota; kingdom Viridiplantae; phylum Streptophyta; class Magnoliopsida; order Fabales; family Fabaceae; genus Cicer; species Cicer chorassanicum. The sequence continues at coordinate 6,329,711 of JBBPBP010009778.1, read as the reverse complement.
GCCACATGTTGTGTGAGATGCTTTGAAGACCATGTGGATTCATTCCATCAGTAGAAAGTGCAAGGCGTAGATTTCTCGACTCTATCCCTAATTCAGGATACTCGTGATCAATTTTTTCCCATTGCGGAGAATCTGTAGGGTGTCGAAACTTTCCATCTCTAATTCTTTCATCTGCATGCCATGTCAAGTGTTTTGAATCTTCTTCACTGCGATACATGTGCCTAAATCTTGGTATTATAGGAAAATATCACACGACTTTTGCTGGAGTAGATTCTTTCTTCTTATATCGAGAGACATTGCATTTCGGACATGCCTTTAGTAATTCATATTCATTTCAAAATAAAATGCAATCATTAGGACACGCAAGAATCCTTTTATAACTCATACCAATAGAGCACAAAATTCGTGTAACGCCCCGGATTTTGATCCAAGACATTACTTAAAAATATTTGTTTTCTTTCAAAAATGACATAATTTTTTTTTAATTTTTTTTTTAAACAGAAGTAGTTGATCATGTGATTAATAAAATTTCACTAGTAAATAAATTGATTTCATTTTTTTTTTTATGAAATAGCACAACGCAAATTTTACTGGATGTTATTATTCTTATAAAAATAATTTGCTAATTGTAGAAAATGGTCACTTACGTCCTAAAATAGGATAAATTCTCCTTAAGTGAAATAAAAACAACTGATTTAGATTTTTCCTAGCGGAGGGACCTCACCTCCGCATTTCTATTTAAAATTGACGAAAAAAATAAATAAACTTTAAAAATGTACCACATCGGGTTTATCACTACAAATATTATTATTTTTAATTAAAGTACCCCTTTTTCCCACGCGCGTGCGCCAAGCAAACGTCATTCACGCAACTCTTCGAGATCCTTAGTACCTAAATGTTGGTGTAAGGGGTCAGTTCATCCCACGGCAAAAATTAAACCAAATAATAAGTTAATAATCATAAAATATAATATAAAATGTTTTTGTAATAAAAGATTTAGAGAAACTGATTTTTGTTTTTTTTTTTTATCATTCACAGGGATGTATCAAAAGTCATAAAAAAACATCTAAATAAATCGAGTAGCAACTCACCTTAGAGCAAATAATTAGATCAAAATAAAAATAACAATAAAATGAATTGCAAATTGTGCATGCTCCTAAACATATATGATCCGGATATAACCAGCCACACAGGCGTCCACACAGAAGTCACCCATACCAATGGGGAAAATTAAACCAGCCACACAAGCGTCCACAAAGATGCATATGATATGTCATGAAATGATAATGATGCTCGAAATTTACAAATCACTAGCCACTTAGGCAACCACAAAGAAAATGTCATAACACGAATAACCAGCCACTTAGGCAACCACAAAGAGAGAACTATTCAAACCATAAATCACCAGCCACTTAGGCAACCACAAAGGTAATAATATTTAAAACACAAATAACCAGTTACAAAAATCAACTTAATCATGTATCACAATTAAAAATTAGAACATTTCATCAATTCTCTCAAGACTCATATAGTATTCACAAAAATCAAAACTTTGAAATAAAATAGCACAAAAATCGAAACTTTAAATTAAAAACATTCTAACAAACATATTACTCATGAAATCATAATAAAAATCATAACTTTATAATTAAATATACCTAGACAACAGAAAAATTGTAACTTTACATCAAATATATGACAACAAGCATATTACTCATGTTATAATAATAAAAATCAAAATTATTAAAATTGATTTTATCGAGGTAACCATATTATCATAAAAACAAAATATTATAATTAAATTATCTAAGGCAAACATAGAGTCAACATTTTTCTTTTAACACATCAAGACATCATATAAAAATCTTACAAATTATTAATTTAATATTCGGCCTAACCTTGCATGGAGAAAAGCCCTTACCTTGAGTGCTTTCCTTCCAGGCGACACTATATAGTCCTCGAAGATCTCACCAAGATGAAGGAACGAAAATTTAGAACTTTGATCAGAATGCGAGGGAATGTGAGGGTGGTTGTTTTAGTGGTTGGTAATGGCGTGTGGGTGATTATTACTTCTTTTTCTCTACTGCAAGTTTTAATCGTGTCGTACGAATGAGAGGTGTATGTGACTAATAAAGGAGGCGTGGAACTGATCCGAGAGAAGGAATAATTCTCTTCATTGAGTTTAATTGCACTCATGAATAAGGAATTCAATTGAAATAATACCATTCAATGACCAACCGTTAAGAATTAATTGACATTCATGTATTTATTCTTGCTAGTTACACATTTGAATGGACACAAGGGAAAGTGCACGGTCCTATAAACTAAATACTATTAAAAATAAAATATAGTTATCAAAGGTAGTAGTGTGGGTGATTCAATTTTGACTTAGTCAAAATTGATTTGGTCATTGTTCACTCTAAGACAGAAATTTCTACGAGTTTTAATTAGTTAATAATAAAAATCTCAATAATTAAATAATTAATATAAAAATACTTCATCAAATAATTGAATATCCAATAAATAATTATCACACTGAATTAATAAAACAAAATAAACAAAACTAAGGATTTTAAATTAATTAATTAATTAAAATAAAGGGTGTTACAATACTTACCCCCTTAAAATAGTTTCGTCCTCGAAACTAAGAGGTATCTAGAAGGTTTGGGTAAAGCTCCCTCATCTTCTCCTCCAACTCCCAAGTAGCATCTCCATTCGTATGGTTCCAAATCACCTTAACCAAGGGGATTTCCTTTCCCCTCAACTGCTTGGTAGTTCTGTGTGAGATGCTTATCGGTGGGACCTCGAAGGAAAGATTCTCCTTCAATTGAATATCATCGGGCGTGATAATATGGGATGAATCTGCCATGTACTTCCTTAGTTGTGACACATGGAACACATCATGTAAGTTGGCCAAATTCGGTGGTAAAGCAATCTGATAGGCCACTGGACCCACACGTCGAAGGATTTGGTATGGTCCAATAAACTTCGGAGTAAGCTTTTTTGCCTTCAATGCCCTACCAACTTCAGTGGTAGGTGTCACTCTCAAGAATACATGTTCATCCTCCTGAAACTCCAGAGGTCTCCTATGTCGATCAGCATAACTCTTCTGCCTGCTTTGTGCTGTTCTCATCCGCTCTTGGATCTGACGCACCTTTTCTGTAGTCTGTTGCACCAACTCAGGCCCTACGATCAAGTTTTCACCATCCTGATACCAACACAAGGGAGTTTGGCACTTGCGCCCATACAAAGCCTCATACGGTGCCATCCCGATGCTTGCATGATAGCTATTGTTATAGGTAAATTCAACAAGAGGCAATAGATCATCCCAACTCCCTCGGTTATCTAATGTACAAGCTCTTAGCAAATCCTCTAATGTCTGAATAGTCCTTTCAGTTTGACCATCGGTTTGAGGGTGGTAGGCGGAACTCAATCTTAATCTAGTACCCAATGCCTCATGCAATGCTTCCCACAAACGAGAAGTGAACTTTGGATCTCTATCAGACACAATGCTGGATGGTATCTCGTGTAATCTAACAATCTCAGCAATGTAGATATCTGCAAGCTTAGATACATTGTAAGTAGTCCTTACAGGGATGAAATGGGCGGATTTTGTGAGCCTGTCAATAATCACCCAAATGGAGTCAAATTTCTTCGGAGTCTTAGGTAATGCCACCACAAAGTCCATAGATATGCTATCCCATTTCCACACCGGTACATCTAATGACTGCAGCAATCCAATAGGTTTTTGGTGTTCAACCTTAGCCTTCTGGCAAGTTAGGCAAGACGCCACATATTCTGCCACTTGTTTCTTCATTCTTGGCCACCAAAATCTCTGCCTCAGGTCTTTATACATCTTCGTAGTACCAGGGTGAATACTCAGTTTGCTCTTGTGGGCCTCATCTAAAATAGTCTTTCTCAACTCAGCATTATCGGGCACACAAATACGTTTATTACACCACAAAATGTTATTTGGATCCACTTCAAATTCGGGGGCCTTGCCAGTCTCAACCAATTTTCGTCTCCCCTGAATAGCCTCATTGGTTGCTTGAAGGGTTTTTATCTCATTCATCAATTCATTATCTACGATGATCGTTCCACATTGTACTTTTCCCGACAAGGAATCCAGATTAAGATCCAAGTCACGAAAATTCTCTAACAACTTTAATCCTTTCAATGTTATGGATGACAAATGGGCTCGCTTTCTACTCAAGGCATCAGCCACCACATTTGCTTTTCCTGGGTGGTAATGCAACGTGAACTCATAATCCTTGATGAACTCCATCCATCTACGTTGCCGGATATTAAGCTCCTTCTGGTCGAACAAGTATTTCAAACTTTTATGGTCGCTGTATGCATCAAAATTGCACCCATACAGATAGTGCCTCCAAATCTTTAGTGCAAAAACTATTGCAGCCAATTCCATGTCATGAGTGGGATAATGCTTCTCATGCACCTTCAACTTCCTTGAAGCATATGCTACCACTTGTTTGTTCTGCATAAGTACACAACCCAATCCTTGTAAAGAAGCATCACAATAAACTTCATATGGTTCTTCTGGCTGTGGCAACACCAACACCGGTGATGTAGTTAGTTTCTCTTTCATCAGCTGAAAACTCCTCTCACATTCCTCCGTCCATGCATATATATGATTCTTCTTTGTGAGTTGTGTCAACGGCGCTGCAATCTTAGCAAAGCCCTCAATGAATCTTCTATAGTATCCAGCCAAGCCCAGAAAACTTCTAATCTCTGTGTCGGTCTGTGGTTGTTTCCATGCCACCACAGCTTCTACTTTAGTTGGGTTGACAGCGATACCTTCCTTTGAAATGACATGTCCCAAGAATTTCACCTCCTCCAACCAGAATTCACACTTCCCCAAATTAGCATACAATCGCTTCTCCCTCAAGATTTGTAAAACTTGACGTAGGTGAACTTCATGTTCCTCTCGACTCTTAGAATAGATCAATATGTCATCAATGAAGACCACCACAAATTTGTCTAAGAAGGGGTGAAATATACGATTCATGTAATCCATGAAAATAGCTGGTGCATTGGTGACACCAAAAGGCATCACCAAATACTCAAAGTGTCCATAGCGAGTTCTGAATGCTGTCTTAGGAATGTCTTCTTCCTTCACCCGAATCTGATGGTACCCCGACTTCAGATCAATCTTTGAAAATATGATTGCTCCTTTGAGTTGGTCCATCAAGTCATCAATGCGTGGCAAGGGATACCTGTTTTTGATGGTGACTTTGTTAAGCTGGCGGTAATCGACACAAAGTCTAGACCTTCCGTCCTTCTTTTTCACTAGGAGCACCGCCGCTCCCCAAGGTGAGACACTCGGTCGTATGAACTGTTTAGACAAAAAGTCCTCCAACTGATTTTTCAACTCTGACAATTCCGATGGAGACATTCTATATGGGGCAATAGAAATAGGTCCTATACCCGGAGTCACATTAATTGAGAATTCAATATCACGAACTGGGGGTAATCCTGGTACATCTGGCGGAAATACCTCTGGAAAATCTTTGACTACAAGAATCCCGTCTACCTCCACCTCTAGCTTCATACTGACTGAGTTGAGAGAAACACATTTCTGAACTCCCTCTTTCAAAGAGAAGTTCAATTTATTGGTATCGAGGAATCGAGAAACACCTGGATCTGGGAATATCACCGACTTACGAGCGCAATCCAATAGAACATGATGGCGTGACAACCAATCCATCCCAAAGATCACTCCCAAATGCTTGAGGGGAATACAAATCAAATCAACATTGAATTTCATATCAAACACAATCAACGGGTATTGCAAGCAAGCCGTATTACATTTCACCGATTCGGTAGAAGGTAGGGTAACCACCAAATCAAACGGCAAGGTAGTAACAACAAGTTGGAGCGAATCCACCCAATCCAATGAAATGAACGAGTGTGTTGCCCCTGAATCATATATTACTTTAAGTGATTTTCCAGCGATTAAACACTCACCTTGGATAAGTTCAGATGAAGATGGGGCTTCCTCTCCATTGATATGGTATACACGTCCCTTGGCAGTAGGGCGGGCAACATTGTCATTGATATTGTTGCGGTTGACAGCTCTATCATCCTTCCGTTCAGGGCATTCGTTTGCAAAATGGTCTGGCTTTTGACAGATGTAACAAACCCTAGGTCTGATTGGACACTCAGATATCTTGTGTCATTCCCTGTTGCAGCGAAAACACCTGATAGAGTACACCTGGTTCAACCTTGGAGTCTTTGGCCCTTCACCTTCCCCGTTTTGAGGTCGGGGTTGATCTCTAGCATTCCCCTGTGGTCGGGCATACGGCTTGTGTTGTTGATGTTGCCTACCCCTGTTCGGTTGGTTGTTATGCCCCTGAAGTCTGATGGGTCCACCTACAGCACCCCTATTTAGACGACTCTGCTTCATCTGCTCCACTTTCTTGCATTTCTCCACCAGTACTTGGTATTGGCGTATCTCCAAGGGCCCCACTAACTCCTTTATCTCATACCTAAGCCCGCTTTCGAACCTCTCACACATGTATTCTTCATCTATCTGATTTAGGAAGTAGCGAAAATGCTTTGCTAGGGACTCGAACTTTGCCGCATATTCCGCTACTGTGAGGTTCCCTTGATATAACTTCAGAAATTGGGCCTCCTTCTCAGCCCTAGCACTCTTCGGGAAGTATTTGTCTAGGAACTTATTCCTGAAAGCCTCCCAAGTCAGCTCTTCATGATTTGTCTCCATCATTCTCTTCGCACCTCGCCACCAGTATTCAGCTTCACCAATCATTAAATAGGTCGCATACTCCCCTTTCGCATTGTCAGGGCAGTGTAGGATCTCGAAGATCTTCTCAATCTTCTGCAGCCAAAGATCGGCCTTGTCGGGGTCATGATCCCCTTTGAATTTAGGCGGATCTTGGCGACGAAATTTGCTCAATGCTCTTGTTGCCCTAGCTGCTTCATCCCTCTGATCCCTCTGCTCATCTCGCTGAGCCTGGGCCGCGGCTTGTTGGGCCATTGCAGCGGCCATTGCATTCATGGCTTGGATCGCTTCAGTCATGTCATTTCCTCCTTGGGGAACCGATCGGTTTGTGCGACGAGCCATAACGCTTCCTAATTAGGGAAATATTACGACAGAATTTTAACTCTAGAGTAGTAAGGAAGTCTTTTATTGAACACTATATAGTAAGTTCGGGTTATACAACAAGTCGTGTTTTGGAGAGGTTCCCAGGAAAGAGAGGTGGGTCAATGGACCACTTAATAACCAAGTCTTTCCTTAGCCAGAATCCCTCCAATACAACTTTTTATGTATTATCCTTCCCTTCTATCTTGGGGATCATACAATTATACATAATTTAGGATTTAGAACATTGTCTTAGTTAAATATATTTAGATCACATGATGAAAGCTCTATAATTACTTTGTGATTTAGAATGAAATAATTTAAATTGTGGGTAATAAACTTATAATTCACAATATCATACAATCATAAATAATTACTGCATGAATTAAATTAAAATTTATTTCTAATCATAGTATCAAGAATTTAAGACATATTTTTCATCACAATTATACGGAGGAGTTAGGCAATTAAATTCACATAACTGGAATTTAAGTCATTAATGACATAAAATAGCTAGAGAATCAAACACTTAGTAAGAACAAGAAGTAGAGACTTTAAAATTAACAACAACAATCATAGACAAACAAGTAGAAAATTCATAAAAGATAATAAAATGTAACAACTTAAATAGAAATTTTATTAAAAATATAAAAGACAATGCCAATAAAGCCATGCAAGTAGACATAGAGATTTTCATATTTGAAAACAATTAAATACACAATAGAATAATAGAGTATTTAAGGCATATATTTACCTACAACAATTACACTATTAATAACACATAATAGAATTTAAGAGATCACACAATTAATAATACATAATAGAAATTTAAGTGATTAGTAAAATTTTCAAATTCAAGGGGTTACACAATTAATGATACGTAATAAAATTTGAGTAATTAGTAAAATTCAATTTCAAGGAGGTTACATAATTAAGGATACTTAATAGAAATTTAAATAATTAGTAAAACCCAATTAATTAGAAAATCAGACAATTAACACAAACAACATCAGAAAAACATGCGACATACACAACGCGTCCCACCCCACCAAAGTCCGAGAATTAGTGCTCTGATACCACAATGTAACGCCCCGGATTTTGATCCAAGACATTACTTAAAAATATTTGTTTTCTTTCAAAAATGACATAATTTTTTTTTTTAAACAGAAGTAGTTGATCATGTGATTAATAAAATTTCACTAGTAAATAAATTGATTTCATTTCTTTTTTATGAAATAGCACAATGCAAATTTTACTGGATGTTATTATTCTTATAAAAATAATTTGTTAATTGTAGAAAATGGTCACTTACGTCCTAAAATAGGATAAATTCTCCTTAAGTGAAATAAAAACAACTGATTTAGATTTTTCCTAGCGGAGGGACCTCACCTCCGCATTTCTATTTAAAATTGATGAAAAAATAAATAAACTTTAAAAATGTACCACGAGTTTATCACTACAAATATTATTATTTTTAATTAAAGTACCCCTTTTTCCCACGCGCGTGCGCCAAGCAAACGTCATTCACGCAACTCTTCGAGATCCTTAGTACCTAAATGTTGGTGTAAGGGGTCAGTTCATCCCACGACAAAAATTAAACTAAATAATAAGTTAATAATCATAAAATATAAATATAAAATCTTTTTGTAATAAAAGATTTAGAGAAACTGATTTTTGTTTTTTTTTTTTATCATTCACAGGGATGTATCAAAAGTCATAAAAAAAACATCTAAATAAATCGAGTAGCAACTCACCTTAGAGCAAATAATTAGATCAAAATAAAAATAACAATAAAATTAGAACTTTTCATCAATTCTCTCAAGACTCATATAGTATTCACAAAAATCAAAACTTTGAAATAAAATACCACAAAAATCGAAACTTTAAATTAAAAACATTCTAACAAACATATTACTCATGAAATCATAATAAAAATCATAACTTTATAATTAAATATACCTAGACAACAGAAAAATTGTAACTTTACATCAAATATATGACAACAAGCATATTACTCATGTTATAATAATAAAAATCAAAATTTTTAAAATTGATTTTATCGAGGTAACCATATTATCATAAAAACAAAATATTATAATTAAATTATCTAAGGCAAACATAGAGTCAACATTTTTCTTTTAACACATCAAGACATCATATAAAAATCTTACAAATTATTAATTTAATATTCGGCCTAACCTTGCATGGAGAAAAGCCCTTACCTTGAGTGCTTTCCTTCCAGGCGACACTATATAGTCCTCGAAAATCTCACCAAGATGAATGAACGAAAATTTAGAACTTTGATCGGAATGCGAGGGAATGTGAGGGTGGTTGTTTTAGTGGTTGGTAATGGCGTGTGGGTGATTATTACTTCTTTTTCTCTACTGCAAGTTTTAATCGTGTCGTACGAATGAGAGGTGTATGTGACTAATAAAGGAGGCGTGGAACTGATCCGAGAGAAGGAATAATTCTCTTCATTGAGTTTAATTGCACTCATGAATAAGGAATTCAATTGAAATAATACCATTCAATGACCAACCGTTAAGAATTAATTGACATTCATGTATTTATTCTTGCTAGTTACACATTTGAATGGACACAAGGGAAAGTGCACGGTCCTATAAACTAAATACTATTAAAAATAAAATATAGTTATCAAAGGTAGTAGTGTGGGTGATTCAATTTTGACTTAGTCAAAATTGATTTGGTCATTGTTCACTCTAAGACAGAAATTTCTACGAGTTTTAATTAGTTAATAATAAAAATCTCAATAATTAAATAATTAATATAAAAATACTTCATCAAATAATTGAATATCCAATAAATAATTATCACACTGAATTAATAAAATAGAATAAACAAAACTAAGGATTTTAAATTAATTAATTAATTAAAATAAAGGGTGTTACAATTCGTTTAGCCTCGTAGGTTCTACTGGGAAGTTCATTATCATCTGGCAACATATCTTTTAAGAGTGTTAGTAATTCTGTGAAGCTTTTATCAGACCATCCATTACTCGCTTTTAAGTTGTACAACTTTAGTATCGCCGAAAGTCTTGTGAATTTAGTACAACCATTATATAATGGTTTCTCTACATCACTCAACAAGCTCTCAAACATTTTAGGACAATCACGAAGATCTTCTTCAACTGCTTTTGCAATCTCCTCAACTCGGTCCGGCTCATATGTATCTGTGTCGAAATCAGTTGAAACATATGTATCTGTGCGAGTGTTTCCATTGATTTTCTCACCATGTCTTATCCAACATGTATAGCTTTGATCAATTCCATACCATACTAAATGTCCTTCCAATTCATCTGCTCTAATGCGTTTTCCAAAACAACATTTGAAACAAGGACAAACGACTCTATTTGGATCTTTTGCATTCATCACTGCAAACTCAATAAACTCCTTCACTCCATTTTCATACTCTTTTGTCAATCGATTGGTAGACATCCATTTCGGGTCCATTTATGTGACCTATATATATAAATGCAGTTACACAATAAGCATGATTTCAAGTCTGATATATTATGACCTATATATATATATATTGATAATACACATATCTTATAATATTGGTCCAAGATTAATTGATTTCAAAACAGAACATATATATATATATATATATATATATATATATATATATATATATATATATATATATATATATATATATATATATCATGAGAACATATCTAATATCATGTAACAATTTATCAGTTTGAATTAGTGACAACAACAAATAAATAAAATAAAGTACCTGAGACAACGTTGATGATCAATTTGTTTTAAAGGAGGAAGAAGTAAATCAATTTGTAGATGGGCGCACAGGAGGGTTCGCAGGGGAGGGGAGATGAGAGTTCGTAGGGTTTGGACAACGTATTAAATTTGTTTTAAATTATTTTTTATTTACTTAAAGTGAATGTTTTTTATTTAAAATGAATGATTTTAATCGCTTGTTTAAAAAGCGCTCTAATAGGTCCTATAAAAATGTGAAAGGGCAAGCCTATTACAACGCTTGTATCAAAAGCGATGTAATAGGTCATTTGACTATGAGAAAGCGCAAGACTTTTACAGCGCTTACACAAGAAGCGCTTTAAAAGCTATGTAACATAAGGTGGGAGCGCTACATTTTACAGCGCTTGTGTTTAAAGCGCTCACAAAGCGCTGTAAAAGGCTATGTGAGAGCGCTTGCATTTACAACGCTTTCTAAAAAAGCGCTGTAAAAGAGTTGTAAACATTATGTGCAAGCGTATGTGACCATATATGACCCTACAACAGCGCTTGTAAAAAAAGCGCTATTGTAGTCTCCGTTATTTTTAAAAAATTATACAACAGCGCTTGTATTTAATAAGCGCTGTAAAAGACGCGCTATAAAATGTCATTTTTGGCGTAGTGTTTGTTGTTGCATGCAAAGGATTTTAGTATGAAAAATGCTAAAATCAATTACCAACTCAGGCCTTAAAATAACAATGATGAGGAATTAAAATAACTCCAAATGGACATGCAAAGAAATAAATGGGATAAAGCTAATAACAAAATATACCTCGAAGCCTAAAAACAAGTTCGTTGGTTGCATGCAAATGAGTTAAATGTGACACCTTTTACTCCAAAAAGTTAAATTAAAATAGCTAAATCAATGCAAGCATGGTAAAATACGGTCTAATTAAAACTTATAGTTAGAATAAAGATCACAACCAAAATGTAAACCAAATAAAATAGAATTCATTTCGAATTTAACATATTCTCAGACGTAATTCTAAATCCTAAAATAATATAAATCCAAGTTTGTCAAACAACGACAGCCTATAACAAAATATAATAAGTTTTTTTCTTCTCTTACTCGTAACTTTTGCCATTATTTGTAACTTTTTTGTTGAATGGTGGTGATAATGAATAATGGGTTTTGATCAAAATTGATTTTTTATTCTTGGATTCCATTGGATTTATTGAATTGGTATCATTCAATCGACCCTTCAATTATTTTTCCTGTGTTTTGATTTCTTCAGTCTTCATATCTTTTTACTGAGTTTTGACTTTTATTTTTAGGATTAACTGATGTATTCAACAAAATAAAAATGTGATTTTGTTTTTTTTTTCTTAATTTACTTGTTTTATAAAAAATGATGTTAATTTATGGTTTGTATTTTTAAAATAATATTAACGTATTTTGAAGACCAAATTTAAATGAAAGACAAAAGTTGAAAAACTGAAACAATAAAGGTAAAATCTAAAAAACAAAATTACAAAGATTAAAACTGAATTTGCCTCATACATTATAATAACCAAAGTACTATTAACCAAATAGAAAATTAAATCTAACAAATAATAGTGAATTGAGTGACATAATAAAAACATAAACAAAGGAAAATGATATATAATTGCTTCTTATTATTCAAAGTGTTACACACATTGATACAATGGAAGAAATTTTGCACTCAAAACAAAATGACAAAAGAAAGTAATTGAAAACAAGAAACCAATGCCACACACAAACACACAAATGCAATACTAAAAGCACACAGTTCATAGGTCTTATTTAGAACATCCAATAGATAGAGTCATCCTCCTATCCATTGATGTTTGTGATATTTGACCCATAAAATAAAATACCGATTACTAGCTAATTAATCATAATTAGCTAACAAGCTTAATTAATTAGAGGTGTTGTAGCACATTCTCTAGAGAGAAAGAGTTCGTGCTTCCAACGGTAGAGTTATTATCATCCCAAACGACAAAGCCAGGGAGAAATTTGATGAACTCGATAATTATAGGTCCACTATGAGAGCTAATTATTGGTAGGACTACAGCCGGAGTGTACTCATCAACTAAATTTTTATAGAGTTCTAGAAGTTGATCTAGAGTTGGATCTTTAAGATCATAAAATGGATAGTCAACCAAGTCGATAATGTCTTGGTTTTGCAAATATAAGTTGAGGTAGTAGGAATTGAATCCTCTGTTTGGAGCAATGGAAGCCACATTGATGGATAGATGGACATCATTTTTTAATATTCTTATAACTTCCCCAATATAAAAGGAAAATTCATCTCTACTTGATTTGATGACGTCATAATGAATATCAATACCATCAATTAGATTTTCATAGAGATCACGAATGATCCGTTTGATCGAGTGTATGACATTGTAAATCCATATTGTTTTTTCAGATGGATCGAATGGAAATTCAGAGCCAACACCTCCAATGCTTATAATCACCCTCACATGTGGAATAGTTTCCTTCACCTTTTTCAGCCATTCAATGAGTTCAACGTTCCAAGTGGGATGGAAAATTCCGGTGCCTTTTCCATGTACGTCGTATTCTTCACTAGCAAAACTCAAAATGAAGTCGATATCTTTGAATTTGGAGATGTTATCATCGAATGGAGTTGGTATATCGTGTATGTATTGACGATAAATTTTAGGCGTAACAATGTTACCCTCAGAAGACATTGTGACAATTATAAAAATTTGGAGGAGGAAGTAATAATAAATTTAATGCAACTTACTTGCCTTTTTCTGAGTGTTTGAAATGACCACCTCTTGATGTCCTTTTATAAGGCTACATATGTACATATCCAATTTAATATGTGTTGTAATGTGCATTCTTATTAATTGATTAGTTAATTAAATACCAGTAAATATCTTATATGACTTCCTCTGTTTATGTGGGATTTTTTAATTAAGTCAACTATGAGATGAAAACTATATTTTATTTAGAACTAAATATGTTTTTAATTTTTGTAAAATTTCAGTAATTTGTTTTTTTTTTTTT
>JBBPBP010009778.1:6293632-6315441 GCA_037974735.1 Cicer chorassanicum | reverse complement strand
AAATTTTATGGACGTTTTGGTTTTTCATCTTGTTGTAGTGTTTTAATTTGTTTCAATTTTGTACTTTATGTATTTGTTGAAATGTCTGAGAATAGCTCATTTAGTCAGTATTTTGAGTAAGGGGAGTATGAAGGCTATCATCAAATTAAACATAATCTCGACCTTATATATACCTTGTTAACTCGTGGATAAATGATCTGTCAGTGATCACCTATACTCAATATAAACAAATACCAATAAATATTATTTTCCAAATATGAATGAGATTAAGGACTGAATCTTGCAATATTCTCGATCATTGATCATATGTAGAAGAAATTAGTTTGGTCATTAGGATTAAGGTTTTGTTCTAGTAATCTCTTATCGTCTTTTGAAATATTTATGTGTATCGTTGAAATGTTTTTTACTTTCTTGTTGATCTTAAAATATGGATGGAGAATGCTACAACCAATGATCAATTTGATTATACTATTCTCATTTTAACATTTAATGAACTTTAATTTTGTATCAATTTTGTTAAATTAAGTGTTTGTTTGGATTGAGTAATTAAAAATTCTAAGCAATTCAAATTCTTCATTACATTCTCTTCATTTATAAAATTTATTGTTTGGATCGAAAATTGCTTATTTATATGTTGGCTAATTTTATTAAATTTTAAAGTTTTGGGGATAAATGAAAATTAAATTTGGATCAAAATTGGAATTTTGGAAAAAATGCAGGACCATTTTGCAAAATTTTTAAAAAAATTGGGGTCTAATTTGCAAAAATAAGGACTAATGTGCAACTTTTGAAACATATATTATCAAAATTTTAAATTTGATAAAATTATACGACCGTTTTATGTTTCATATGTATTATAAAGTAAAGATAAAATTTGAAATTCTTCATTTTTCAGTGGTGTTTTAAATTATCTAAATTTAACTTTAAGGATGTGTAGGTCATCCATGAATAAGAAACGTTTTTTGTACTGTACTACTACTATTGATTAATAAAATTTAAAGACTTTCTTGAAAAAAAAACTTATCCATCCACACGTGACCCACTTTAAGAAATAATATATATAAGAGAAAAATTAACACTTTTATTAAATTATCCTAATTTAATATTTGTATATTCACTATTATCATAAATGGAAAGTGAGACATTAACTTGAGTAACTTGAGATTGATGCGAGTAACATTAAGTAAAGTGTCCAATTGAGAAAATCACAAGGATTATATATTGTAGATTTTTCAAAAAAACATTAACTTGATAAAGTCTTTATTGTATGAAATTATTGGTATGCAATAACGATTGTTCACACTATGGTTGTTAAGAGGAACTATTTTACTTGGTCACTAGAATTGATCAATTAATTTTGACACATTTCACATGTCTAGATTTTTTTTATCACAAGTCATGTGTCTAGATGAAATCTAAATGCAATACTCTCAACCAAAATAAAGTATTATAAGATACGCGTGCAATTATTCATGTCAACGAGATTAGAAAATATGAATAACTCAATTAATTAAATTAAATATATTACCATAATTTTTCCTTATTTCATATTTGTATTATGTTTCTGGCAAAAAAGAAATTAATCTTATGTTTACACTATGGTTGTTAGGATAATTAAATAATTACGTTAAAATAGACAATAATTACGTTAATTAAATAATTAAATAATTTTATGTTTACACTATGGTTGTTAGGATAATCTTATGTTACACTATGCTTATTTATATATATTTTTTTTCAAAAAAATTAACTATTATATTCACGTGAAAAAATATATACAAAAAATGTCGTGTCGCATCTCCAATATGCAACCGCCTGAAAAAATAACTGGAATGCGACCATGTACTACATTTTAATTTTTTTTCTTTGAATTTAACAAAACAATAATTTTAATTTAATAAATAAAAAATAATAAAAATATTTAAAAAACAAAATACTATTAATAAAATAAAAAAAATACATTTAATAGAAAAAAAATACATGGTTGAATAGACGTGCCAAAACAAATAAAGGTCCCTAATATTTTGCAGAAAAAATAGCAACACAATTTTATTTTGTTAATAACTCCGTCTTGTTTTTCTCCTATCTAATAAATAAAAAATAGGCTTAATTATAATTTTAGTCCCCCCTATTTATAATTTTGGTCCCCCTATTTTAATAGTCGACAATTTTGGTCCCTTCCTCAGATTTTTAAACTAAAAAATGGCGATTCGATATATTTTAAATGACGTGACATGCAATTCTATGATATAAAATCATCTAGATCCATTTATTATTCATATGTCATTAATTAAATTAAAAATACGAAAAAATTTCGAAGTTGAAAGTTAAGTTTTACGACATTTTATTCCAATTTCATGGGTGTTAATCACTTTACATCATCGTATCATATGTCATGTTATTCAAAACATCTTAGATCATCATTTTTTAGCTAAAAAATCATAGGGAGGGATCAAAACTATCGACTTTTAAAATAGGGGGACCAATTTCATGAATCAGTATAAATAGAGGGACTAAAACTGCAATTAAGCCTAAAAAATAATAAAAATAAAATAGTGTTAATTTAATAAATAAAAAATAATAAAATATTCATAAAAAAATTAAAATAATATTAATAAAATAAAACAAAATACATCTAACACAAAAAACAAAATACGTGGTCGAGTAAATGTGCCAAAACAAATAAAGTGTCCATAATATTTTGCAGATAAAATTGTAACTGTATTTTGTTAACAACTCTCTCCTATTTTTTCTTCGATCTAATAAATAAAAAAAATAATAATAACAAAAATAAAATATTGTTAATGTAATAAAAAAGTAATAACAAAAATATTTAAAAAAACAAAATTATATTAATAAAATTAAACAAAATACATTTAAGAGATCCAGAGAACTCAACATGAGTTCATTAAATAGGACCCATTGTGCCACATAATCTTGAAGCAACTCATTCATTTTCCAACTTTTTAACTCTTAAGAACCATATTAGGTCCCACAAATGCAATTTAGCCAATAAAAAAAATCAAAAATATTACATCAAACAAAAAAGGTAATTAAATAATTGTGTTAAATAGACGGAAAAAAAAATATTTTATCAAACAAAAAGGGTAATTAAATAATTTTTATATGCAAGGTTTATATAATTAATAAAAAACGACTAATTACTATAACTAACTATAATTTGTATAGCTAATTAACTAACTATTATATCTAATATCTCATTGCAAATTGAAATGCGCATAATATACTTCTAGCTTAGAAAATTCAAAACAAACAAATGTCAGAAATCCAACGACTGATGAAAATAGTATAAAATCTGGAAATACATCAGCAATGTTATAAATTTTCTAGAAATAATTAGGGGTGTACGTGGGTTGGGTTGGGCCGGTTTTGACAAAACCCAAGACCCGACCCATCGATTATCTTTGGGTTGGTTTAAGTTCTAAACCCGTATTTTTTATTTAACCCGAACCGACCCGACCCGATCAAAAACGAGTTGGGTTGGCGGGTCATACATAAATAATAATCTATTTTTTTTTTATTTTACTTGAATGAAAATATATTTAATACTTGAATGTCTCAAAACTATAAAATTTCAATCAAATTATGCAATTTTTTAAAAAAGTCATCAACCTCTCACAAAAAAAATAAATAAATCCAACAATCTTCAAATACATAAATAAATTCAACAACAGTAAATCAATAAAATATAAAAATTCATCAATTCTAAGCAATGTCAACTTCAAGTACAAGCACTTAACAAGTTTATCAAAGTATGGAAGGAAACAATTGAGAATTTGCAAAAACAAATATTAATAATAAAAGTGAGGAGATAAAGAAGGAGAAATAATAAATAAGTAAAATATGCAATAAACAAAGCAATAACAAGTACCTTAAGATGTAGTAGTGATTGTGTTAAGCTCAGCAACAGTTACCCCAATATCAATTGAAACTAATTCAGACAGCTCTAAAATTTTAAATACAATACACAATCTCATTAGCACACCAAATGATTAAAAGAATAAACAAAAATAAAGGAAAATTAATTTGAATGTTAAAATAAAACATTCGTACCCGACTCAATCTTTTGTACTTCAACCAACTCAGCTGCTAAATCAATTTTCTTAAGAGATTTGATCCAATTTTGGGTATAAATCAAAGCTTCAACAGTAGTGACATTTAATGAACTACGAAATGAATCGAGAATACACCAGTTATAGAACCCAAAATTAAAACAATATAAAATTCATGTGATAAACCTGATTTAATCTATATTAATTTTTATTTAACAAATTATAGTATTATAAATAAAATAAAAGAAGAAGTATTTTTTAAAAGATTAGAGAAAATTTTGGGGTGTGCGTGGCTAACCTATCTCCCAACAAAGATTAGCCACTGATTACAGATAATCCACTAACCAATTTAGTTTACTATGTTACCATTCATTTGTTTATAGTTACTATTTTTAAATAAAATACTAAAAAAAGTGTTTAATAGATTTAAATATAAAAAATTTAACTCAAATGAATAGTATTTAACTAAAAAAATTTGTATTTAACAAATGTAAAAAATTTAAACTAAATTCATTATAAGCATAAGCTTTCTGTTCATACCTTTATTACGTAAAACTATAACAAAATATAACATTCAAATAAATAGTATTAAACTCAAATTAAATTGCTCATTTGAAAGAGACAATTCAAAAATTAGATATGAATTTTTTGAGTACGCATATACGAGATTACAATGTCAAAACAAATTAAACGAGTATTTAGCCTAGACGCATGAACACCTTGCATCAACATTCATATAAAAATCACTTATTAATAATATCTTATTATAACTAATTTGTATAAAATCAGTTATGAGTATTTGTAGAACAAAAGAAGAAGGTGGACAGCGGCACGACTTCAAGAAGTCTTGAAGAAGGTATAGGCAGAAAGTGGATGAAAGCAACTGAAAATCTAAATAAGAAGAAGAGTAATGAAACCCTATTGGACTACTGAGCCTGCCAAACAAAATATTTATTTTAAAAAATATAACTAGTTACCGTGTCGGGTCGACGGGTCGATGAGTTCAAATTGTTAAACCCATTACCCGACCCAAATATAAGCGGGTTTCAATGGGTTGAGTTGGGTCGGACCCGAAAGTGATCGGGTACGGGTAAAAATCGAGTTGGGTTGGATTGAGTGATCGGGTTGACAGGTCGACCCGCGCCCGTGTTCACCCCTAGAAATAATTTAGCGGAATAATTGAAAATATTTATATTGAAAGTAAAGTAAATTCTATATTGATAAAATAGTTAAAGATACAAAATAAATTCATGATATGTTCTTATCCTTTTATGTTTGTTCAGCGGTTTCTATGACCACTAGAAAGTCATCTTTCAGTTGGCAACCTTTTTCATAGTTAAAAAATAACATCTTTTGTTGCCATCGTTTGATGTGACATCCCTCAAACCGAAAAGTATATTGAAATAAGAAGCAGTGGAACCAAATCCCGTAATCTCTTCGGTTGACATGGTAAAAAGAAACGTTTTAAAATTGTTGTTTTTGAGTTTTGAAAAATTGTTTTAAAAATAATTTTCAGCCTATCAACCACTGAGTTGAGTCGTGGACTAAGTCGCTCAGGATAAAACAACTCAGTTAAAACTGTATCGGTATTCTACTTCACCGTAAAATACTGTTCTAGAATTATATCCTCAATGTGACTATAATAGTCACTCTAATATGATACTTAAGCCACTCATAAATTGAAGGCACTACACACAAAAACCGTTCTAAAACTAAAAGGACAGTGGTATTAAGACCACTAAAAAAAATCTTATGGACAAAAGAAATGAGAGAAATGGCTCGGAAGTGCATGGAGCAAAAGAAGGAGAAGAGAAAAATTGACTTTAATATTTATAGTTGAACGTTAATCAATATATGAAAGTTTTCTAATGTGGGATTCCTTTTTTTTGGGATTCCATTTTTTTTTCAATTTACACTTAAGTTCCAACAATAAAAGTTGTAACACTCCAAATTTTATAATAAACTATTTTATTAATTAAATAGGATTTTAGATAATTAATTTGGTGCTAAAATTGTTTTAGAATATATGTTAATTATTTTTATGATTAATTTTTTTATATGTGTATTTTCAATGATGTGTTAATCTTGTACATATTTAACTAAATGTGTGATGTAAATATAAACATTATATTTTATTATTTTATATATTTTTCAAAAAACAATAGTATTTTAGTGTAAATATTTTAGATAATAAGATTTAGGCGATTTTACATGTATGTGAGTTGGTAATTAATGTGATATTTTTGTGTGCGTTTGACTAATATTAAATGTGCACTGAATTATATTTAATTAATTCTAAATATATTTTATTTTAATTATTTATTTTATAAATAATTATCTCGGAATAGTAGTGATATTATGTTTGATTTCCTTTATTTTTATATACTTGTTATGACATTGTGATTTTATATATATTTATTATGATTTAGTAATTAATATAAATTGTTATACTGATTTATTTCATAATTTTTAATATTCTCTAATGATGGTAGTATTTTAATGTGAGTATTTGGAAAAATAAGTATAACTATGGTAATTATTTTGAATATGAGAGTTTTGGTTATTAATGTATTTTAAAAGATTAATTACTATATTTTATAAAATATTAGTTTTGAAATATTAGTAATATTTTAGTAATTAAATTATGTTTGAAAAAAAGAGGTTAAAACATTACTTTTGGTAATTGTTTAAAAATAAATAAATAAAAGGAGTAAAACGTAATTTATGGGTTAGGGTCATTTACAAGAGTAAAACCTAACTAAATAATAAAAAACTAAATAAAACAAAACCAAAAAATTGAGAAAGAGAAGGCAGCCGTACAAGTGATAGCAACAAAAGCCGGCGACACCATCTTTACCAACAAATTCACACCGGTCATCGATATCTGTTCTAGAAAACTTTCTCCGTTTTCGTCCAAATTTCAGTATGTTATTTAATTTATTGAGTTAGTCAATTAAACACAATTTTCCAGATTTTTAACAACCCCAATTTCTCTTTAAAATACCCGACTTCTCCGTTTGTAGAATTTGTTATTTTGCACCATTATTGTTCACCGTAAGTCCGATTTGAGTGAAACCAACGCCAAAACGATCGTGTGAAAAGTGGCTATATTATCCACTGATTGGTTTTCTGATTTATGGTAAGGTTCCTTGACCGAATTTCGAAATTAATTTTAGAGTGCCTCCTCATAATTTATTTTTAATGTTTACCCATAAATTGTCGAGTTAGATTGATTGTATGACAAAGAGTAAATGAACAAAGGCTGTTTGCTCGTGGAATCGTATTCGTGTGTGAAAGCGTTGAAATAAGATAAGGGGTGAGAGAGCGTTTGAATTCATGAGTATAATATATTATGAGATGAACGGAAAAACCGTATTTCTCAACGATTCATCCGGGGCTTGCTACGTACGGCAGTAGCCTTGTGAGGGATAAATTCATTAATGTGAAAATATGAAAATTGTGAGATTAAAATATAGAATAGAAATATTTGTAAGGTGTTGATTGATTTAATTTCTTTAAATGTGTGGTATTTGATATTATTGTGATATTGGGTGTCGAATGAATTTTAGGTATATGTTTGATTAGATGAGTTACGTGATGTGACGATAAAAGATTTATGCATTGTGATAATTTTTTGTGATGATGATGATGTATGATTAATAATTGTGATGTTATAAATTTGTGATAAGTTTATGTGATGAGGTATGATTGATGATAGTGATGCTATAAATTTGTGATGAGTTTACGTGATGATGATGATGTGTGATTAATGATAGCAATGTTATAAATTTGTGATGAGAAAATTGAAGTAACCCCATAGTTGATGAAATAATTGTGATTCCAATTTGTGTTTGAGATGACGGTCTTAATGGAGTATCATAGGCCAACGAAGGGAAAAAATAAATATTGAGAATTTGTGAAGTGGAGATTATTTTGTCATCATATAGGTAGGGCCTGACAAGCCTAGTGATTCCGGGGAAGTACAACTGAATGAGCTTGATCGTGGAGGTAGCACTCCAAATGTCGGGAGCTACCATGCAACACACGTTTACCTCGACTGTCGCGTATATGTGTCTCGGGTTGAGTTGAGGGGATCTATGAGGACAGGGCCAATTTGAATTGTCCGTCCACCGGGATGGTGGCATAGTATCAAGCCTCCTAACCAAGTACTTCAGAGTTAGAATGGTACCACATTGTGAAGTAGAGTCTAAGCTCATGCATAACATTGCATTTTATTGTGATTGTTTTGTTGTGATTAATGTGTATCGCATGTGATTATAATTTATCTTAGACGATTTGATGTTATAGTGAAATGTATTGATTTTCCTTGATTTTGACTTAGACTTTATTATGTAATGTTATTCCTTGAATAATATTTGTTTAATGATACGGTTTATTTATGATCAAATGCGTGTTCTTCTTACTTATATTATACTATTAACATGATTTCAAAACTCACCTCTTTGTGTTTGACTGGCTTGGCCCTGCGTTTGCGAAACCGTAGTTGTTACAGGCTAATGAATCTTTAAGTTCAAGTTGGGAGGAACCCCGCTCTGATAGGTGATACTGGGAATAAGGGTTGTAATTTGTATTTTATTTATTTAATTTGAAACGACTTTTTGTATGAAAACTTTATAAGTACTAGTAAGTTTTTAGAATTAAATCAAGTAATTATACTTAAATCAAGCTTATTGAGATTGCACTATTTTATATGAGTAAAGAAGTTTAAAGTGTTCCTTCTAATTTTTGAGAAACGTGATATTCTAAATTAAAAATAGAAGTTTCTATTTTCTTGGAAAGATATCTTTATTTAGCCGCTGTAAATTTTATAGAATTATGATATAAATAATTATTAATATTATTTTGGGGTTTAGGGTGTCACAAAAGTACCTTAAACAACAGTGATTAGAAAAAAAAGAAGAAAAAAAACACAATGGGAGAAGGAAAACATTATCTTAGACATACTTTTAGCTTTAGAAGGAACTCAAAAATACATTTTCACTACGCGAAAAAACGCTTTTTACAGCGCTTTTTTAAGCCATTTATAGCGCTTTTTTAAAAAATAAAGCGCTGTAGTTACCATCGCTGTAAAAAGATACAACAGCGCTTTTGTTTAAAATAAAAGCGCTGTAAAAAAGGTGGATATATTGCGCGCTTGTTATACGCCTTTTACAGCAAGCGCTGTAAATCCATATAACAATAGATGGACTATTATGACCCTTTTACAGCGCTTTTTCAAAAAAGCGCTATAAAAGGTGCACTTATATAGATGCATTATTATGCAATATTATGCACCTATTACAGCGCTTCTTCGTAAAAGCGCTGTAGTAGGTACATTCTAATGCACCTATTACAGCACTTTTTCACAAAAGCGCTGTAAAAGGTGCACTTATATAGATGCATTGTTATGCACCTATTACAACGCTTTTCCAAGAAGCGCTGTAGTAGGTGCACTCAATAGATGCATTTTTATGCACTATTTTGCACCTATTACAGCGCTTTCTCAAAAAAGCGATGTAAAAGGTGGTTTTTTTTTTTTTTTATTAAATAATATGATGTAAATTTTAAAAAGCGCTTATTTAGAAAGCATTTTTTTTAAAAGCGATGTCTTTTAATCCAGAATCAGTTCACAATTTTTATTCCAAAATCATTTTCATCTAGAATCATTTCACAATCAGTCAATAATACACAACAACAAAACAGCACTACAAAACACACAAGAATCAGTACACAACAACAACAGATTCACTATATTTTAAAATGCACAAATATTCACACACAATTAGTTCATAATTACATATTCACAACAGCTCAGAACTACATATTCACACAAATACCTATTCATATAACTATCAGATATTATATTCACAAACAGCCCAGAACTACCATATCCCTTGCACCTTGCCATTTCTCAGCAAATCAAATAATATTCATTTCAAGCACATACTGACACCAGTCTTCCTTTATCTCTGTTAGTTCTTTTTCAGAATACGTTGGACTGGAATTATCAAAGTACTGATATAAAAATTGAACATAAATAAGTTAGAATCAAATATAAACATAGTTTATATTTGAAAATCAAATAATTAAAATATCGTACTGTTTCTGGGATTATAATTTGATTTTTATCAACAATCTCCTTAATGAATCACAATACATACTACCCACAGTCGATGTTGTTAGTTTGACGAGGGCACTATAAAATAAAACATATAAGTCAATAATTATTTAATTGTGTATTGATTGTAAGTGAAATTTAAAAGCATATATTTCAAACCTTTATTGGAATCCATGTGATGTTATTTGACTTTAGCTTCGACACTGTCGCACCTCTTTGAGCTCGAAAAACTTGTAAAGCACTATCGAATAAATAAATGTGATTATTATAGCATTAACAAACACATTATATATATATATATATATATATATATATGTATGCAAAAAATAAATGAATATTACTTACGTGTCGAACAAAGTCTTTATCTCGGGGTGATTGTTGTAATGGTCGTGCAAGGGATCTAGGTAGTATATAACTTCAGAGGTCGCATTGATTGCAATTAGCACCCAATGTGCCCTACAACAACAAAAATTTAGTTTACACAACTAATAAATTAAGATCTCATAAATTAAAAAAGATATAAATATAGAATATATAGTTATGTACGCTGAATTATATGGTGCAAGGAATAACTTATCCTTCTCTTTATTTCCTAATAGTATATCTAAAACGTATTTATTTACATTCGTTGGATCGTGTTTAAGCATCGAAATCTAATGCGGAGACAAGAATGAAAATCTATTCGACAATCTGCGCGCGCACACGAACTTCTCATACAAAAACCTTCAATAAAAATTTCAAATTAGATTAATTACCAATAAATTAAATTAATTACAAATAAATGCGATGAAAAGTATTTTTACCTCATGTAAATGCTCATAACAGTAGCACTCAGCTCCTTATGGTCGAGAAGTTCGTATATGTGCTCTTTTTCAAAAAATTCTTCATACGCGTCTCCGAATAGATATTTATCCATGCTTATTATTCGTGAATCGTCGCTGCCCATTTTTTTTTTTGCCTGTATTTTAAGAGACGACCCATATGGAGCAAGTCGTGGCTGACTTATTTTAGGAGCAGGAGCAGCAACTGATTTTACACGATCCAGTTTTTTAGCAGCAACAACTTTGACCGCTTTATTACCCTCTAGCTTTTGCAGTTTGCCAGTTTTATTACCCTCCAATTTTTGAGGTTTGTCGGCTTTATTTTTGCCACGAACATCCAGTCTTGGTGCGGCAGCTGGCTTGCTGGCTTGCTGTGCGGGTGGTTTATTAGATTGAATCTGAAAAAATGAGGTTAATCAAATTGTTAGTTTATTGAATCAGAAAAAATGACAAACCTTACAGAATAAATGTTACAAACCTTTTCGGGCGATGTGACTGTTTCATTTCTGGGAATCTTCTTATCATTCCCTTTATTAGACTTTGTTTGAATCTAAATAAATGTGAAATTAAAGTTAACATTGGAAAAAATTCAGCAATTAAATATAATCAATTAAACATACATTTCAATTAATTAAACATACCTTGTCAAGGGCAACAAGATGTTTGGGCCATGCCATGTAGCTGCCAATTGCTTCGCCCAAATAATTCAGATCTGTATCGTTGTCCGGTACAGGCAACGGTGCTGTTGGTTCCAAAGCAATAATTGGCGATACTTTGACATGGCCCGCAGGGATTGGTGTGTTGTGCAATACTTCGCCCAGAGCATTGCACAATGTTCCCTTTCCGATCTTCCGATGAGTGGGGGAGGATAAGTATAGCATGCATGGAGTGACCCCCTAAAATAATTGGTTAATACATAAGTATGTGAAAAAATTAACTTTAATGAATTTCTTATTTTATTAAGTAATTAATTACCTCAGGAAGACTGTTGAGACCAACGTTGCAACTTGCGTTTTCACTGTCAATGTGAATTTCACGTTGGGGCTGGTCCGCAAGTTGCTTGTCTTTATTTGTCTTTACCAAGAGGGCCACTTGCTCCGTTAATACTTTAATCTTCTCTAATATTTCCTCGTTAGATGAATTTTGGCGCTTCTCTTGTGAAAAATAACTTCTAGGAGTTACGCCAAATCCTTTCCCCCTCACGCGGCCGGAATATTCAGGAACATTAAACACTTTACCTAATATGTCCCTGCAACTTCCCTTGTTGTCCTCTTGATTTTCCGATTCAAGATTCGCCTAAAATACACATAGGATTAAAAATATAAGTTCAATAACATTTTTAAAATACAATATTAAAAAATATTAAAGTGATAAATATACTTACACAAATTTCTATTACTTTTTGTACATTTTCGTTATCAACCAATCCGTCTTTATTTACACGAGCTTCCTTCCACAATATATGACGACCCAACGGTTGATCGGATTGGGTGTCTTGTAGCTATTATCGTTAAGATCATAAACAAAATATTAGTTAGATAGTATAGTTTATAATATATCACATTAATTAAATAAAAGTGATGTTTAATTACTTACAAGTTTTTGCTCTAGACGAGCATATCCCATACGAGATTTCTTGTATGGGTGGGGAATAAATTTTGCCCTCTCTTGATTTGCCTTACTAATATTCTAAATAAAAAAAATAACAATCTAGTAAAAATTTAAAATACGCTATGAATATGAATAATAAAACACAAATGCTAATAAATTAATCACTTACAACAAATGCGGGGTCGGAACGTTTTGATACGAATGCGCTCCATTCCTCATTTGATATATAATGTTTATATATTTTTGGAGCTTCCGCATTCGTGTTTCCTTCACGGTCTTTTAAATAGAAATTAGAGAGTTGAGATCTAAAGCCCCAGTGTATTTTCCCGGAAACTCTGAGCACATAGCTCTTTCTCACCTCATCAAGAACAAAAGCTGACTGCAAACCAAATAAATACATAGTTTGAGTAAAATACTTCAAAGCAGTATGTAAAAATTTATAAGTAATAGGGTGGAGTAAAAAAATTACCTGTATATCAGCCCACAATACATCTTTGGCATCCTTCAATGCCTTATCTCTCCAATCATCAATTGTGATTGGTATATTTTGACGAACAACAGCTCCAATATAACTAACAAACATGGAACTGTTGGGGTCAATTGGTTGACCACTCTCATTCCATCCAACCTAATAAACTCATATAGTAAGTACCTCAAATTATAAACAGCAAACAAGGTAAACAGCAAACAAAGTATCGTATAAACAGCAGAAACAGAAAACAACAAACAAAGTATACCTCAAATTTTTGCCCAGTACTTCTTGCTTTTATAACATTTTGCATTATTGTTGCACCACGTTTGACTTCATTTTCGTAAGTCTTAGTGTTGCCAACTTCTTCATTTTGACAATCTAACCCCTTGTTGGTATCCATTTATCTACAACATGCAGTTCAACATCAACATGCAGTTCAGTTCAGTTCAACATCAACATGCAGTTCAGTTAAAGTACGTAGCAAAATAAGTTAACATGCATTTTAGTGAAAAAAAACTAATAAATACAATACCTAAAATAGCTCTTTTTAAAACTTAGGGTTATGGGTTCACAGACGAACGGCGTAGAAGACGATAAAAACGAGGACGAACGGTTACAAACGATAGTAGGGTTACGAGGTTCGCAGACGAAAACGAGGATGAAAACGGGATTACTTGATGTTTATGATGTTTACGTACGATCGTAGGTGTATGATGAGAGTAAGTAATGAGGAAGAAATAAGGAAAACTGAAACTCTCGTAGGGTTCGTAGGGTCCGCAATGAGAAGGAGAACGCAGAGGAAACTGAAAAATTTACGTAATGAACATGAAACTGAAGAGGTTTACTGTTATATATAAAACCCTATTACATCTCTTTTTTGAACAAGCGCTGTAATAGGTCTCATCATTTTATTTTTTAAAAGCTTACTACAACGCTTTTTTATAAACCTTTTAAAGCGCTTGTGAAAAAGCGCTGTAAAAGACCTCTTATTTTTATTTTTTTAAAAGCATTTTACAGCGCTTCTACAGAAAGCGCTTTAATATGCCTCTTTGTTTTATTATATGCAAACGTTGTGTGCCCTTTTACAGCGCTTATAAAGAAGCGCTGTAAAAGACCTCTTATTTTTATTTTTTTAAAATCCTTTTACAGCGCTTCTACAGAAAGCGCTTTAAAATGCCTCATTGTTTTATTATATGCAAACGCTTTAAATTATTTTTTCATGAGCCCTCTAATAATTTATTTTCTTCCAAATTAGTTAAATTATTTTTTCATAAGCCCTGTAATAATTTATTTTCTTCCAAAATAGTTAAATTATTTTTTCTTCCAAATTGTGTTTAACTGATCAGGTCAAGTTCAAGCTAAATTACATGTATAACTTGAACTTAAATTGTTTTTAAGTTCAAGCTAATTAGTTAAACTGTTTGAACTTGAACTGATCAGGTCAAGTTCAAATAGTTCAAGCTAAATTACCTGATCAGGTCATGTTCAGTATACAATTACATACAGTATAAGCAGAAAATTACAAATTAACAGTTCAAGCTAAATACCAAAATGCTCAATTATGGCAGATCAAACAATTAAATTACACAGGAACTCAGTTCAGATTACATGGATTAAAAAATTAAACACATTAGGATGCCCTTCTTCTTTTCTTGGTGGGATTCACATTTTTTTGTCCATTAATGATATGAAACGATGGATTAATCCAAATTCCCTCATCATGATCATCTCTAAGATATAAACCATCAACAGTTGAACCAAATTCATGTGGTTGTGATGTTGCAAAGAAAAGATCGTTACCAACATCTTCATCATTATTGTTATCATCACTTATTTTATTGGTCGATAGGACAACAGACCATTTATCATCAGCAGGATCAGTGACATAAAACACTTGTTGAGCTTGCGACGCTAAAATAAAAGGCTCACCTTTGTATCCCACCCTATTAAAATCGACAAGCAAGAACCCTGACTCATCAATCCAAACGCCATTATTATTATCGACCCACTTGCAACCAAATATGGGAACACGAAACATTGTGTAGTCTAGCTCTCATATGCGCTCGATAACCCCAAAATATGATAGATTTGCATAAATTGGGTTCTTGTCTTTTGCACTTGAGATATGCATCGCTTCAGCTACGAGAGTGACTCCGCTATTTTGCATAGTCGTTTGATCATCTTGTTCTTTGGTGTAAAATGTGTAGCCGTTAATTACATAACCGGTGTAAGAAAAGACATCTAAACTCGGACCATTTGCTAGCCACCTCAATCTCTGTGAAATTGATCCGGGGTCTACATCAAACTTTGACTTTATATGATTTTTTAACCATGTTATGAAACTTCGATTGTGCTCTCGAGTTATCCAATTTTGATTCCTATTTATGTTCAAACTAGTAATTGATCCATGTGTATTGTAACATACGGCTGAACCTCATCATCATTGTGCAGAACATACAATTGTGCCTGCTCCCATTGTGTCCTTGATATAGTCATTAGTCTCTTTCCAATTATCCCTTCTCCTGATAATCTTCCCGAATGACGAGACATGGGAAGCCCTATGGATTCAACATTTGACAGATATTCAGTACAAAATTCAGCAGCTTCTTCAACAATGTACCGTTCAGCAATACAACCTTCTGGTCGACTTCTACTTTTTACGTACCCTTTTAATATTTTCATATATCGTTCTATCGGGTACATCCATCTCATATATGCTGGCCCACAAAGTTGTGTCTCCTTAACAAGATGAACAGTAAGGTGAACCATTATATCAAAAATCGAGGGCGGGAAGTACATTTCAAGCTCACACAAAGTAACAACAATTTCCCTCTGCAATCTCGGTAATTTCTGAGGATCGATCACTTTACTACAAATTTCCCTGAAGAAGAAACATAATTTAGTTATGGCTCGGCGAACTTTTTCAGGTAAAATTGAATGTATACCTATTGGTAGCAAATGCTCCATTAGAATATGAGCATCATGGGTCTTCAAACCTTTTAACTTGAGGTCTTTCATACAAACTAAAGTTTTAATGTTTGAAGAGTATCCTTCTGGAACTTTAACTTCGTGTAGAAAATTACACAAAATAGTTTTTTCCTTTCTAGATAGAGTATGAGCGGCTGAAGGTAGATATGTGCGATTTCCTTTCTTTACGGGACCCAATTCATTTCTTATTCCCATATCGACCAAGTCGAATCTTGCATTGATGCCATCCTTAGACTTTCCTAGTACATTGAGTAACGTACCAATAACACTGTCAAATACATTTTTCTCAATATGCATCACATCGAGAAAATGTCTTACATACAATGACTTCCAATATGGCAATTCAAAGAAAATTGACTTTTTCTTCCACCCAATTTTGACCAGCTCTCCCGCAAAAGGTTTGCCAAATTTATTGGTCAAACCCTGTACTTTCTCAAGTATTTGATATCCAGTCGATGCTACAGGAGCTCTATCTTCCTCTGATTTTCCATTGAATGCATTTCTCCACCCACGATACTGATGACTATAAGGTAAAAATCTACGATGTCCAAGAAATACATTCTTCTTACAATGTTTCAACCGCATCCAATTTGTACTCTCTTCACATATAGGACATGCACACTGACCTTTAATGCTATATCTTGATAAATTACCATATGCTGGAAAATCATTAATTGTGCCGAACAACATAGCCCTCAATTTGAAACATTATTTCTTATACCCGTCATAGACTTCTACACCTGTCTCCCACATAATTTTTAAATCTTCAATTAAAGGAGCCAAGTATACGTCGATATCATTCCCCGGTTGTTTGGGTCCAGAAATTAACAAAGACAACATCATAAACTTACGCTTCATATATAACCATGGAGGTATATTATAAATCAACAAAATCACAGGCCACATGTTGTGTGAGATGCTTTGAAGACCATGTGGATTCATTCCATCAGTAGAAAGTGCAAGGCGTAGATTTCTCGACTCTATCCCGAATTCAGGATACTCGTGATCAGTTTTTGCCCATTGCGGAGAATCTGCAGGGTGTCAAAACTTTCCATCTCTAATTCTTTCAACTGCATGCCATGTCAAGTGTTTTGAATCTTCTTCACTGCGATACATGTGCCTAAATCTTGGTATTATAGGAAAATATCACACGACTTTTGCTGGAGTAGATTCTTTCTTCTTATATCGAGAGACATTGCATTTCGGACATGCCTTTAGTAATTCATATTCATTTAAAAATAAAATGCAATCATTAGGACACGCAAGAATCCTTTTATAACTCATACCAATAGAGCACAAAATTCGTGTAACGCCCCGAATTTTGATCCAAGACATTACTTAAAAATATTTGTTTTCTTTCAAAAATGACATAATTTTTTTTTTTAATTTTTTTTTAAACAGAAGTAGTTGATCATGTGATTAATAAAATTTCACTAGTAAATAAATTGATTTCATTTTTTTTATGAAATAGCACAACGCAAATTTTACTGGATGTTATTATTCTTATAAAAATAATTTGCTAATTGTAGAAAATGGTCACTTACGTCCTAAAATAGGATAAATTCTCCTTAAGTGAAATAAAAACAACTGATTTAGATTTTTCCTAGCAGAGGGACCTCACCTCCGCATTTCTATTTAAAATTGACGAAAAAATAAATAAACTTTAAAAATGTACCACATCGGGTTTATCACTACAAATATTATTATTTTTAATTAAAGTACCCATTTTTCCCACGTGCGTGCGCCAAGCAAACGTCATTCACGCAACTCTTCGAGATCCTTAGTACCTAAATGTTGGTGTAAGGGGTCAGTTCATCCCACGGCAAAAATTAAACCAAATAATAAGTTAATAATCATAAAATATAATATAAAATGTTTTTGTAATAAAAGATTTAGAGAAACTGATTTTTTTTTTTTTTTATCATTCACAGGGATGTATCAAAAGTCATAAAAAAACATCTAAATAAATCGAGTAGCAACTCACCTTAGAGCAAATAATTAGATCAAAATAAAAATAACAATAAAATGAATTGCAAATTGTGCATGCTCCTAAACATATATGATCCGGATATAACCAGCCACACAGGCGTCCACACAGAAGTCACCCATACCAATGGGGAAAATTAAACCAGCCACACAGGCGTCCACAAAGATGCATATGATATGTCATGAAATGATAATGATGCTCGAAATTTACAAATCACTAGCCACTTAGGCAACCACAAAGAAAATGTCATAACACGAATAACCAGCCACTTAGGCAACCACAAAGAGAGAACTATTCAAACCATAAATCACCAGCCACTTAGGCAACCACAAAGGTAATAATATTTAAAACACAAATAACCAGTTACAAAAATCAACTTAATCATGTTATCACAATTAAAAATTAGAACTTTTCATCAATTCTCTCAAGACTCATATAGTATTCACAAAAATCAAAACTTTGAAATAAAATAGCACAAAAATCGAAACTTTAAATTAAAAACATTCTAACAAACATATTACTCATGAAATCATAATAAAAATCATAACTTTATAATTAAATATACCTAGACAACAGAAAAATTGTAACTTTACATCAAATATATGACAACAAGCATATTACTCATGTTATAATAATAAAAATCAAAATTTTTAAAATTGATTTTATCGAGGTAACCATATTATCATAAAAACAAAATATTATAATTAAATTATCTAAGGCAAACATAGAGTCAACATTTTTCTTTTAACACATCAAGACATCATATAAAAATCTTACAAATTATTAATTTAATATTCGGCCTAACCTTGCATGGAGAAAAGCCCTTACCTTGAGTGCTTTCCTTCCAGGCGACACTATATAGTCCTCGAAGATCTCACCAAGATGAAGGAACGAAAATTTAGAACTTTGATCAGAATGCGAGGGAATGTGAGGGTGGTTGTTTTAGTGGTTGGTAATGGCGTGTGGGTGATTATTACTTCTTTTTCTCTACTGCAAGTTTTAATCGTGTCGTACGAATGAGAGGTGTATGTGACTAATAAAGGAGGCGTGGAACTGATCCGAGAGAAGGAATAATTCTCTTCATTGAGTTTAATTGCACTCATGAATAAGGAATTCAATTGAAATAATACCATTAAATGATCAACCGTTAAGAATTAATTGACATTCATGTATTTATTCTTGCTAGTTACACATTTGAATGGACACAAGGGAAAGTGCACGGTCCTATAAACTAAATACTATTAAAAATAAAATATAGTTATCAAAGGTAGTAGTGTGGGTGATTCAATTTTGACTTAGTCAAAATTGATTTGGTCATTGTTCACTCTAAGACAGAAATTTCTACGAGTTTTAATTAGTTAATAATAAAAATCTCAATAATTAAATAATTAATATAAAAATACTTCATCAAATAATTGAATATCCAATAAATAATTATCACACTGAATTAATAAAACAGAATAAACAAAACTAAGGATTTTAAATTAATTAATTAATTAAAATAAAGGGTGTTACAATTCGTTTAGCCTCGTAGGTTCTACTGGGAAGTTTATTATCATCTGGCAACATATCTTTTAAGAGTGTTAGTAATTCTGTGAAGATTTTATCAGACCATCCATTACTCGCTTTTAAGTTGTACAACTTTAGTATCGCCGAAAGTCTTGTGAATTTAGTACAACCATTATATAATGGTTTCTCTACATCACTCAACAAGCTCTCAAACATTTTAGGACAATCACGAAGATCTTCTTCAACTGCTTTTGCAATCTCCTCAACTCGGTCCGGCTCATATGTATCTGTGTCGAAATCAGTTGAAACATATGTATCTGTGCGAGTGTTTCCATTGATTTTCTCACCATGTCTTATCCAACATGTATAGCTTTGATCAATTCCATACCATACTAAATGTCCTTCCAATTCATCTGCTCTAATGCGTTTTCCAAAACAACATTTGAAACAAGGACAAACGACTCTATTTGGATCTTTTGCATTCATCACTGCAAACTCAATAAACTCCTTCACTCCATTTTCATACTCTTTTGTCAATCGATTGGTAGACATCCATTTCGGGTCCATTTATATGACCTATATATATAAATGCAGTTACACAATAAGCATGATTTCAAGTCTGATATATTATGACACATATATATATATATATATATATATATATATATATATATATATATATATATATATATATATCATGAGAACATATCTAATATCATGTAACAATTTATCAGTTTGAATTAGTGACAACAACAAATAAATAAAATAAAGTACCTGAGACAACGTTGATGATCAATTTGTTTTAAAGGAGGAAGAAGTAAATCAATTTGTAGATGGGCGCACAGGAGGGTTCGCAGGGGAGGGGAGATGAGAGTTCGTAGGGTTTGGACAACGTATTAAATTTGTTTTAAATTATTTTTTATTTACTTAAAGTGAATGTTTTTTATTTAAAATGAATGATTTTACAGCGCTTGTTTAAAAAGCGCTCTAATAGGTCCTATAAAAATGTGAAAGGGCAAGCCTATTACAACGCTTGTATCAAAAGCGATGTAATAGGTCATTTGACTATGAGAAAGCGCAAGACTTTTACAGCGCTTACACAAGAAGCGCTTTAAAAGCTATGTAACATAAGGTGGGAGCGCTACATTTTACAGCGCTTGTGTTTAAAGCGCTCACAAAGCGTTGTAAAAGGCTATGTGAGAGCGCTTGCATTTACAACGCTTTCTAAAAAAGCGCTGTAAAAGAGTTGTAAACATTATGTGCAAGCGTATGTGACCATATATGACCCTACAACAGCGCTTGTAAAAAAAGCGCTATTGTAGCCTCCGTTATTTTTAAAAAATTATACAACAGCGCTTGTATTTAATAAGCGCTGTAAAAGACGCGCTATAAAATGTCATTTTTGGCGTAGTGTTTGTTGTTGCATGCAAAGGATTTTAGTATGAAAAATGCTAAAATCAATTACCAACTGAGGCCTTAAAATAACAATGATGAGGAATTAAAATAACTCCAAATGGACATGCAAAGAAATAAATGGGATAAAGCTAATAACAAAATATACCTCGAAGCCTAAAAACAAGTTCGTTGGTTGCATGCAAATGAGTTAAATGTGACACCTTTTACTCCAAAAAGTTAAATTAAAATAGCTAAATCAATGCAAGCATGGTAAAATACGGTCTAATTAAAACTTATAGTTAGAATAAAGATCACAACCAAAATGTAAACCAAATAAAATAGAATTCATTTCGAATTTAACATATTCTCAGACGTAATTCTAAATCCTAAAATAATATAAATCCAAGTTTGTCAAACAACGACAGCCTATAACAAAATATAATAAGTTTTTTTCTTCTCTTACTCGTAACTTTTGCCATTATTTGTAACTTTTTTGTTGAATGGTGGTGATAATGAATAATGGGTTTTGATCAAAATTGATTTTTTATTCTTGGATTCCATTGGATTTATTGAATTGGTATCATTCAATCGACCCTTCAACTATTTTTCCTGTGTTTTGATTTCTTCAGTCTTCATATCTTTTTACTGAGTTTTGACTTTTATTTTTAGGATTAACTGATGTATTCAACAAAATAAAAATGTGATTTTGTTTTTTTTTTTCTTAATTTACTTGTTTTATAAAAAATGATGTTAATTTATGGTTTGTATTTTTAAAATAATATTAACGTATTTTGAAGACCAAATTTAAATGAAAGACAAAAGTTGAAAAACTGAA
>JBBPBP010009778.1:6263022-6293512 GCA_037974735.1 Cicer chorassanicum | reverse complement strand
ATAAAAACATAAACAAAGGAAAATGATATATAATTGCTTCTTATTATTCAAAGTGTTACACACATTGATACAATGGAAGAAATTTTGCACTCAAAACAAAATGACAAAAGAAAGTAATTGAAAACAAGAAACCAATGCCACACACAAACACACAAATGCAATACTAAAAGCACACAGTTCATAGGTCTTATTTAGAACATCCAATAGATAGAGTCATCCTCCTATCCATTGATGTTTGTGATATTTGACCCATAAAATAAAATACCGATTACTAGCTAATTAATCATAATTAGCTAACAAGCTTAATTAATTAGAGGTGTTGTAGCACATTCTCTAGAGAGAAAGAGTTCGTGCTTCCAACGGTAGAGTTATTATCATCCCAAACGACAAAGCCAGGGAGAAATTTGATGAACTCGATAATTATAGGTCCACTATGAGAGCTAATTATTGGTAGGACTACAGCCGGAGTGTACTCATCAACTAAATTTTTATAGAGTTCTAGAAGTTGATCTAGAGTTGGATCTTTAAGATCGTAAAATGGATAGTCAACCAAGTCGATAATGTCTTGGTTTTGCAAATATAAGTTGA
This sequence comes from Cicer chorassanicum, assembly GCA_037974735.1. Lineage (NCBI taxonomy): Eukaryota > Viridiplantae > Streptophyta > Magnoliopsida > Fabales > Fabaceae > Cicer > Cicer chorassanicum. The sequence continues at coordinate 6,292,924 of JBBPBP010009778.1, read as the reverse complement.
GGTAGTAGGAATTGAATCCTCTGTTTGGAGCAATGGAAGCCACATTGATGGATAGATGGACATCATTTTTTAGTATTCTTATAACTTCCCCAATATAAAAGGAAAATTCATCTCTACTTGATTTGATGACGTCATAATGAATATCAATACCATCAATTAGATTTTCATAGAGATCACGAATGATCCGTTTGATCGAGTGTATGGCATTGTAAATCCATATTGTTTTTTCAGATGGATCGAATGGAAATTCAGAGCCAACACCTCCAATGCTTATAATCACCCTCACATGTGGAATAGTTTCCTTCACCTCTTTCAGCCATTCAATGAGTTCAACGTTCCAAGTGGGATGGAAAATTCCGGTGCCTTTTCCATGTACGTCGTATTCTTCACTAGCAAAACTCAAAATGAAGTCGATATCTTTGAATTTGGAGATGTTATCATCGAATGGAGTTGGTATATCGTGTATGTATTGACGATAAATTTTAGGCGTAACAATGTTACCCGCAGAAGACATTGTGACAATTATAAAAATTTGGAGGAGGAAGTAATAATAAATTTAATGCAACTTACTTGCCTTTTTATGAGTGTTTGAAATGACCACCTCTTGATGTCCTTTTATAAGGCTACATATGTACATATCCAATTTAATATGTGTTGTAATGTGCATTCTTATTAATTGATTAGTTAATTAAATACTAGTAAATTAATATCTTATATGACTTCCTCTGCTTACGTGAGTTTTTTAATTAAGTCAACTATGAGATGAAAACTATATTTTATTTAGAACTAAATAAGTTTTTAATTTTTGTAAAATTTCAGTAATTTGTTTTTTGTCTGTATACAAATTTAATGGGCATTTTTGTTTTTCATCTTGTTGTAGTTTTTAATTTGTTTCAAATTTATACTTTATGTGTTTGTTGAAATGTTTGAGAATAGCTCATTTAATCAGTATTTTGAGTAAGTGATGTATGAAGGCTATCATCAAATTAGACATAATCTCGACCTTATATATAACTTGTCAACTCGTTGATAAATGATCTGTCAGTGATCACCTATACTCGATATAAACAAATACCGATAAATATTATTTTCCAAATATGAATGAGATTAAAGACTGTGAATCTTGCAATATTCTCGATCATTGACCATATGTAGAAGAAATTAGTTTGGTCATTAGGATTAAGGTTTTGTTCTAGTAATCTCTTATTGTCTTTTGAAATATTTATGTGTATCGTTAATATGTTTTTTACTTTCTTGTTGATCTTAAAATATGGATGGAGAATGCTACAACCAATGATCAATTTGATTATACTATTCTCATTTAAACATTTAATGAACTTTAGTTTTGTATTCATTTTTTTAAATTACGTGGTTGTTTGGATTGAGTAATTAAAAATTCTAAGCAATTCAAATTCTTCATTTATAAAATAAAAATGTGTGGATCAAACAATTGCTTATTTATATGTTGGCCAATTTTATTAAATTATAAAGTTATGGGGCTAAAATGAAAATTAAATTTGAATCAAAATTGGTATTTTAGAAAAAATGAACGACCATTTTGCATAGTTTAAAAAAAAATTGGGGTCTAATTTGCAAAAATAAGGACTAATGTGCAACTTTGGAAACAAATATTGTCAAAATTGTAAATTTGATAAAATTATATGACAGTTTTATGATTCATATGCATCATAAAGTAAAGATAAAATTTGAAATTTTTCATTTTTAGGTGGTGTTTTAAATTATCTAAATTTAACTTTAAGGATGTAGGTCATCCATGAATAAGAAACGTTTTTTTTTTTACTATATTACTACTATTGATTAATAAAATTTAAAGACTTTCTTGAGAAAAAAAAAACATATCAATCCATATCAAAATGAGTGACCCGCTTTAAGAAATATATATAAAAGAGAAAAAGTAACACTTTTATTTAATTACCCTAATTTAATATTTGTATATTCACTATTATCATAAATGCAAAGTGAGACATTAACTTTTGAGATTGATGCGAGTAACATTAAGTAAAATGTCCAATTGAGAAAATCACAAGGATTATTTATTGTAGATTTTTCAAAAAAAATCATTAACTTGATAAAGTCTTTATTGTATGAAATTATTGTATGCAATAACGATTGTTCACACTATGGTTGTTAAGAGGAACTATTTTACTTGGTCACTAGAATTGATCAATTAATTTTGACACATTTCACATGTCTAGATTTTTTTTATCACAAGTCATGTGTCTAGATGAAATCTACAATGCAATACTCTCAACCAAAATAGAATATTATAAGATACGCGTGCAATTATTCATGTCATCGAGATTAGAAAATATGAATAACTCAATTAATTAAATTAAATATATTATTATAATTTTTCTTTATTACATATTTGAATTATGTTTCTGGCAAAAAAAGAAAATAATTTTAGGTTTACACTATGGTTGTTAGGATAATTAAATAACTACGTTAAAATAGACAATAATTACGTTAAATAATTAAATAATTTTATGTTTACACTATGGTTGTTAGGATAATCTTATGTTTACATTATGCTTATTTATATATTCTTTTTTCCAAAAAAAATAACCATTATACTCACGTGAAAAAATATATACAAAAATGTCGTGTGGCATCTTCAATATGCAAGCGTCTGAAATAACAACTGAGACGACCATGTACTACATTTTTTTTTTTTTGAATTTAACAAAACAATAATGGTTAATTTAATAAATAAAAAATAATAGAAAAATTTAAAAAAAACAAAAAAAAATTAATAAAAAAATATATTTAATAGTAAAAAAAATACATAGTTGAATAGAGGTGGCAAAACAAATAAAGGTCCCTAATATTTTGCAGAAAAAATAGCAATATAGTTTTATTTTGTTAATAACTCCCTCTTGAAAGAACACAACACATCCATTATTCCTCTTCTCTAAAATTCATTGCCACCAAATCCTTGCCTTTTGAATCGATCTCAACCTTTATCCCACACAAAATCGGCCACTTGATCAATTTTTGCATCAGTTTTATCAATCGTTGATCCGTTTCTTCAGAAACAGCTCTGTTTCTTACCTTGGGCAAGCTGTTTTTGGCCGATTCCGATCACCATGTTTGTCGTTTCAAAAAACTGACATCGTTTTTGGATTCCTCTCGTTGAAGCCTATAAGAAGCACTACTCATTTGCATTTTTCGATGAAGTTGACGTCAGACCCTTACGGCTCTCCGACGAGTCGGTGAGACATTTTCTGCAGTTTTTCTCTCGTCGTTTTGACTCTATTTTTGTTCCTAAAATTATTATTAATAATTTAACATTTATTTTCATGCTCTGCATAATTTATCAGTCACGTCTCGACGATTTTGTGAACTCGCCATTTATTCGGATTCACTGGTTGTACGTTGAAGATATGCAGTCGCTGTTGATTTTTGTGTTTGAGAAAGCGTCTAAATAAGGTAAGGGGTGAGAGAGCGTTTGAATTCATGAGTATAATATATCGTGAGATGAATGGGAAAACCGTATTTCCCAACGATTCATCCGGGGCTTGCTACGTACGACAGTAGCCCTTTGAGTGATAAATTAATTAAAATATGGAACTTGTGAGTAAGTTTTTAGAATTGAATCAAGTAATTATACTTAAATCAAATTTTATGGAGATTGCACTATTTTATAGGAGGAAAAAGTTTAAAGTGTTCATTTTGATTTTTTAGAAACGTGATATTTTAAATTAATTATCAAAGTTTTTATTCCCTTAAAAACGTATTTGCTTTACCTTCTGCGAATTAAAGTTAAAAGTTCCATTATAAATTATTATATATTATTTTGGGGTTTAGGGTGTCACATTAGTGGTATCAGAGCTGGTCTATCCAATCATGTCGAGTGGGTCAAGTGTCGGTTTAGTGTTAGTCAAATGTTAGTTGTGCCGCTTGTGTTTTTCTTGAGTAATAATTATTTTCACTAACATGTTTTTTTTTGTTCCCCGTTATATTATTGTGTTAAATGTTATATGCTTTTCTATTATTATACATATTTTTGAGATTACTAATTAACTGTTTATTATTTGCTTACCCTGAGTGTTATGGATTCTAAGTTCCTACCTAAGTGAGTAAATAAATCATGATATTACTTGTTAAGATTTGAGTTAATTTTAATTGTTGACAAGATTTTGTTGGTTACTTGTTGAGTGATCTTGTTGCTTGTTTCTTGTCTATCGAACTATGATTTTGGCACTTTTGTTTTATGTGAATAGTTGGAAATAATAATTTTAATTGACCACCTGGATGTTTCAAGTTATTAATCTCATTCATGTAATCTCAATTATCAAATGTCATACCTCACCCGTTAGTTGTTTTAAAGTTTCATTTTCACCCTTAATCAATTTAAAATATTTAATCCTGATATGAATCTATTTAAAGTGTTTGATCTAATAACTAATTGATTGAACCATTGATATCCGTATGAACTATATGTTTAAAACTTCAAGTATTGACTTTTACTAGGTACAAATTATTACTATTTTTGTTGAAACTCAATTTAGAGAAAAAAAAAGGATGTTTCGTTCTAAACTTTGAGTTAGATAGGAATTATGTCTCTTATGTTTACAGTTTTAATTTTGACTAAAAAAAAATTATTATTTTGATTTTGTGTTGGCTTGCGTGAAGTTAGAGGATGGTGTGAATATTGAAATATGAGCGTGTTGGGATATTTGGTTGAAATTATTGATTTATTGATTATGATCTTATGAACTCATTAAAGTTTAACTTGATGTTAGAGTTTTAGATTTTAAGAACTCATTAGTGATATATACTAGTACTAATTAAAAAGAAAGGGGGTCAAATGATAAAGTTTCTACTAATTGAGAAAGATAAGAAAAATAAAGTTTTTAAAAGAATGATCTCAATAGTTAAACTCTTTTTGAAAAATTATCTAAATTTTAGATTCTATAATCGATATATTTTATGAGTAGAATATTTTTTTTTTTTGTAGAATTATAGTTATTGTGTTATCATTGTTGAAATGTATATTGAGTTTAATATGAGAAAGTGACATGTTGTTTGTACATCTTTTCTTGTTACATGAATTAACCTAACAAAATGGTATGTATCATGTGGATTGATATGTGTAGAGTGTATCATGTAGATTATGTCTCCAGAGACTACAATTTATTTTACCAATTTTTTTTTTAACTATAAAACTGCAAAAAAAATTATTAGGACCCAATTTTTAAGATTAGAACATGCCTTCAAAAATCTTTAAAATTGATGGTGTGTTATGCTTTAGACCAATTTTGTGCCTTGATTGAAACTGGGGATCTATCTATAGACATGTTGAGTAGTTGGTGTGAGAGGAGAGCTGGTGTGAGAGGAGACTGTTATTTTGTAGATTTGTCAATTAGTGTAATTCATTATCATAACCAAGTATGCCTTATGCATTGTGTCATGTACATTAATTTAATGTACATAAATATATAATTTTTTTTTTTTTGTAAATTTTGAGAAAATAAATTAGAACTATTTTGGAAGTGTTAATTTATTAGAAAACTTTTTATCTATCTATATATATAATTTAAATCTTCTTTCAAAATATAAAATTGAAAATAATAATTTTTATAATGATTAATTATTTAGAAATGTGTTTTTGACGATTATAGTACGAGTGATTTTAGAAATCTTATAGATTTTGAAAATACATGTGATTTATTTTATTTTTAATTGTATTTAGAAATATGACTTGTTTTAATTGTTTTTATTTAGACGTGATTTATTGAAAAGTGATTTAAGGAAATGGTTTGAATTCCCAATGATTTTTGTGTGCTAAATGTGTAACATTTAAAGTGATTTATGTACTACTTGATTCAATTTGGTTTGGTAGCGTGTTGTGTCTTCTAGTAAATAATTATTTATCTTATTTGCTACTTGGAAATATGTGTTTTAGTTTGTTGTAACTTTTAAGTGATGATTAATTCATAAGAAAATTTGAGTGTGATCAATTTGGAGCAGTTAGCCTTCTATGAGAGTATGTTACATGTGTTTGAATCATCGTTTGAGTTATGAGATGAATGTAAAATGATGATGCTAATTTTTGGATTAACTATGTGAATGTGTATGTGATTATGTAAATATTAAATTGTTTGTGTTTTAAGTGTTCTAGTTGTTGGGAATTAGTGTATAGCGTTAGAGTAGTCGAGAGCATCTAAAAGTGAAATAATTCTATATTTCTACAATCAGATTATTGATTATATGTTGATGGAAGTTTCATTTCTTTTGTTATTGTAACTAGTTGTAAATTACAAATAAATTATTGTGATTGTGTAATTAAGTAAGTTTTTAACTTGAAGTAAGGAGTAGGAGTTGTGGCGCCGCCTTCGCACTCCTGAACCACGTTAAAAATATTTTTAATTACCCATGTTTGAATTTGAATGACGGTAGTTATAGTTACCTTAAGTAGTTGACTACATGAGTAGGAGGGACTAGCTAGCCCGATGACTCATCGTCGATAAAAGAGGCAACGATAACTCATTATTTTGTTATAAGTACCTTTTAATTTTATTCTTTAAATAGTTGAAAAACATGTTCCTCGCTTATGTGAATTGAATGAATTTAATTATTAAATTTATGTTATTGTGAAATAGTATCTCTATCATTGATTTTTTTTTCTTTCTCCTTGATTATATATGAAGTATGTTTTATAAAGTGATTGATTGTAAATCTATTATAATGTCAATAAGTTGTTAAGTTGTTAGATGTGTTTAATATTTTAAAAATTGCTCTCCGTGTCAGACTTAAGTTAAATTTGTTGAATGTTTGGTGATAGGATCTAAACTTTATTTTAAGGAGTAAAACTTGTAATATTTTGTTTGAAAGAAATAGTTGGGATTGACAATATACTTGGAAGGTGTTTCATTTAAACCAACTAAATGAACTAAGTTATTATTAACTAAATCTATATGTTATGTGTTATATGTAAATTATAGTGAGTAACTCTATGATATTTTCTTTCATTATTGAGTGAAAAATATGATATGTGTTTAATTGATTTATAGTGTCATGTTAGCCTATCAAGCTACGTTAATTGGTTTTAACATATTGTACTTGAATGAGTAGTGAATGCCTTAAAAATACTTATAGACTAAGTTTGAATCATGAGGGTAGTTAGCTAGATATTCGTTCGCGTATCGTTAACTAAAAATTTCGAGGACGAAATTCGTTTAACGAGAGGAGAACTGTAACACCCCAAATTTTATAATAAATTATTTTATTAATAAAATAGAATTTTAAATAATTAATTTGGCGTTAAAGTTATTTTAGAATATATATATATATATATATATATATATATATATATATATATATTGATTAATTTTCTTTATATGTGTATTTTCTATGACGTGCTAATCTTGTACACATTTGACTAAATGAGTTATATAAATAATAAATACTATATTTTATTATCTTAGATATTTCGCTAAAAATAATAGTATTTTAGTATACATATTTTTAAGAATAAGATTTTATGCGATTTTACGTGTATATGTACGTTCGTAATTAATGTGATATTTCCTTGTATGTTTGACTAATGTTAAATGTGCACATATTTATATTTTAATTAATTCTAAGTATCTCATATTTTAGTTATTTATACTTGGGATAGTAATAATATTGTGTTTGATTTCCTTTATTTTTATATACTTGTTGTGGCATTGCGATTTTATATATTTATTATGATTTAGTAATTAATATAAAGTAGCAATGTTATATTTATTTATTTTGTGATTTTGACTGCTCTCTAATGATGGTAGTATTTTAATATGAGTATTTTGAAAAATAAGTATAATTATAGTGACTATTTTGAATATGAGAGTTTCAATTGTTAGTAATATGTATTTTTTTTAAAGGTTAATTATTTTAATTACTCTAATTTATCGTATATTAGTTATGAAATATTAGTAATGTTTTGAAAATTAAATGATATTTGGAGGAGTATTAAAAATGAGAAAAATGAGATTAAGTAACTATTAATTTTGTTTTAGCAAAATAAAAATAATAATAGTAAAAAAACAAAAAAGTAAATAAAGAGACCAATGGGTTTGACCCATGTGTGAACCCTAATTGTTAACAAAAAAAAATTGTGATAGACTTCCTCTTCTTCTTGAAAGAACGCAACACATCCATTCTTCCTCTTCTCTAAAATTCATTGCCACCAAATCCCTGCCTTTTGAATCGATCCCAACCTTTATCCCACACAAAATCGGCCACTGAATCCATTTTGGCATCAGTTTTATCAATCGTTGATCCGTTTCTTAAGAAACAGCTCCGTTTCTTACCTTTGGCGTCAATTTGAATTGTCCGTCCACCGGAATGGTGGCATAGTATCATGGCCTCCTAACCAAGTACTTCAGAGTTAGAATGGTACCGCATTGTGAAGTAGAGTCTAAGCTCATGCGTATCATTGCATTTTTGTGTGATTGTTTGTTGTGATTAATATGTATTGTGTGCGATGATAATTTCGTAGATGATTTGATGTTATTGTGAAAGGTATTGATTTCCCTTAGTTTTGACTTTATAATGTTATGTTTTTCCTTGAAAAGTGGTTGTCTAATGATACGGTTTATTTATGATTAATTGCGTGTTCTCCTTATTTATATAAATTATTATATAATATTTTGGGGTTTAGGGTATCACACCTAACGTACTTGTTATGACAGACACAACAATGAACTCGCCAAAAACTGAATTTTATGTAACTCCACTATGGATGACGAAGATATGTAGCAATAGTTGAAGATGCTATTTATTTTGACACATCTACTCAACCGCACTAAGTATGTATTTTTTTCAATTAAATGTATTTTGTTTTTTTATTTTGACACATATACTCAACCGCAGTCATAAATTTTTTTCATTATTTTTTATTTATTAAATTAACATTATTTTATTTTTATTATTATTATTTTCTATTTATTAGATCGGAGGAAAAATAAGAGGGAGTTATTATGCAAAATATCAGGGACACGTTATTTGTTTTGACATATCTATTCAACCGCACTAAGTTTTGATGTAGTTTTTTTTCTATTAAATGTATTTTGTTTTATTTTATTAATATTATTTTTTTTAAATATTTTTATTATTTTTTATTTATTAAATTAACAATTATTGTTTTGTTAAATTGAAAGAAAAAAAATTAAAACGTAGTACATGGTCGCGCAAGCTACCTCTTATTGAAGACAAAAAATTATTCACCGAGCTATATTGGGGATGCGACGTCCGTGCAAAAAAGAAAGTCATTTTGATATATATTTTTCAATGTGGGATATAATGGTTAATTTTTTATGAAAAAGATGATATATAAATAAAAAATCCAAAATATTGCATCAAACAAAAAAGGTTACTAAATAATTGCATTAAATAGACAAAAAAAAATATTGCATTTTTATATGCAAGGTTTATATAATTAATGAAAAACGACTAATTACTATAACTAACTATAATTTGTATAACTAATTAACTAACTATTATATCTTATATCTCATTGTAAATTGAAATGTGCATAATATACTTCTAGCTTAGAAAATTTAAAATACACAAATGTCAAAAATCCAACAACCGGTGAAAATAGTATTTAGCTAGCTAGCTAAATGAATAGTATTTACAATCATGAGTTAGCTAGCTAGCTAAATCTAACGACTGATTAAAGTAGTTTTTTAGTTTTACCAACACACCCCTAGTGCACAACATTATTGAACTTGGTCAAAAATATAAATGATGGGTGGTCCGGTTGATAGACTTTGATACTATATTACTTTTCTTGATATAAGTTACTGATGAGAGAGAAGTGAATAAAAGAAATAAAAATTATATTGACTAGTGAGAGAATGATAAAATGATTTACATCCAATGATAGACAAGGCTTATGTACTTATGTAGCTAATGAGAAACAACTCATTAATACTTGTTTGAGTGCGCAAAGGATATTCGATAAAGTCTCTATTGTATGAAATCATTGGTATGCAATAACGAATGTTCACACTATGGTTGTTAAGAGGAACTATTTTACTTGCTCACTAGAATTGATCAATTAATTTTGCAACATGTCACATGTTTAGATTTTTTTTTTAATCACAAATCATGTGTCTAGATGAAATCTACAATGTAATACTCTCAACCCAAATAAAATATTATAAGATACGCGTGCAATTATTTATGTCATCGAGATTAGAAAATATGAATAACTCAATTAATTAAATTAAATATATTATTATAATTTTTCTTTATTTCATATTTGTATTATGTTTCTGGCAAAAAAAAGAAAATAATCATATGTGTACATTATGGTTGTTAGGATAATTAAATAATTACGTTAATACAGACAAAACAAAATATTGAGATTTTTATTTATATATTCTCTTTTTTAATGAACTCTGTCGCATCTCTAATATGCGACCACATGAAATAATCATCGGAATGCAACCATGTACTACATTTTAATTTGTTTTTTGAATTTAACAAAACAATAATTGTTAATTTAATAAATAAAAAATAATAAAAATATTTTAAAAAACAAAATACTATTAATAAAATAAAATACATTTAATAGAAAAAAATACATGGTTGAGTAGACGTGACAAAACAAATAAGGGTCCCTAATATTATGCACATAAAATAGCAATACAATTTTATTTTGTTAATAACTCCCTCATGTTTTTCTCCAATCTAATAAATAAAAAATAATAAAAATAAAATAGTGTTAATTTAATAAATAAAAAGTTATAAAAATATTTATAAAAAAATTAAAATAATATTAATAAAATAAAACAAAATAGATTTTACAGAAAAACAAAATAGCGGTTGAGTAAATGTGCCAAAACAAATAAAGTGTCCATAATATTTTGCGGATAAAATAGCAACTGTATTTTGTTAACAACACCCGCCTATTTTCCCGATCTAATAAATAAAAAAATAATAATAATAAAAATAAAATATTGTTAATGTAAAAAAAGTAATAACAAAAATATTAAAAAAAACAAAATTATATTAATAAAATCAAACAAAATACATTTAATAGATGAGGAGAACTCAACATAGTGCCGTATCATCTTGAAGCAACCCATTCATTTTCCAACCGTTTAACTCTTAAGAACCATATTAGGTCTCACAACTTTAATTCATACATTAATATTTTATTTAAATTTATTTTTATTACATCTTAAAATATTAATTTAAATATTTTAATTAATATTATTATATATAATTTAAATTTAAAATAAAATTGAACTTAAATTTTTATAACATTTTTTTTTTGAATTAATAAGATGAAAAAATAAGTAAAAAAGTATTGTTAATAGAAGCTTAGAGAAAAAAAACATGTGTAACAAAAATTGTGAAAGAAAAAGTAAGAGTAAGAAAAACAAATTGTTCTAATTAATAAATTAACTTTAAAAAACACTAACGGTCATAAATTAAAAAAAGTTAATGATCATAAATTAATAAAAAATCAATAAAAAAAGTTATTATTACTAAATTGTGAAAGTATCGTTACTGACCTACCTGTTATGACAATTTGACACATCTCTAACAGTGACAACTAAATTTTATGTAACTCCACGATCGCAGACAAGATATTTGACAACGGAGATGCTATTTATTTTGACACATCTACTCAACCGCACTAAGTATGTATTTTTTCTATTAAATGTATTTTGTTTTATTTTATTAATATTATTTTAATTTTTTTATAAATATTTTTTTTATTTTTTATTTATTAAATTAACAATATTTTATTTTTATTATTATAATTTTAATTTATTAGATCGGAGGAAAAATAGGAGGGAGTTGTTATGCAACATATTAGGAACATGTTATTTGTTTCACACATCCGCTCAACCGCACTGAGTTTTGATGTAGTTTTATTTTCTATTAAATGTATTTAATTGAAATTTATTAATATTATTTTGTTTTTTTTTTATTTTTTATTATTTTTATTTTTAAATTAACAACTATTGTTTTGTTAAATTCAAAAAAAAAAAAAAAATTAAAATGTAGTGCATGGTCACCGATGCGACCTCTTATGGAAGACAAAAATTATTCCTTCAGGTATCTTGGGGATGCGACGTCCGTGCAAAAAAATAGAGTATTTTGATATATATATATTTTTTCCAATATGAGATATAATGGTTAATTTTTTTGAAAAAGATGATATATAAATAAAAAATCCAAACTATTGCATCAAACAAAAAAGGTAATTAAATAATTGCATTAAATAGACAAAAAAAATATTGCATCAAACAAAAGGGTAATTAAATGATTTTTATATGCAAGGTTTATATAATTAATGAAAAACCACTAATTACTATAACTAACTATAATTTTATACTTAATTTGTATAACTAATTAACTAACTCTTATATTTTATATCTCATTGCAAATTGAAATGCGCATAATATACTTCTAGCTTAGAAAATTCAAAATACACAAATGTCAGAAATCAGACGATCGATGAAAATAGTATAAAATCTAGAAAATCGGCAATGAAATTTTTTTCAAATTTTTTAAAATAATTTAGTAGAATAATTGAAAATATTTATATTGAAAGTAAAGTATATTCTATATTGATAAAATAGTTAAAGATACAAAATGAATACATGATATGTTCTATATATAAAGTTAGATTTAACAGACTAACCACTTAGAAACTAACTCTAATACCATATTAGGTTTTTGAGTTTTACGAACACACCCCTCCTAAACAACATTATTGAGCTTGGTCAAAAATATAAATGATAGGTGGTCCGATTAATAGACTTTGATACCATATTACTTTTCTTGATATAAGTTACCGATGAGAGACAAGTGAATAAAAGAAATAGAAATCATATTGACTAGGAGAGAATGATAAAATGATTTACATCCAATGATAGACAAGGCTTATGTAGCTAATGAGAAACAACTCATTAATATAACTAATTAGCTAATCTGCTTAACTTTTATAACTAATTAACTAATATGTCTAAAAACTATATTAGTATTATAGGTTAATGAAATTTTAAGATTTTATGATCAAAAGTGTCACACCCTGAACCACTTACATATATAATTTTCTTTTCATTTTTCATAAGTAAGAACTTCCAAATAAAATTTTTCCTCAAATTTAAAATACATTCAAGATATAAGATGTCACAACACAATTCATTCATCACAAGATTGCAAAGTAAAAATATTAATTAAACCATAATCGTAGAAAATTCAAGCGATTAAACTATAAACCAATATATAGCAAAACGTGGATAATTAATGAAATAACTCAACCTTGATGTAACCTATCAAAGCTGAATCCCGTAAGTTTTGATGTATAAAATGCCACAATTATTGCACATAAAATGAAATAGTAAATCATCAAACATTATAGACTTCTACTGATCACCTGTGCTTGAAGGAACATTTGCATCATCGTAGCGTCAATCACAAACAAAACATAACGTCAGTATATCGAAATCAATACAATGGTACAAAGGAATAACAAACTTGCAACACATATACCACATAAAATATCACATTTAACACATAATTAGACATATCATAGGTCACTTCATAATCAATCATGGGGAATAAACACAAAAACACAATAACAAGTAAAGAACACCGATATTTTAACGTGGAAAACCCCTCAATGCAAGAGTAAAAACCACGGGTCGTCCAGACCAAAGAAATAGCTCCACTATAATCAAATAAGGGTACAAGAGAGTCTCAAAAAGATGCAAAAAGTGTGCCTACAACCAGTCAAAATAACAAAGCACTAAAGCTTACAAGTGAAAAGCAAGAAGAAGTAAAATATCTAAAAACCTGCTACTGTGCGAGCCTGATTTCTCCCTCTCCAGATGTCTTTTCGCCGATCCGACCGTTGAAAACGAAGATCTGAATGTTGCAAACCTACCGTCCAAATTTCAGCCCGATCCAACGGTTAACGAATGCGCAATGGATATTTTTCTGAAACTGATTTAACAAAATCGGGAATAGGGTTTACTCTCCTCTTTTCTCTTTTGGTGGCTGCCTTTTCTTTAAAATAGTCTCTCTCTTACAACCCTAATTAGACCACTCTCCACTTAAATAAGTGAGACACATGGACTACAATATTTCGGCCTTTCTCCACATAGGAAGGGAGCCCAATACCCAACACATCTCCCCCTCACAACTATGTGGAGATAATCGCCAAACCGGCGATATCACAACAAGTTTCAAACTTCCCTCTTGATAATGCTTTAGTCATCATATCAGAACCATTATAATCAGTATGAACTTTAGCCAACTCCAACAACTTAGCTTCCAAAACATCACGTATCCAATGATACCTCACATCAATGTGTTTGGACCTGTTATGAAACGTTGAATTTTTACCAAGATGAATAGCACTTTGACTATCGACAAATAATACATATTTATCCTGAATAAATCCAAGCTCCTGCAAGAATTTCTTCAACCAAATCAACTCTTTGCATGCTTCGGTAATGGCAATAAACTATGCCTCAGTTGTAGACAATGTTACACATTTCTGTAATCTCGACTGCCAAGCCACAGCTCCATCTGCAAATTTAATCATGTAGCCTGAAGTTGAATTTATCGAGTCAATATCTTCAGACATATCTGAGTCGGAGTACCCCACCAAAATAGGTTTTTCACCTCCAAAACAAAGTCTCATACATGTAGTACCACGAAGATACCTCAAAATCCATTTTACAGCATTCCAATGCTCTCTACCTGGATTTGACAAAAATCTACTGACTGTACCAACAGCATGCACAATAGTCTTCATGCATCCTTGGTCACACATAACAGACTCAAACTTTTTGTACCACTGCCTTGGAGCTTGCTTCAAACCGTATAGACTCTTTCTTAGTCTACACACATAGTCTTCCTTGCCTTCAACAAGAAAACCATCAGGTTGCTTCATGTAAATCTCTTCCTCCAAATCACATTGAAGGAAAGCCGTTTTTACATCCATTTGCTCTACCTCTAAGTCAAGAGTAGCTGCCAAACTCAACACGGTTCGAATTGATGACATTTTTACCACAGGTGAGAAAATCTCATTAAAATCAACACCCTTTCTTTGACGGAAACCTTTCACCACTAATCTGGCTTTATACCTCGGAGACTTTGAGTTACTCTCAAGTTTCACTCTATAGATCCACCTGTTTTCCAAAGCCCTTTTTCCTTTTGGCAACTTCACCAAATCATAAGTGTGATTATCATGCAAGGATTTCATCTCATCATGCATTGCATCCAACCACTTTTGACTTTCTTCACTCTCCATGGCCTCTCGAAAACACTCAGGTTCCCCTTCATCAGTCAAATTCACATACTCATCAGAAACATACCTTGTAGATGGTTGTTTGTGCCTCTTAGACCTCCTGAGTTGGGTTAGAGATGATTCAGAAGCATCATTAAGATTCTCATCGTGTGACAACTCATGATCTTCACTAGTTGGAATATTTACCTCATCTCTAAGTCAATAATCATCAACACAATCATGTGGCTCATCATTCTGAACATTACCATCAGTAGTATCCAAATCAGGAACAGGTGACTGAACTAGATCACCATCAGATAAGATGTTATCTCTCTTAGGTGTAGTCTTCTCCACCTTATCAATGTCTTCAATAGTTTGGTCTTCCATGAACACTACATCACGACTTCTAATAACCTTTTTAATTATAGGATCGTACAACTTGTAGCCAAATTCATCCTCACCATACCCAATGAAGATACATTGCCTTGACTTTGCATCCAACTTGGATCTTTCATCCTTCGGAACACGCACAAAAGCCTTGCAACCAAAGACTCTCAACTGATCATACTTGACATTCTTCCCAAACCATACCTTGTTTGGTACCTCACTATTCAAAGCGACAGTAAGAGTAAGATTAATAACATGCACTGCCGTGTACAAAGCCTCACCCCAGTAATGTTTAGGCAACTTAGCTTCAGAGAGCATACACCTCACTCTCTCAACAAGTGTCCGATTCATCCTCTCTGCTAAACCATTTAGCTGAGGAGTTTTAGGAGGAGTCTTTTCATGTGCTATACCCTGTTGTTTGCAATAGACATCAAAGGATCCACAATACTCACCACCGTTGTCAGTACGAACACGTTTCAGCTTCTTGCCTGTCTGCCTCTCAACCAAAGCATGAAATTGTTTGAATTTCTCCAACACTTGGTATTTTGTCTTCAGAACATAAGCCCATATTTTCCTGGAACAGTCATCAATAAAAGTAACAAAATAAAGTGCACCACTAAAAGATTTTACCTTTAAAGGGCCACAGACGTCAGAATGCACCAACTGAAGTAACTCTGACTTTCTAGAGGGAGGATGCCTTTTGAAGGATACTCTAGTTTGTTTACCAATTATGCAGTGAGAACATTTCTCCAAATATACATTCTTCAATCCTGGAAGTACATCCTTTCTAGCTAAGCAATTTAACCCATTTTCACTGATATGGCTAAGCCTTCGGTGCCACAAAGATGATTCCGTATCCACGGCATTCACACTGTCTTTTGCAACTAAAGCTTTTGTCTAATATAGTTTACTAATTTTCTCCCCTCTAGCCACAACCAAGTTACCTTTACTGAGTTTCCACTTTCCAGAAGTAAAATGAATATCAAAACCACTTTCATCAAGCATATGCACATAAATCAAATTGAAGCGAACATCTGGAGCATGTTTGACTCTTTTAAGCAACAATTGCATTCCCATGTTGGTTTCCAAGCATACATCACCAACACCAATTACCTTAGATACACCATCATTACCCATCTTCAAAACTCCAAAGTCACCTGAAGTATAAGATGTGAAGAACTCCTTCCTCGGTGTAACATGTAGTGTAGAACCACTATCAATTATCCACATGCTCTCATCAGATACAAGATTAATTGACTCATAGTCACGGAGAATAACAAGATCATCACTAGTAGCAGTAGTAACACGGTCATCATCACTATCATCATCACGACCCCTTTGTTTCTGCTTACCTTTCTTCCCTTTTTTCTCCTTTTTCCACAAAAAACAATTCTTCTGTATGTGCCCTGTTTTATGACAATAATGAAACTCCACATTTTTATATCTAGACTTGGACTTGCTTCTGCTGTTTTCTCTACCACCCTTCGGTTCTTTTTTCTGACTTCTCCCTCTATTTTCAGTGACAAGAACTTCAGATTGAGATGAAGAACCCTGTGCCTTCCTTCTCATCTCCTCATTCAAAACACCACCCTTAGCCGTTTCCAAAGAAACAACACCATTAGGAGCTAAACTCGTTATAGAAACCCGAAATGTCTCCCAAGACTCTGGTAAAGATAACAGTAAAAATAGTCCCAGTAACTCATCATCAAACTTGATACCCATTCCAGACATTTGATCAAGGAGCCCCTAAAATTCACTCAAGTGGTCCGAAATAGACGTTCCCTCCTTATATTTCAAACTTATGAAACTATTCAGCAAGAATAAGTTATTATTCCCTGATTTAGAGGCGAACAAAGTTTGTATCTTATCCCACATAGTTTTTGCATTTGTCTCATTAGCAATATGATTATAAACATTATCTTCTACATATTGCCTAACAAAACCACATACCTGTTGATGTTCAAATCCCCAATCTTCCTTAGATTTAGTATCCGGCTTTTTAGAACCAAAAATAGGAAGATGCATATTCTTCACAAATAACAAATCTTTCATCTTGCCCTTCCACAAATGGTAGTTAGTACCATTCAAGCATACCATCTTTATATTCATATTTGCCTCCATCCTTCAAGCAAGTCAAATAACCCTACAACCAAGAGCTCTGATGCCACTCTGATGGGGAATAAACACAGAAACACAATAACAAGTAATACGCAACGGATATAAAATTCCCCCAACTTGCAAGAACCCGTGAGGAGCAACAACAAATATATGGCAGCAATTAATCAAAATAAAAGAACGTAAAGAACACCGATATTTTAACGTGGAAAACCCCTCAATGCAAGGGTAAAAACCCAGGTCGTCCACACCAAAGAAATAGCTCCACTATAATCAAATAAGGGTACAAGAGAGTCTCAAAAAGATGCACAAAGTGTGCCTACAACCAGCCAAAATAACAAAGCACTAAAGCTTACAAATGAAAAGCAAGAAGAAGTAAAACATCTAAAAACCTGCTACTGTGCGAGCTCAATTTCTCCCTCTCCAGACGTCGTTTCGCGATCCGACCGTTGAAAACGAAGCCCTAAATGTTGCGAACCTACTGTCCAAATTTCAGCCCGATCCAACGGTTAACGAATGCGCAATCGATATTTTTCAGAGACTGATTTAACAAAATCGGGAATAGGGTTTACTCTTCCCTTTTCTCTTTTGGTGGCTGTCTTTTCTCTCAAAATAGTCTCTCTCTGCCAACCCTAATTAGACCACTCTCCACTTAAATAAGTGAGACACATGGACTACAATATTTGGGTTTTTCTCCACATAGGAAGGGAGCCCAATACCTAACACATTACCCATCTTCAAAACTCCAAAATCACCTGAAGTATAAGATGTGAAGAACTCCTTCCTCGGTGTAACATGTAGTGTAGCACCACTATCAATTATCCACATGCTCTCATCAGATACAAGATTAATTGACTCATAGTCACGGAGAATAACAAGATCATCACTAGTAGCAGTAGTAACACGGTCATCATCACTATCATCATCACGACCCCTTTGTTTCTGCTTACCCTTCTTGCCTTTGTTCTCCTTTTTCCACAGAAAACAATTCTTCTGTATGTGCCCTGTTTTATGACAATAATGACACTCCACATTTTTGTATCTAGACTTGGACTTGCTTATGCTGTTTTCTCTACCACCCTTCGGTTCTTTTTTCTGACTTCTCCCCTTATTTTCAGTGACAAGAACTTCAGATTGAGATGAAGAACCCTGTGCCTTCCTTCTCATCTCCTCATTCAAAACACCACCCTTAGCCGTTTCCAAAGAAACAACACCATTAGGAGCAGAACTCGTTATAGAAACCCGAAATGTATCCCAAGACTCTGGTAAAGATAACAGTAAAAATAGTCTCAATAGCTCATCATCAAACTTGATACCCATTCTAGACATTTGATCAAGGAGCCCCTGAAATTCACTCAAGTGGTCCGAAATAGACATTCCCTCCTTATATTTCAAACTTATGAAACTGTTCAGTAAGAATAATTTATTATTCCCTGATTTATAGGCGAACAAAGTTTGTATCTTATCCCACATAGTTTTTGCATTTGTCTCATTAGCAATATGATTATAAACATTATCTTCTACATATTGCCTAACAAAACCACAAACCTGTTGATGTTCAAATTCCCAGTCTTCCTTAGATTTAGTATCCGGCTTTTTAGAACCAAAAATAGGAAGATGCATATTCTTCACAAATAAAAAATCTTTCATCTTGCCCTTCCACAAATGGTAATTAGTATCATTCAAACATATCATCTTTATAATCATATTTGCCTCCATCCTTCAAGCAAGTCAAATAACCCTATAACCAAGAGCTCTGATACCACTCTGATGGGGAATAAACACAAAAACACAATAACAAGTAATACGCAGCGGATATAAAATTCCCCCAACTTGCAAGAACTCGTGAGGAGCAACAACAAATATATGGCAGCAAATTAATCAAAATAAAAGAGCGTAAAGAACACCGATATTTTAACGTGGAAAACCCCTCAATGCAAGAGTAAAAACCACGGGTCGTACAGACCAAAGAAATAGCTCCACTATAATCAAATAAGGGTACAAGAGAGTCTCAAAAAGATGCACAAAGTGTGCCTACAACCAGCCAAAATAACAAAGCACTAAAGCTTACAAATGAAAAGCAAGAAGAAGTAAAACATCTAAAAACCTGCTACTGTGCGAGTCTGATTTCTCCCGCTCCAGATGTCGTTTCGCCGACCCGACCGTTGAAAACGAAGCTTTGAATGTTGCGAACCTACTGTCCAAATATCAGCCCGATCCAACGGTTAACGAATGCGCAATCGACGTTTTTCTGAGACTCATTTAACAAAATCGGGAATAGGGTTTACTCTTCTCTTTTCTCTTTTGGTGGCTGCCTTTCCTCTCAAAATAGTCTCTCTCTTACAACCCTAATTAGATGACTCTCCACTTAAATAAGTGAGACACATGGACTACAATATTTAGGCATTTCTCCACATAGGAAGGGAGCCCAATACCCAACAATCAATACACTGTTATGCTCACTTGATGCAACACTTCAATGTCATATGATACCAAAATTACTTTAAAGTACTCGGTAGGTAGACACACTACTATGTCACCGCACAAGTGGTCTCTCGATCACATATGCAAACATGTCATCACATACTCGGTTGACTCATCCCAAGACTCATATAAATGACTGCTAGGATTTAACCAAGGTTGCACGACGACTCTCGACATTTAAAAAATTAACCCAAGTCACATTCCCTAGAATCCCTCGAGGTCTCTGATCTCCTCCTCAAGCTCGAGAATTACCTCCACCATTAGGTTTATTGAGTTGTACTTTCCAAACATAAGATCAAAGATCCCGACGTCGCTAATAAATTCTTATGTATGTTGGGTAGAATTTATCACATATATCTTCCTTCCCTCAACGTCTTAAGTCAATCCTTATGCAAAGGGAGTCATCATAGACACGAGTCAGATATAACAGATGTTCGTAATTTACATAATGCAACATGTCACTTGCCGCATCACAGTTCAAATCACATACATGTATCACATTTCATATCAATATCATAGTTCATATCACATATCATATTATGATTATTAATAACATGTTCAAGTAATATGAATAATTACCGCAACATGTTAATGAATAATTACCACACATCATAATATCTAATAATAATAATTTATATATCATATTAAGATTGAGTTGCACAATGAACCTAATTCACAATACCACATAAATATCTCTCTAACGGACACAGGTAAATTCAATTCTCATGACGAAGAAATTAATTTCAAGGTATTTTTCGACCATTATGCGTCAAACGACTGCACATTCTCCACACGGTGAAGAAAGTCAAAATGAGCTGACTCAATTTTTTCCACCCATTGCAATATTATTATTTTTAAATAATTAAACTACTCAGAACTCATCATAAATATTAACAAACATCTCTAAATGACAAAATAGAGAAAATATGATTTTATATTTCTCACATCGTAAAAGAAATTTTGTTAATCAATATTTTTAGAGTTGAATGTTAATCAATATATTTGTAGCTTTTTTGTTGAATGGTGGTGATAATGAATAATGGGTTTTGGTCAAAATTGATTTTTTATTCTTGGATTCAATTGGATTTATTGAATTGGTATCATTCAATCGACCCTTCAATTTTTTTTTCCTGTGTTTTGATTTCTTCGGTCTTCATATCTTTTTACTGCGTTTTGATTTTTATTTTTAGGATTAACTGATCTATTCAACAAAATAAAAATGTGATTTTGTTTTTTTTTTCTTCTTAATTTACTTGTTTTATAAAAAATGATGTTAATTTATGGTTTGTATTTTTAAAATAATATTAGTTAGATTAAAATCGAGGTTGATTAAAATATATTAATAAATGCAAGTTATCGTGTTACATTAACCAATTTTGAAGACCAAATTTAAATGAAAGACCGAATTTGAAAAATCTGAAACAATAAAGATAAAATCTAAAAAACAAAATTACAAAGATTAAACCTGAATTTGCCTCATACATTATAATAACCAAAGTACTATTAACCAAATAGAAAATTAAATCTAACAAATAATAGCGAATTGAGAGACATATAAAAACATAAACAAAGGAAAATGATATATAATTGCTGCTTATTATTCAAAGTGTTACACACATTGATACAATGGAAGAAATTTTGCACTCAAAACAAATTGACAAAAGAAAGTAATTGAAAACAAGAAATCCAATGCCACACACAAACACAAATGCAATACTAAAAGCACACAATTCATAGGTCTTATTTAGAACATTCAATAGATAGAGTCATCCTCTTATCCATTTATGTTTGTGATATTGGACTCATAAAATAAAATACAAATTACTAGCTAATTAATCATTATTAGCTAACAAGGTTAATTAATTAGAGGTGTTGTAGCACATTCTCTAGAGAGAAAGAGTTCGTGCTTCCAACGGTAGAGTTATTATCGTCACAAACAACAATGCCAGGGAGTAAATTTTTTTGGATGAGGTATTTGATGAACTCGATAATTATAGGTACACTATGAGAGCTAATTATTGGTAGGACTTTAGCCAGAGTGTAGTCATCAACTAATTTTTATAGAGTTCTACAAGTTCTTTTAGAGTTAGTGGTTTAAGATTGTAGAATTGATAGTCAACCAAGTCGATAATGTCTTGGTTTTGCAAATATAAGTGGAGGTAGTAGGATTGGAATCGTTCGTTTGGAGCAATGGAAGCCACATTGATGGATAGATGGACATCATTTTTTAGTATTCTTATAACTTCCCCAATACAAAAGGAAAATCCATCTCTACTTGATTTGATGACGTCATAATGAATATCAATACCATCAATTAGATTTTCATAGAGATCACGAATGATCTGTTTGATCGAGTGTATGGCATTGTAAATCCATATTGTTTTTTCAGATGGATCGAATGGAAATTCAGAGCCAACACCTCCAATGCTTATAATCACCCTCACATGTGGACTAGTTTCCTTCACCTTTTTCAGCCATTCAATGAGTTCAACGTTCCAAGTGGGATGGAAAATTCCGGTGCCTTTTCCATGTACGTCGTATTCTTCACTAGCAAAGCTCAAAATGAAGTCGATATGTTCGAGTTTGATGATGTTATCAACAAATGGAGTTGGTATATCGTGTATGTATTGACGATAAATGCTAAACTTAACATTTCCATTGTTACCCTCAGAAGACATTGTGACAATTATAAAAATTTGGAGGTGGAAGTAATAATAAATTTAATGCAACTTACTTGCCTTTTTCTGAGTGTTTGAAATGACCACCTCTCGATGTCCTTTTATAAGGCTACATATGTACATATCCAATTTAATATGTGTTGTAATGTGCATTCTTATTAATTGATTAGTTAATCAAATACTAGTGAATATCTTATATGACTTCCTCTGCTTACGTGGGATTTTTTAATTAAGTCAACTATGAGATGAAAATTATATTTTATTTAGAACTAAATATGTTTTAAATTTTTGTAAAATTTCAGTAATTTGTTTTTTGTCTGTATACAAATTTAATGGGCATTTTGGTTTTTCATCTTGTTGTAGTGTTTTAATTTGTTTCAAATTTATACTTTATGTGTTTGTTGAAATGTCTGAGAATAGTTCATTTAGTCATCAAATTAGACATAATCTCGACCTTATCAACCCTGGTTAAAAGATCTGTCAGTGATCACCTATACTCGATACAAACAAATACCTATAAATACTAGTAAATATCTTATATGACTTCCTCTGTTTATGTGGGATTTTTTAATTAAGTCAACTATGAAATGAAAACTATATTTTATTTAGAACTAAATAATTTTTTATTTTTGTAAAATTTCAGTAGGTTTTTTTTTTTTTTTTGTATACAAATTTGATGGGCGTTTTGGTTTTTTATCTTGTTGTAGTGTTTTAATTTGTTTCAAATTTGTACTTTATGTGTTTGTTGAAATGTCTGAGAATAGCTCATTTAGTCAGTATTTTGAGTAAGTGATGTATGAAGGCTATCATTAAATTAGACATAATCTCGACCTTATATATAACTTGTCAACTCGTGGATAAATGATTTGTCAGTGATCACCTATACTCGATATAAACAAATATCGATAAATATTATTTTCCAAATATGAATGAGATTAAAGACTGTGAATCTTGCAATATTCTCAATCATTGACCATACGTAGAAGAAATTAGTTTGGTCATTAGGATTAAGGTTTTGTTCTAGTAATCTTTTATTGTCTTTTGAAATATTTATGTGTATCGTTAACATGTTTTTTACTTTCTTGTTGATCTTAAAATATGGATGGAGAATGCTACAACCAATAATCAATTTGATTATACTATTCTAATTTTAACATTTAATGAACTTTAGTTTGGATCGAGTAATTAAAAATTCTAACCAATTCAAATTCTTTATTACATTCTCTTCATTTATAAAATTTATTGTTTTGTTCGAACAATTGCTTATTTATATGTTGGCCAATTTTATTAAATTTTAAATTTTTGGGGCTAAAATGAAAATTAAATTTGAATCAAAATTGGAATTTTGGAAAAAATGGAGGCCAATTTGCAAAAATTTTTTTAAAAAAATTGGGGTCTAATTTGCAAAAATAAGGACTAATGTGCAACTTTTGAAACATATATTGTCAAAATTGTAAATTTGATAAAATTATATGACCGTATTATAATTCATATGTATTATAAATTAAAGATAAAATTTGAAATTCTTCATTTTTAGGTGGTGTTTTAAATTATCTAAATTTAACTTTAAGGATGTAGGTCATCCATGAATAAGAAGCGTTTTTTTTTTTACTATACTACTACTATTGATTAATAAAATTTAAAATCCTTAGGAAAAAAAACTTATCCATTCACACGTAAGCCACTTTAAAAAATATATATAAAAGAGAAAAAGTAACACTTTTATTAAATTGTCCTAATTTAATATTTGTATATTTACTATTATCATAAATGTAAAGTGAGACATTAACTTGAGATTGATGCGAGTAACATTAAGTAAAATGTCTAATTGAGAAAATCACAAGGATTATTTATTGTAGATTTTTCAAAAAAACATTAACTTGATAAAGTCTTTATTGTATGAAATTATTGGTATGCAATAACGATTGTTCACACTATGGTTGTTAAGAGGAACTATTTTACTTGGTCACTAGAATTGATCAATTAATTTTGACACATTTCACATGTCTAGATTTTTTTATCACAAGTCATGTGTCTAGATAAAATCTACAATGCAATACTCTCAACCAAAATAAAATATTATAAGATACGCGTGCAATTATTCATGTCATCGAGATTATAAAATATGAATAACTCAATTAATTAAATTAAATATATTATTATAACTTTTCTTTATTACATATTTGTATTATGTTTCTGGCAAAAAAATAAAATAATCTTATGTTTACACTATGGTTGTTAGGATAATTAAATAACTACGTTAAAATAGACAATAATTACGTTAAATAATTAAATAATTTTATGTTTACACTATGCTTGTTAGGAGAATCTTATGTGTACATTATGCTTATTTATATATTTTTTTTCAAAAAAATTAACCATTATACTCACGTGAAAAAATATATTCAAAAATGTCGTGTCGCATCTCCAATATGCAACCGTCTCGAATAATAACTGAGACGACCATGTACTACATTTTAATTTTTTTCTTTGAATTTAACAAAACAATAATGGTTAATTTAATAAAAAAAATAATAAAAATATTGAAAAAAAACAAAATACTATTAATAAAATAAAACAAAATACATTTAATAGAAAAAAACATACATGGTTGAATAGAGGTGCCAAAACAAATAAAGGTCCCAAATATTTTGCAGAAAAAATAGCAACATAGTTTTATTTTGTTAATAACTCCCTCTTGTTTTTCTCCTATCCAATAAATAAAAAAATAATAAAAATAAAAATAAAATAGTGTTGATTTAATAAATAAAAAATAATAAAAATACTTATCAAAAAATTAAACTAATATTAATAAAATAAAACAAAATACATCTAAAGGAAAAAACAAAATACTCAGTGTGCCAAAACAAATAAAGTGTTTATAATATTTTGCAGATAAAATTGCAACTGTATTTTTTTAACAATTCCCTTTTATTTTTTCTCCAATCTAATTAATAAAAAAATAATAAAAATAATAATAACAAAAATAAAATATGTATTAATTTAATAAAAAATTAATAACAAAAAAATTTTAAAAAACAAAATTATATTAATAAGATCAAACAAAATACATTTAATAGATCCAGACAATTCAACATGGGTTCATTAAATAGGATACACTATGCCACATCATCTTGAAGCAACTCATTCATTTTTCATCTATTTAACTCTTAAGAACCATTTTAGGTCACACAACTTTAATTCATACATTAATATTTTATTAAAATTTAATTTTATTACAACTTAAAATATTAATTTAAATATTTTAATTAATATTATTATACATTATTTTAATTTAAATTTAAAATTAAATTGAAATTAAATTTTTATAACAATTTTTGTTTGAAACAATAAGATGAAAAAATAAGTAAAAAACTCGTGTAACAAAAATTGTGAAAGAAAAAGTAAGAGTAAGAAAAATAAATTGTTCCAATTAATAAGAAAATGTATTTTCTATACAAATTAATTGTAAACAAAATCTAACGATCATAAATTAAATAAAGTTAATGGTCATAAATTAATAAAAAAAGTTAACAGTCATAAATTTATTATTATAAACTGTGAAAGTACGCTTCCTAACGTACTTGACAGACACAAGAGTGAACTCGCAAAAAACTGAATTTTATGTAACTCCACTATGGATGACGAAGATATTTGGCAACAGTTGAAGATGCTATTTATTTTGACACATCTACTCAACCGCACTAATTATGTATTTTTTTTTTTCTATTAAATGTATTTTGTTTTTTTATTTTGACACATCTAGAGTCATAAATTTTTTATTTTTATTTATTAAATTAACATTATTTTATTTTTATTATTATTATTTTTTATTTATTAGATCGAAGGAAAAATAGGAGGTAGTTGTTATGCAAAATATCAGGGACACGTTATTTGTTTTGAAATGTCTACTCAACCGCACTAAGTTTTGATGTAGTTTTTTTTTTCTATTAAATGTATTTTGTTTTATTTTATTAATATTATTTTGATTTTTAAATATTTTTTATTATTTTTTATTTATTAAATTAACAATTATTGTTTTGTTAAATTGAAAAAATAAAAATAAAAACGTAGTACATGGTCGCGCAAGCTACCTCTTATTGAAGACAAACAATTATTCACTGAGGTATATTGAGGATGCGACGTCCGTGCAAAAAATTAAGTCATTTTGATATATATTCTTCAATGTGAGATATAATGGTTAATTTTTTTTGAAAAAGATGATATATAAATAAAAAATCCAAAATATTGCATCAAACAAAAAAGGTTACTAAATAATTGCGTTAAATAGACAAAAAAATATTTCATTTTTATATGCAAGGTTTATATAATTAACGAAAAACGACTAATTACTATAACTAACTATAGTTTGTATAACTAATTAACTAACTATTATATCTTATATCTCATTGCAAATTGAAATGTGCATAATATACTTCTAGCTTAGAAAATTCAAAATACACAAATGTAAAAAATCCAACGACCGGTGAAAATAGTATTTAGCTAGCTAGCTAAATGAATAGTATTTACAATCATGAGTTAGCTAGCTAGCTAAATCCAACGACGGATTAAAGTAGTTTTTTAGTTTTACCAGCACACCCCTAGTGCACAACATTATTGAGCTTGGTCAAAAATATAAATGATGGGTGATCTAGTTGATAGACTTTGATACTATATTACTTTTCTTAATATAAGTTACTGATGAGAGACAAGTGAATAAAAGAAATAAAAATCATATTGACTAGTGAGAGAATGATAAAATGATTTACATCCAATGATAGACAAGGCTTATGTACTTATGTAGCTAATGAGAAACAACTCATTAATACTTGTTTAAGTGCGCAAAGGATGTTCGATAAAGTCTCTATTGTATGAAATCATTGGTATGCAATAACGAATGTTCACACTATGGTTGTTAAGAGGAACTATTTTACTTGCTCACTAGAATTGATCAATTAATTTTGCAACATGTCACATGTTTAGATTTTTTTTTTTATCACAAATCATGTGTCTAGATGAAATCTACAATGTAATACTCTCAACCCAAATAAAATACTATAAGATACGCGTGCAATTATTTATGTCATCGACATTAGAAAATATGAATAACTCAATTAATTAAATTAAATATATTATTATAATTTTTCTTTATTTCATATTTGTATTATGTTTCTGGCAAAAAAAGAAAATAATCATATGTTTACATTATGGTTGTTAGGATAATTAAATAATTACGTTAATATAGACAAAACAAAATATTGAGATTTTTATTTATATATTCTCTTTTTTAATAAACTCTGTCGCATCTCCAATATGCGACCACATGAAATAATAATCGGGATGCAACCATGTACTACATTTTAATTTTTTATTTTTTTGAATTTAACAAAACAATAATTGTTAATTTAATAAATAAAAAATAATAAAAATATCTTAAAAAACAAAATACTATTAATAAAATAAAATACATTTAATAGAAAAAAAATACATGGTTGAGTAGACGTGCCAAAACAAATAAGGGTCCCTAATGTTTTGCACATAAAATAGCAACACAATTTTATTTTGTTAATAACTCCCTCATGTTTTTCTCCTATCTAATAAATAAAAAATAATAAAAATAAAATAGTGTTAATTTAATAAATAAAAAATTATAAAAAATATTTATAAAAAAATTAAAATGATATTAATAAAATAAAACAAAATACATTTAACAGAAAAAACAAAATAGCGGTTGAGTAAATGTGCCAAAACAAATAAAGTGTCCATAATATTTTGCAGATAAAATAGCAACTGTATTTTGTTAACAACTCTCTTTTATTTTTTCTCCGGTCTAATAAATAAAAAGAATAATAACAAAAATAAAATATTGTTAATGTAATAAAAAAGTAATAACAAAAATATTAAAAAAAAAAGAAAATTATATTAATAAAATTAAACAAAATACATTTAATAGATTCGGAAAACTCAACATGAGTTCATTAAATAGGACCCACTGTGCCACATACTCTTGAAGCAACTCATTCATTTTCCAACTGTTTAACTCTTAATAACCATATTAGGTCCCACAACTTTAATTCATACATTAATATTTTATTTAAATTTAATTTTATTACAACTTAAAATATTAATTTAAATAATTTAATTAATATTATTATACATTATTTTAATTTAAATTTAAAATCAAATTGAACTTAAATTTTTCTAACAATTTTTGTTTGAAACAATAAGATGAAAAAATAAGTAAAAATGTATTGTTAATAGAAGCTTAGAGAAAAAAACTTGTGTAACAAAAATTGTGAAAGAAAAAGTAAGAGTAACAAAAACAAATTGTTCCAATTAATAAGAAAATGTATTTCATATACAACTTTACTGTTAAAAAAATCTAACGGTCATAAATTAAAAAAAAGTTAATGGTCATAAATTAATAAAAAAAAGTTAATAGTCGTAAATTTATTATTATTAAACTGTGAAAGTACCGTTGCTTCTTGACGTACCTGTTATGACAGCTAGCCAAAAACTGAATTTTATGTAACTCCAGGATAAATGACGAAGATATTTGGCAACCGTTGGAGATGCTATTTATTTTGACACATTTACTCAACCACATTAAGTATATATATTTTTTCTATTAAATGTATTTTGTTTTATTTTATTAATATTATTTAAATTTTTTTATAAATATTTTTATTATTTTTTATTTATTAAATTAACATTATTTTTTTTATTATTATTATTATTATTTTTTATTTATTAGATCGGAGAAAAAATAGGAGGGAGTTGTTATGCAAAATATTAGGGACACGTTCTTTGTTATGACACATCTATTCAATCGCTCTAAGTTTTGGTGTAGTTTTTTTTTTATTAAATGTATTTTGTTTTATTTTATTCATATTATTTTGTTTTTTTTAAATATTTTTTATTTATTAAATTAAAAATTATTGTTTTGTTAAATTCAAAAAAAAAAAAA
>JBBPBP010009778.1:6250430-6260942 GCA_037974735.1 Cicer chorassanicum | reverse complement strand
TTAATATAAATTGTTATATTGATTTATTTCATAATTTTTAATATTCTCTAATGATGGTAGTATTTTAATGTGAGTATTTGGAAAAATAAGTATAAGTATGGTGATTATTTTGAATATGAGAGTTTTGGTTATTAATGTATTTTAAAAAATTAATTACTGTATTTTATAAAATATTAGTTTTGAAATATTAGTAATATTTTAGTAATTAAATTATGTTTGAAAAAAAAAGGTTAAAACATTACTTTTGGTAATTGTTTAAAAATAAATAAATAAATAAATAAAAGGAGTAAAATGTAATTTATGGGTTAGGCTCGTTTACAAGAGTAAAACTTAATTAAATAATAAAAAACTAAATAAAACAAAACCAAAAATTTGAGAAAGAGAAGGCAGCCGTACAAGTGATAGCAACAAAAGCAGGCGACACCATCTTTACCAACAAATTCACACCAGTCATCGATATCTGTTCTAGAAAACTTTCTCTGTTTTCGTCCAAATTTCAGTATGTTATTTAATTTATTGAGTTAGTCAATTAAACACAATTTTCCAGATTTTTAACAACCCCGATTTCTCTCTAAAATACCCGACTTCTCCGTTTGTAGAATTTGTTGTTTTGCACCGTTCTTGTTCACCGTAAGTCCGATTTGAGTGAAACCAACACCAAAACGATCGTGTGAAAAGTGGCTATATTATCCACTAATTGGTTTTCTGATTTATGGTAAGATTTCTTGACCGAATTTCGATATTAATTTTAGAGTGTCTCCTCATAATTTATTTTTAATGTTCACCCATAAATTGTCGAGTTAGATCGATTGAAGGACAAAGAGTCAATGAACAAAGGCTGTTTGCTCGTGGAATCGTATTCGTGTGTGAAAGCATTGAAATAAGATAAGGGGTGAGAGAGCGTTTGAATTCATGAGTATAATATATTGTGAGATGAACGGGAAATAATTGTGATTCCAATTTGTGTTTGAGATGACGGTCTTAATGGAGTATCATTGGCCAACAAGGAGAGAAAATAAATATAGAGAATTTGTGAAGTGGTGATTATTTTGTCATCATATAGGTAGGGTCTGACAAGCCTATTGATTCTGGGGAAGTACAACTGAATGAGCCTGATCGTGGCGGTCTGCTGTTGAGCCTTAAGGCAAGATTGTTAGACCTTGGAGGTATTCGGGTGGGGAATTCCTAGGTGACTTGGAGGTAGCACTCCAAATGTCGGGAGCTACCATGCAACACACGTTTACCTCGAGTGTCGCGTATATGTGTCTCGGGTTGAGTTGAGGGGATCTATGAGGACAGGGCCAATTTGAATTGTCCGTCCACCGGGATGGTGGCATAGTATCAATCCTCCTGACCAAGTACTTCAGAGTTAGAATCGTACCACATTGTGAAGTAGAGTCTAAGCTCATGCATAGCATTGCATTTTATTGTGATTGTTTTGTTGTGATTAATGTGTATCGCATGTGATTATAATTTATCTTAAACGATTTGATGTTATAGTGAAATGTATTGATTTTCCTTGATTTTAACTTTTACTTTATTATGTGATGTTATTCCTTGAATAATGTTTGTTTAATGATACGGTTATTTATGATCAAATGCGTGTTCTTCTTACTTATATTATACTATTAACATGATTTCAAAACTCACCTCTTTGTGTTTGACTGGCTTGACCCTGCGTTTGCGAAACTGCAGTTGTTACAGGTTAATGAATCTTGAAGTTCAAGTTGGGAGGAACCCCGCTCTGATAGGTGATACTGGGAATAAGGGTTGTAATTTGTATTTTACTTATTTAATTTGAAACGACTTTTTGTATGAAAACCTTATAAGTACTAGTAAGTTTTTAGAATTAAATCAAGTAATTATACTTAAATCAAGCTTATTGAGATTGCACTATTTTATAGGAGTAAAGAAGTTTAAAGTGTTCCTTCTGATTTTTGAGAAACGTGATATCCTAAATTAAAAATAGAAGTTTTTATTTTCTTGGAAACAAATCTTTATTTATCCGCTGTAAATTTTATAGAATTATGATATAAATTAAAATAACTCCAAATGGACATGCAAAGAAATAAATGGGATAAAGCTAATAACAAAATATACCTCGGAGCCTAAAAACAAGTTCGTTGCTTGCATGCAAATGAGTTAAATGTGTCACCTTTTACTCCAAAAAGTTAAATTAAAATAGCTAAATCAAAGCAAGCATGGTAAAATACGGTCTAATTAAAACTTATAGTTAGAATAAAGATCACAACCAAAATGTAAACCAAATAAAATAGAATTCATTTCGAATTTAACATATTCTCATACGTAATTCTAAATCCTAAAATAACATAAATTCAAGTTTGTCCTGTGTTTTGATTTCTTCGGTCTTCATATCTTTTTACTGCGTTTTGAGTTTTATTTTTAGGATTAATTGATCTATTCAACAAAATAATAATGTGATTTTGTTTTTTTTCTTAATTTACTTGTTTTATAAAAAATGATGTTAATTTATGGTTTGTATTTTAAAATAATATTTATTAGATTAAAATCGAGGTTGATTAAAAAATATTAATAAATGCAAGTTATCGTGTTATATTAACGTATTTTGAAGACCAAATTTAAATGAAAGACAGAAGTTGAAAAATCTGAAACAATAAAGGTAAAATCTAAAAAACAAAATTAAAAAGATTAAGACTGAATTTGCCTCATACATTATAATAACCAAAGTACTATTAACCAAATAGAAAATTAAATCTAACAAATAATAGTGAATTGAGTGACATATAAAAACATAAACAAAGGAAAATGATATATAATTGCTTCTTATTATTCAAAGTGTTACACACATTGATACAATGGAAGAAATTTTGCACTCAAAACAAAATGACAAAAGAAAGTAATTGAAAACAAGAAACCAATGCCACACACAAACACACAAATGCAATACTAAAAGCACACAATTCATAGGTCTTATTTAGAACATCCAATAGATAGAGTCATCCTCCTATCCATTTATGTTTGTGATATTTGACCCATAAAATAAAATACAGATTACTAGCTAATTAATCATAATTAGCTAACAAGGTTAATTAATTAGAGGTGTTGTAGCACATTCTCTAGAGAGAAAGAGTTCGTGCTTCCAACGGTAGAGTTATTATCGTCCCAAACAACAATGCCAGGGAGTAAATTTTTTTGGATGAGGTATTTGATGAACTCGATAATTATAGGTACACTATGAGAGCTAATTATTGGTAGGACTTTAGCCAGAGTGTAGTCATCCACTAATTTTTTATAGAGTTCTACAAGTTCTTTTAGAGTTAGTGGTTTAAGATTGTAGAATTGATAGTCAACCAAGTCGATAATGTCTTGGTTTTGCAAATATAAGTGGAGGTAGTAGGATTGGAATCGTTCGTTTGGAGCAATGGAAGCCACATTGATGGATAGATGGACATCATTTTTTAGTATTCTTATAACTTCCCCAATACAAAAGGAAAATCCATCTCTACTTGATTTGATGACGTCATAATGAATATCAATACCATCAATTAGATTTTCATAGAGATCACGAATGATCTGTTTGATCGAGTGTATGGCATTGTAAATCCATATTGTTTTTTCAGATGGATCGAATGGAAATTCAGAGCCAACACCTCCAATGCTTATAATCACCCTCACATGTGGACTAGTTTCCTTCACCTTTTTCAGCCATTCAATGAGTTCAACGTTCCAAGTGGGATGGAAAATTCCAGTGCCTTTTCCATGTACGTCGTATTCTTCACTAGCAAAGCTCAAAATGAAGTCGATATGTTCGAGTTTGATGATGTTATCAACAAATGGAGTTGGTATATCGTGTATGTATTGACGATAAATGCTAAACTTAACATTTCCATTGTTATCCTCAGAAGACATTGTGACAATTATAAAAATTTGGAGGAGGAAGTAATAATAAATTTAATGCAACTTACTTGCCTTTTTCTGAGTGTTTGAAATGACCACCTCTTGATGTCCTTTTACAAGGCTACATATATACATATCCAATTTAATATGTGTTGTAATGTGCATTCTTATTAATTGATTAGTTAATTAAATACTAGTAAATATCTTATATGACTTCCTCTGTTTATGTGGGATTTTTTAATTAAGTCAACTATGAGATGAAAACTATATTTTATTTAGAACTAAATAAGTTTTTAATTTTTTGTAAAATTTCAGTAATTTGTTTTTTTTTTTTCTGTATACAAATTTAATGGACGTTTTGGTTTTTCATCTTGTTGTAGTGTTTTAATTTCTTTCAAATTTGTACTTTATGTGTTTGTTGAAATTTCTGAGAATAGCTCATTTAATCAGTATTTTGAGTAAGGGGAGTATGAAAGCTATCATCAAATTAGACATAATCTCGACCTTATATATACCTTGTCAATTTGTGGATAAATGATCTGTCAGTGATCACCTATACTCGATATAAACAAATACCAATATATATTATTTTCCAAATATGAATGAGATTAAAGACTGTGAATCTTGCGATATTCTCGATCATTGACCATATGTAGAAGAAATTAGTTTGGTCATTAGGATTAAGGTTTTGTTCTAGTAATCTCTTATTGTCTTTTGAAATATTTATGTGTATCGTTAACATGTTTTTTACTTTCTTGTTGATCTTAAAATATGGATGGAGAATGCTACAACCAATGATCAATTTGATTATACAATTCTCATTTTAACATTTAATGAACTTTAGTTTGGATCGAGTAATTAAAAATTCTAACCAATTCAAATTCTTTATTACATTCTCTTCATTTATAAAATTTATTGTTTTGATCGAATAATTGCTTATTTATATGTTGGCCAATTTTATTAAATTTAAAAGTTTTGGGGCTAAAATGAAAATTAAATTTGGATCAAAATTGGAATTTTGGAAAAATGGAGGCCAATTTGCAAATTTTTTTTTCAAAAATTGGGGTCTAATTTGCAAAAATAAAGACTAATGTGCAACTTTTGAAACATATATTTTCAAAATTGTAAATTTGATAAAATTATATGACCGTATTATAATTGATATGTATTATAAATTAAAGATAAAATTTGAAATTCTTCATTTTTAGGTGGTGTTTTAAATTATCTAAATTTAACTTTAAGGATGTAGGTCATCCATGAATAAGAAGCGTTTTTTTTTTACTATACTACTACTATTGATTAATAAAATTTAAAGACTTTCTTGAGGAAAAAAAACTTATCCATCCACACGTGAGCCACTTTAAGAAATATATATAAAAGAGAAAAAGTAACACTTTTATTCAATTATCCTAATTTAATATTTTTATATTTACTATTATCATAAATGTAAAGTGAGACATTAACTTGAGATTGATGCGAGTAACATTAAGTAAAATGTCCAATTGAGAAAATCACAAGGATTATTTATTGTAGATTTTTCAAAAAAACATTAACTTGATAAAGTCTTTATTGTATGAAATTATTGGTATGCAATAACGATTGTTCACACTATGGTTGTTAAGAGGAACTATTTTACTTGCTCACTAGAATGGATCAATTAATTTTGACACATTTCACATGTCTAGATTTTTTTTATCACAAGTCATGTGTCTAGATAAAATCTACAATGCAATACTCTCAACCAAAATAAAATATTATAAGATACGCGTGCAATTATTCATGTCATCGAGATTAGAAAATATGAATAACTCAATTAATTAAATTAATATATATTATTATAATTTTTCTTTATTACATATTTGTATTATGTTTCTGGCAAAAAAAGAAAATAATCTTATGTTTACACTATGGTTGTTAGGATAATTAAATAACTACGTTAAAATAGACAATAATTACGTTAAATAATTAAATAATTTTATGTTTACACTATGCTTGTTAGGATAATCTTATGTTTACATTATGCTTATTTATATATTTTTTTTTTCAAAAAAATTAACCATTATACTCACGCGAAAAAATATATTCAAAAATGTCGTGTCGCATCTCCAATATGCAACCGTCTGAAATAGTAACTGAGACGACCATGTACTACATTTTAATTTTTTTCTTTAAATTTAACAAAACAATAATGGTTAATTTAATAAAAAAATAATAAAAATATTGAAAAAAACAAAATACTATTAATAAAATAAAACAAAATACATTTAATAGAAAAAAAATACATGGTTAAATAGAGGTGCCAAAACAAATAAAGGTCCCTAATATTTTGCAGAAAAAATAGCAACATAGTTTTATTTTGTTAATAACTCCCTCTTGTTTTTCTCCTATCCAATAAATAAAAAAATAATAAAAATAAAATAGTGTTGATTTAATAAATAAAAAATAATAAAAATATTTATCAAAAAATTAAACTAATATTAATAAAATAAAACAAAATACATCTAACAGATAAAACAAAATACTCAGTT
Source organism: Cicer chorassanicum (assembly GCA_037974735.1). NCBI lineage: Eukaryota > Viridiplantae > Streptophyta > Magnoliopsida > Fabales > Fabaceae > Cicer > Cicer chorassanicum. The sequence continues at coordinate 6,254,535 of JBBPBP010009778.1, read as the reverse complement.
GAGTAAATGTGCCAAAACAAATAAAGTGTCTATAATATTTTGCAGATAAATTGCAACTGTATTTTTTTAACAACTCCCTTTTATTTTTTCTCCGATCTAATTAATAAAAAAATAATAATAACAAAAATAAAATATTGTTAATTTAATGAAAAATTAATAACAAAAAAATTAAAAAAAAAACAAAATTATATTAATAAGATCAAACAAAATACATTTAATAGATCCGGACAACTCAACATGGGTTCATTAAATAGGATACACTGTGCCACATCATCTTGAAGCAACTAATTCTTTTTCCAACTATTTAACTCTTAAGAACCATTTTAGGTCACGCAACTTTAATTCATACATTAATATTTTATTTAAATTTAATTTTATTACAACTTAAAATATTAATTTAAATATTTTAATTAATATTATTATACATTATTTTAATTTAAATTTAAAATAAAATTGAAATTAAATTTTTATAACAATTTTTGTTTGAAACAATAAGATGAAAAAATAAGTAAAAAAAGTATTGTTAATAGAAGCTTAGAGAAAAAAACTCGTGTAACAAAAATTGTGAAAGAAAAAGTAAGAGTAAGAAAAATAAATTGTTCCAATTAATAAGAAAATGTATTTTCTATACAAATTAATTGTAAAAAAAAATCTAACGATCATAAATTAAATAAAGTTAATGGTCATAAATTAATAAAAAAAGTTAACAGTCATAAATTTATTATTATAAACTGTGAAAGTACGCTTCCTAACGTACTTGACAGACACAAGAGTGAACTCCCCAAAAACTGAATTTTATGTAACTCCACTATGGATGACGAAGATATTTGGCAATAGTTGAAGATGCTATTTATTTTGACACATCTACTCAACCGCACTAAGTATGTATTTTTTTTCTATTAAATGTATTTTGTTTTTTTTATTTTGATACATCTACAGTCATAATTTTTTTTTATTTATTTATTAAATTAACATTATTTTATTTTTATTATTATTTTTTTTTATTTATTAGATCGGAGGAAAAATAGGAGGGAGTTGTTATGCAAAAATCAGGGACACGTTATTTGTTTTGAAATGTCTACTCAACCGCACTAAGTTTTGATGTAGTTTTTTTTTCTATTAAATGTATTTTGTTTTATTTTAATAATATTATTTTGTTTTTTAAATTTTTTTATTATTTTTTATTTATTAAATTAACAATTATTGTTTTGTTAAATTGAAAAAATAAAAAATAAAAACGTAGTACATGGTCGCGCAAGCTACCTCTTATTGAAGACAAAAAATTATTCACTGAGGTATATTGGGGATGCGACGTCCGTGCAAAAAATTAAGTCATTTTGATATATATTTTTCAATGTGGGATATAATGGTTAATTTTTTTTGAAAAAGATGATATATAAATAAAAAATCCAAAATATTGCATCAAACAAAAAAGGTTACTAAATAATTGCGTTAAATAGACAAAAAAAATATTTCATTTTTATATGCAAGGTTTATATAATTAACGAAAAACGACTAATTACTATAACTAACTATAGTTTGTATAACTAATTAACTAACTATTATATCTTATATCTCATTGCAAATTGAAATGTGCATAATATACTTCTAGCTTAGAAAATTCAAAATACACAAATGTCAAAAATCCAACGACCGGTGAAAATAGTATTTAGCTAGCTAGCTAAATGAATAGTATTTACAATCATGAGTTAGCTAGCTAGCTAAATCCAACGACTGATTAAAGTAGTTTTTTAGTTTTACCAACACAACCCTAGTGCACAACATTATTGAGCTTGGTCAAAAATATAAATAATGGGTGGTCCAGTTGATAGACTTTGATACTATATTACTTTTCTTGATATAAGTTACTGATGAGAGACAAGTGAATAAAAGAAATAAAAATCATATTGACTAGTGAGAGAATGATAAAATGATTTACATCCAATCATAGACAAGGCTTATGTACTTATGTAGCTAATGAGAAACAAGTCATTAATACTTGTTTAAGTGCGCAAAGGATGTTCGATAAAGTCTTTATTGTTTGAAATCATTGGTATGCAATAACGAATGTTCACACTATGGTTGTTAAGAGGAACTATTTTACTTGCTCACTAGAATTGATCAATTAATTTTGCAACATGTCACATGTTTAGATTTTTTCTTTATCACAAATCATGTGTCTAGATGAAATCTACAATGTAATACTCTCAACCCAAATAAAATATTATAAGATACGCGTGCAATTATTTATGTCATCGAGATTAGAAAATATGAATAACTCAATTAATTAAATTAAATATATTATTATAATTTTTCTTTATTTCATATTTGTATTATGTTTCTGGCAAAAAAAGAAAATAATCATATGTTTACATTATGGTTGTTAGGATAATTAAATAATTACGTTAATATAGACAAAACAAAATATTGAGATTTTTATTTATATATTCTCTTTTTTAATGAACTCTGCCGCATCTCCAATATGCGACCACATGAAATAATAATCGGGATGCAACCATGTACTACATTTTAAAACTTTTTTTTTGAATTTAACAAAACAATAATTGTTAATTTAATAAATAAAAAATAATAAAAATATCTTAAAAAACAAAATACTATTAATAAAATAAAATAAAATACTTTTAATAGAAAAAAATACATGGTTGAGTAGACGTGCCAAAACAAATAAGGGTCCCTAATGTTTTGCACATAAAATAGCAACACAATTTTATTTTGTTAATAACTCCCTCATGTTTTTCTCCTATCTAATAAATAAAAAATAATAAAAATAAAATAGTGTTAATTTAATAAATAAAAAATTATAAAAAATATTTATAAAAAAATTAAAATAATATTAATAAAATAAAACAAAATACATTTAACAGAAAAAACAAAATAGTGGTTGAGTAAATGTGCCAAAACAAATAAAGTGTCCATAATATTTTGCAGATAAAATAGCAACTGTATTTTGTTAACAACTCCCTTTTATGTTTTGTTCGGTCTAATAAATAAAAATAATAATAACAAAAATAAAATATTGTTAATGTAATAAAAAAGTAATAACAAAAATATTAAAAAAAAAACAAAATTATATTAATAAAATTAAACAAAATATATTTAATAGATCCGAAAAACTCAACATGAGTTCATTAAATAGGACCCACTGTGCCACATACTCTTGAAGCAACTCATTCATTTTCCAACTGTTTAACTCTTAATAACCATATTAGGTCCCACAACTTTAATTCATACATTAATATTTTATTTAAATTTAATTTTATTACAACTTAAAATATTAATTTAAATAATTTAATTAATATTATTATACATTATTTAAATTTAAATTTAAAATCAAATTGAACTTAAATTTTTCTAACAATTTTTGTTTGAAACAATAAGATGAAAAAATAAGTAAAAATGTATTGTTAATAGAAGCTTAGAGAAAAAAACTTGTGTAACAAAAATTGTGAAAGAAAAAGTAAGAGTAACAAAAACAAATTGTTCCAATTAATAAGAAAATGTATTTCATATACAACTTTACTGTTAAAAAAATCTAACGGTCATAAATTAAAAAAAAGTTAATGGTCATAAATTAATAAAAAAGTTAACAGTCATAAATTTATTATTATTAAACTGTGAAAGTACCGTTGCTTCTTGACGTACGTGTTATGACAGCTCGCCAAAAACTGAATTTTATGTAACTCCGGGATGGATGACGAAGATATTTGGCAACCGTTGGAGATGCTATTTATTTTGACACATCTACTCAACCGCATTAAGTATATATTTTTTTCTATTAAATGTATTTTGTTTTATTTTATTAATATTATTTAAATTTTTTTATAAATATTTTTATTATTTTTTATTTATTAAATTAACATTATTTTTTTATTGTTATTATTTTTTATTTATTAGATTGGAGAAAAAATAGGAGGGAGTTGTTATGCAAAATATTAGGGACACGTTCTTTGTTTTGACACATCTATTCAATCGCCCTAAGTTTTGGTGTAGTTTTTTTTTTATTAAATGTATTTTGTTTTATTTTATTCATATTATTTTGTTTTTTTTTAAATATTTTTTATTTATTAAATTAAAAATTATTGTT
>JBBPBP010009778.1:6231462-6248255 GCA_037974735.1 Cicer chorassanicum | reverse complement strand
ATTATTTATTTTATAAATAATTATCTCGGAATAGTAGTCATATTATGTTTGATTTCCTTTATTTTTATATACTTGTTATGACGTTGTGATTTTATATATATTTATTATGATTTAGTAATTAATATAAACTGTTATATTGATTTATTTCATAATTTTTAATATTCTCTAATGATGGTAGTATTTTAATGTGAGTATTTGGAAAAATAAGTATAAGTATGGTAATCTTGAATATGAGAGTTTTGGTTATTAATGTATTTTAAAAGATTAATTACTGTATTTTATAAAATATTAGTTTTGAAATATTAGTAATATTTTAGTAATTAAATTATGTTTGAAAAAAAAAGGTTAAAACATTACTTTTGGTAATTGTTTAAAAATAAATAAATAAAAGGAGTAAAACGTAATTTATGGGTTAGGCTCGTTTACAAGAGTAAAACTTAATTAAATAATAAAAAACTAAATAAAACAAAACCAAAAAATTGAGAAAGAGAAGGCAGCCGTACAAGTGATAGCAACAAAAGCACGCAACACCATCTTTACCAACAAATTCACACCGGTCATCGATATCTGTTTTAGAGAACTTTCTCTATTTTCGTCCAAATTTCAGTATGTTATTTAATTTATCGAGTTAGTCAATTAAACACAATTTTCTAGATTTTTAACAACCCCAATTTCTCTCTAAAATACCCGACTTCTCCGTTTGTAGAATTCGTTGTTTTGCACCGTTCTTGTTCACCGTAAGTCCGATTTGAGTGAAACCAACGCCAAAACGATCGTGTGAAAAGTGGCTATATTATCCACTGATTGGTTTTCTGATTTATGGTAAGATTTCTTGACCAAATTTCGAAATTAATTTTAGAGTGTCTCCTCATAATTTATTTTTAATGTTTACCCATAAATTGTCGAGTTAGATCGATTGAAGGACAAAGAGTCGATGAACAAATGCTGTTTGCTCGTGGAATCGTATTCGTGTGTGAAAGCGTTGAAATAAGATAAGGGGTGAGAGAGCGTTTGAATTCATGAGTATAATATATTGTGAGATGAACGAGAAATAATTGTGATTCCAATTTGTGTTTGAGATGACGGTCTTAATGGAGTATCATAGGCCAACGAGGAGAGAAAATAAATATAGAGAATTTGTGAAGTGGAGATTATTTTGTCATCATATAGGTAGGGTCTGACAAGCCTAGTGATTCCGGGGAAGTACAACTGAATGAGCCTGATCGTGGCGGTCTGCTGTTGAGCCTTAAGGCAAGATTGTTAGACCTTGGAGGTATTCAGGTGGAGAATTCCTAGGTGACTTGGAGGTAGCACTCCAAATGTCGGGAGCTACCATGCAACACACGTTTACCTCGAGTGTCGCGTATATGTGTCTCGGGTTGAGTTGAGGGGATCTATGAGGACAGAGCCAATTTGAATTGTCCGTCCGCCGGGATGGTGGCATAGTATCAATCCTCCTGACCAAGTACTTCAGAGTTAGAATGGTACCACATTGTGAAGTAGAGTCTAAGCTCATGCATAGCATTGCATTTTATTGTGATTGTTTTGTTGTGATTAATGTGTATCGCATGTGATTATAATTTATCTTAAACGATTTGATGTTATAGTGAAATGTATTGATTTTCCTTGATTTTAACTTTGACTTTATTATGTGATGTTATTCCTTGAATAATGTTTGTTTAATGATACGGGTTATTTATGATCAAATGCAGGTTCTTCTTACTTATATTATACTATTAACATGATTTCAAAACTCACCTCTTTGTGTTTGACTGGCTTGGCCCTGCGTGTGCGAAACCGCAGTTGTTACAGGTTAATGAATCTTGAAGTTCAAGTTGGGAGGAACCCCGCTCTGATAGGTGATACTGGGAATAAGGGTTGTAATTTGTATTTTACTTATTTAATTTGAAACGACTTTTTGTATGAAAACCTTATAAGTACTAGTAAGTTTTTAGAATTAAATCAAGTAATTATACTTAAATCAAGCTTATTGAGATTGCACTATTTTATAGGAGTAAAGAAGTTTAAAGTGTTCCTTCTGATTTTTGAGAAACGTGATATTCTAAATTAAAAATAGAAGTTTTTATTTTCTTGGAAACAGATCTTTATTTACCCGCTGTAAATTTTATAGAATTATGATATAAATTATTATATATATTATTTTGGGGTTTAGGGTGTCACAAAAGTACCTTAAACAACAGTGATTAGAAAAAAAAGAAGAAAAAAAAACACAATGGGAGAAGGACAACATTATCTTCGGCATACTTTTAGCTTTAGAAGGAACTCAAAAATACATTTTCACTACGCGAAAAAACGCTTTTTACAGCGCTTTTTTAAGCCATTTACAGTGCTTTTTTAAAAAAGAAAGCGCTGTAGTTACCATTGCTGTAAAAAAGATACAACAACACTTTTGCAAGAAGCGCTGTAGTAGGTGCACTCAATAGATGCATTTTTATGCACTATTTTGCACCTATTACAGCGCTTTCTCAAAAAAGCGCTGTAAAAGGTGTTTTTTTTTAGTTTTATTAAATAATATGATGTAAATTTTAAAAAGCGCTTATTTAGAAAGCGTTTTTTTTAAAAGCGCTGTCTTTTAATCCAGAATCAGTTCACAATTTTTATTCCAAAATCATTTTCATCTATAATCATTTCACAATCAGTCAATAGTACACAACAACAACAAAACAACACTACAAAACACACAAGAATCAGTACACAACAACAACAAATTCACTATATTTTAAAATGCACAAATATGCACAAATATTCACACACAATTAGTTCATAATTACATATTCACAACAGCTCAGAACTACATATTCACACAACTACCTATTCATATAACTATCAGATATTATATTGACAAACAGCACAGAACCACCATATCCCTTGCAGCTTGCCATTTCTCAACAATCAAATAATATTCATTTCAAGCACATACTGACACCAGTCTTCCTTTATCTCTGTTAGTTCTTTTTCAGAATACGTTGGACTGGAATTGTCAAAGTACTGATATAAAAATTGAACATAAATAAGTTAGAATCAAATATAAACATAGTTTATATATGAAAATCAAATAATTAAAATATCGTACCGTTTCTGGGATTATAATTTGATTTTTATCAACAATCTCCTTCATGAATCGCAATACATACTACCCACAGTCGATGTTGTTAGTTTGACGAGGGCACTATAAAACAAAACATATAAGTCAATAATTATTTAATTGTGTATTGATTGTAAGTGAAATTTAAAAGCATATATTTCAAACCTTTATTGGAATCCATGTGATGTTATTTGACTTTAGCTTCGACACTGTCGCACCTCTTTGAGCTCGAAAAACTTGTAAAGCACTATCGAATAAATAAATGTGATTATTATAGCATTAACAAACACATTATATATATATATATATATATATATATATATATATATATATATATATATATGTGTGTGTGTGTGTGTGTGTGTGTGTGTGTGTGTGTGTGTGCAAAAAATAAATGAATATTACTTACGTGTCGAACAAAGTCTTTATCTCGGGGTGATTGTTGTAATGGTCGTGCAAGGGATCTAGCTAGTATATAACTTCAGATGTCGCATTGATTGCAATTAGCACCCAATGTGCCCTACAACAACAAAAATTTAGTTTACACAACTAATAAATTAAGATCTCATAAATTAAAAAAGATATAAATATAGAATATATAATTATGTACGCTGAATTATATGGTGCAAGGAATAACTTATCCTTCTCTTTATTTCCTAATAGTATATCTAAAACGTATTTATTTACATTCGTTGGATCGTGTTTAAGCATCGAAATCTAATGCGGAGACAAGAATGAAAATCTATTCAACAATCTGCGCGCGCACACGAACTTCTCATACAAAAACCTTCAATAAAAATTTCAAATTAGATTAATTACCAATAAATTAAATTAATTACAAATAAATGCGATGAAAAATATTTTTTTATCTCATATAAATGCTCATAACAGTAGCACTTAGCTCCTTATGGTCGAGAAGTTCGTATATGTGCTATTTTTCAAAAAATTCTTCATACGCGTCTCCGAATAGATCTTTATCCATGCTTATTATTCGTGAATCGTCGCTGCCCATATTTTTTTTTGCCTGTATTTCAAGAGACGACCCATATGGAGCAAGTCGTGGCTGACTTATTTTAGGAGCAGGAGCAGCAACTGATTTTACACGATCCAGTTTTTTAGCAGCAACAACTTCGACCGCTTTATTACCCTCCAGCTTTTGCAGTTTGCCAGTTTTATTACCCTCCAATTTTTGAGGTTTGCCGGCTTTATTTTTGCCACGAACATCCAGTCTTGGAGCGGCAGCTGGCTTGCTGTGCGGGTGGTTTATTAGATTGAATCTGAAAAAATAAGGTTAATCAAATTGTTAGTTTATTGAATCAGAAAAAATAAAAAACCTTACAGAATAAATGTTACAAACCTTTTCGGGCGATGTGACTGTTTCATTTCTGGGAATCTTCTTATCATTCCCTTTATTAGACTTTGTTTGAATCTAAATAAATGTGAAATTAAAGTTAACATTGGAAAAAATTCAGCAATTAAATATAATCAATTAAACATACATTTCAATTAATTAAACATACCTTGTCAAGGGCAACAAGATGTTTGGGTCATGCCACGTAGCTGCCAATTGCTTTGCCCAAATAATTCAGATCTGTATCGTTGTCCGGTACAGGCAACGATGCTGTTGGTTCCAAAGCAATAATTGGCGATACTTTGACATGGCCCGCAGGGATTGGTGTGTTGTGCAATATTTTGCCCGGAGCATTGCACAATGTTCCCTTTCCGATCTTCCGATGAGTGGGGGAGGATAAGTATAGCATGCATGGAGTGACCCCCTAAAATAATTGGTTAATACATAAGTATGTGAAAAAATTAACTTTAATGAATTTCTTATTTTATTAAGTAATTAATTACCTCAAGAAGACTGTTGAGACCAACGTTGCAACTTGCGTTTTCACTGTCAATGTGAATTTCACATTGGGGCTGGTCCGCAAGTTGCTTATCTTTATTTGTCTTCACCAAGAGGGCCACTTGCTCCGTTAATACTTTAATTTTCTCTAATATTTCCTCGTTAGATGAATTTTGGCGATTCTCTTGTGAAAAATAACTTCTATGAGTTACGCCAAATCCTTTCCCCCTCACGCGACCGGAATATTCAGGAACATTAAACACTTTACCTAATATGTCCCTGTAACTTCCCTTGTTGTCCTCTTGATTTTCCGATTCAAGATTCGCCTAAAATACACATAGGATTAAAAAGATAAGTTCAATAACATTTTTAAAATACAATATTAAAAAATATTAAAGTGATAAATATACTTACACAAAGTTCTATTACTTTTTGTACATTTTCGTTATCAACCACTCCGTCTTTATTTACACGAGCTTCCTTCCACAATATATGACGACCCAACGGTTGATCGGATTGGGTGTCTTGTAGCTATTATCGTTAACATCATAAACAAAATATTAGTTAGATAGTATAGTTTATAATATATCACATTAATTAAATAAAAGTGATGTTTAATTACTTACAAGTTTTTGCTCTAGACGAGCATATCCCATACGAGATTTCTTGTATGGGTCCAGAATAATTATTGCCCTCTCTTGATTTGCCTTACTAATATTCTAAATAAAAAAAAATAACAATCTAGTAAAAATTTAAAATACGCTATGAATATGAATAATAATACACAAATGCTAATAAATTAATCACTTACAACAAATGCAGGGTCGGAACGTTTTGATACGAATGCGCTCCATTCCTCATTTGATATATAATGTTTATATATTTTTGGAGTTTCCGCATTCGTATTTCCTTCACGGTCTTTTAAATAGCAATTAGAGAGTTGAGATCTAAATCCCCGATGTATTTTCCCGGCAACTCTGAGCACATAGCTCTTTCTCACCTCATCAAGAACAAAAGCTGGCTGCAAACCAAATAAATACATAGTTTGAGTAAAATACTTCAAAGCAGTATGTAAAAATTTATAAGTAATAGGGTGGAGTAAAAAAATTACCTGTATATCAGCCCACAATACATCTTTGGCATCCTTCAATGCCTTATCTCTCCAATCATCAATTGTGATTGGTATATTTTGACGAACAACAGCTCCAATATAACTAACAAACATGGAACTGTTGGGGTCAATTGGTTGACCACTCTCATTCCATCCAACCTAATAAATTCATATAGTAAGTACCTCAAATTATAAACAACAAACAAGGTAAACAACAAACAAAGTATCGTATAAACAGCAGAAACAGAAAACAACAAACAAAGTATACCTCAAATTTTTTCCCAGTACTTCTTGCTTTTATAACATTTTGCATTATTGTTGCACCACGTTTGACTTCATTTTCGTAAGTCTTAGTGTTGCCAACTTCTTCATTTTGACAATCTAACCCCTTGTTGGTATTCATTTATCTACAACATGCAGTTCAGTTGAGTTCAACATCAACATGCAGTTCAGTTCAGTCAAAGTACGTAGCAAAATAAGTTAACATGCATTTTAGTGAAAAAAAAACTAATAAATACAATACCTGAAATAGCTCTTTTTAAAACTTAGGGTTACGGGTTCACAGACGAACGGCACAGAAGACGATAAAAACGAGGACGAACGGTTACGAACGATGGTAGGGTTACGAGGTTCGCAGACGAAAACGAGGATGAAAACTGAAACTCTCGTAGGGTTCCTAGGGTCCGCAATGAGAAGGAGAACGCAGAGGAAACTGAAAAATTTACGTAATGAACATGAAACTGAAGAGGTTTACTATTATATATAAAACCCTATTACATCGCTTTTTTGAACAAGCGCTGTAATAGGTCTCATCATTTTATTTTTTAAAAGCTTACTACAGCGCTTTTTTATACACCTTTTAAAGCGCTTGTGAAAAAGCGCTGTAAAAGACCTCTTATTTTTATTTTTTTAAAAGCATTTTACAGCGCTTCTACAGAAAACGCTTTAATATGCCTCTTTGTTTTATTATATGCAAACGTTGTGTGACCCTTTTACAGCGCTTATGAAGAAGCGCTGTAAAAGACCTCTTATTTTTATTTTTTTAAAATCCTTTTACAGCGCTTCTACAGAAAGCGCTTTAAAATGCCTCATTGTTTTATTATATGCAAACGCTTTAAATTATTTTTTCATGAGCCCTCTAATAATTTATTTTCTTCCAAATTAGTTAAATTATTTTTTCATAAGCCCTGTAATAATTTATTTTCTTCCAAAATAGTTAAATTATTTTTTCTTCCAAATTGTGTTTAACTGATCAGGTCAAGTTCAAGCTAAATTACATGTATAACTTGAACTTAAATTGTTTTTAAGTTCAAGCTAATTAGTTAAACTGTTTGAACTTGAACTGATCAGGTCAAGTTCAAATAGTTCAAGCTAAATTACCTGATCAGGTCAAGTTTAGTATACAATTACATACAGTATAAGCAGAAAATTACAAATTAATAGTTCAAGCTAAATACCAAAATGCTCAATTATGACAGATCAAACAATTAAATTACACATGAACTCAGTTCAGATTACATGGATTAAAAAATTAAACACATTAGGATGCCCTTCTTCTTTTCTTGGTGGGATTCACATTTGTTTGTCCATTAATGATACGAAACGATGGATTAATCCAAATTCCCTCATCATGATCATCTCTAAGATATAAACCATCATCAGTTGAACCAATTTCATGTGGTTGTGATGTTGCAAAGAAAAGATCGTTACCAACATCTTCATCATTATTGTTATCATCACTTATTTTATTGGTCGATAGGACAACGGACCATTTATCATCAGCAGGATCAGTGACATAAAACACTTGTTGAGCTTGCGACGCTAAAATAAAAGGCTCACCTTTGTATCCCACCCTATTAAAATCGACAAGCAAGAACCCTGACTCATCAATCCAAACGCCATTATTATTATCGACCCACTTGCAACCAAATATGGGAACACGAAACATTGTGTAGTCTAGCTCCCATATGCGCTCGATAACCCCAAAATATGATAGATTTGCATAAATTGGGTTCTTGTCTTTTGCACTTGAGATATGCATCGCTTCAGCTACGAGAGTGACTCTGCTATTTTGCATAGTCGTTTGATCATCTTGTTCTTTGGTATAAAATGTGTAGCCGTTAATTACATAACCGGTGTAAGAAAAGACATGTAAACTCGGACCATTTGCTAGCCACCTCAATCTCTGTGAAATTGATCCGGGGTCTACATCAAACTTTGACTTTATATGATTTTTTAACCATGTTATGAAACTTCGATTGTGCTCTCGAGTTATCCAATTTTGATTCCTATTCATGTTCAAACTAGATAATTGATCCATGTGTATTGTAACATACGGCTGAACCTCATCATCATTGTGCAGAACATACAATTGTGCCTGCTCCCATTGTGTCCTTGATATAGTCATTAGTCTCTTTCCAATTATCCCTTCTCCTGATAATCTTCCCGAATGACGAGACATGGGAAGCCCTATGGATTCAACATTTGACAAATATTCAGTACAAAATTCAGCAGCTTCTTCAACAATGTACCGTTCAACAATACAACCTTCTGGTCGACTTCTACTTTTTACGTACCCTTTTAATATTTTCATATATCGTTCTATCGGGTACATCCATCTCATATATGCTGGCCCACAAAGTTGTGTCTCCTTAACAACATGAACAGTAAGGTGAACCATTATATCAAAGAACGAGGGCGGGAAGTACATTTCAAGCTCACACAAAGTAACAACAATTTCCCTCTGCAATCTCGGTAATTTCTGAGGATCGATCACTTTACTACAAATTTCCCTGAAGAAGAAACATAATTTAGTTATGGCTCGGCGAACTTTTTCAGGTAAAATTGAACGTATACCTATTGGTAGCAAATGCTCCATTAGAATATGAGCATCATGGGTCTTCAAACCTTTTAACTTGAGGTCTTTCATACAAACTAAAGTTTTAATGTTTGAAGAGTATCCTTCTGGAACTTTAACTTCGTGTAGAAATTTACACAAAACAGTTTTTTCCTTTCTAGATAGAGTATGAGCGGCTGAAGGTAGAATAGTGCGATTTCCTTTCTTTACGGGACCCAATTCATTTCTTATTCCCATATCGACCAAGTCGAATCTTGCATTCATGTCATCCTTAGACTTTCCTAGTACATTGAGTAACGTACCAATAACACTGTCAAATACATTTTTCTCAATATGCATCACATCGAGAAAATGTCTTACATACAATGACTTCCAATATGGCAATTCAAAGAAAATTGACTTTTTCTTCCACCCAGTTTTGACCAGCTCTCCCGCAAAAGGTTTGCCAAATTTATTGGTCAAACCTTGTACTTTCTCAAGTATTTGATATCCAGTCGATGCTACAGGAGCTCTATCTTCCTCTGATTTTCCATTGAATGCATTTCTCCACCCACGATACTGATGACGATAAGGTAAAAATCTACGATGTCCAAGAAATACATTCTTCTTACAATGTTTCAACCGCATCCAATTTGTACTCTCTTCACATATAGGACATGCACACTGACCTTTAATGTTATATCTTGATAAATTACCATATGCTGGAAAATCATTAATTGTGCCGAACAACATAGCCCTCAAATTGAAACATTATTTCTTATACCCGTCATAGACTTCTACACCTGTCTCCCACATAATTTTTAAATCTTCAATTAAAGGAGCCAAGTATACGTCGATATCATTCCCCGGTTGTTTGGGTCCAGAAATTAACAGAGACAACATCATAAACTTACGCTTCATACATAACCATGGAGGTAGATTATAAATCAACAAAATCACAGGCCACATGTTGTGTGAGATGCTTTGAAGACCATGTGGATTCATTCCATCAGTAGAAAGTGCAAGGCGTAGATTTCTCGACTCTATCCCGAATTCAGGAAACTCGTGATCAATTTTTGCCCATTGCGGAGAATCTGCAGGGTGTCGAAACTTTCCATCTCTAATTCTTTCATCTGCATGCCATGTCAAGTGTTTTGAATCTTCTTCACTGCGATACATGTGCCTAAATCTTGGTATTATAGGAAAATATCACACGACTTTTGCTGGAGTAGATTCTTTCTTCTTATATTGAGAGACATTGCATTTCGGACATGCCTTTAGTAATTCATATTCATTTCAAAATAAAATGCAATCATTAGGACACGCATGAATCCTTTTATAACTCATACCAATAGAGCACAAAATTCGTTTAGCCTGGTAGGTTCTACTGGGAAGTTCATTATCATCTGGCAACATATCTTTTAAGAGTGTTAGTAATTATGTGAAGCTTTTATCAGGCCATCCATTACTCGCTTTTAAGTTGTACAACTTTAGTATCGCCGAAAGTCTTGTGAATTTAATGCAACCATTATATAATGGTTTCTCTACATCACTCAACAAGCTCTCAAACATTTTAGGACAATCACGAAGATCTTCTTCAACTGCTTTTGCAATCTCCTCAACTCGGTCCGGCTCATATGTATCTGTGTCGAAATCAGTTGAAACATATGTATCGGTGCGAGTGTTTCCATTGATTTTCTCACCATGTCTTATCCAACATGTATAGCTTTGATCAATTCCATACCATACTAAATGTCCTTCCAATTCATCTGCAATAATGCGTTTTCCAAAACAACATTTGAAACAAGGACAAACGACTCTATTTGGATCTTTTGCATTCATCACTGCAAACTCAATAAACTCATTCACTCCATTTTCATACTCTTTTGTCAATCGATTGGTAGACATCCATTTCGGGTCCATTTATATGACCTATATATATATAAATGCAGTTACACAATAAGCATGATTTCAAGTCTGATATATTTTGACCTATATATATACATACATACATATATATATATATATATATATATATATATATATATATATATATTGATAATACACATATCTTATAATATTGGTCCTAGATTAATTGATTTCAAAACAGAACATATATATATATATATATCATGAGAACATATCTAATATCATGTAACAATTTATCAGTTTGAATTAGTGACAACAACAAATAAATAAAATAAAGTACCTGAGACAACGTTGATGATCAATTTGTTTTAAAGGAGGAAGAAGTAAATCAATTTGTAGATGGGCGCACAGGAGGGTTCGCAGGGGAGGGGAGATGAGAGTTCGTAGGGTTTGGAAAACGTATTAAATTTGTTTTAAATTTATTTTTATTTACTTAAAGTGAATGTTTTTTATTTAAAATGAATGATTTTACAGCGCTTGTTTAAAAAACGCTCTAATAGGTCCTATAAAAATGTGAAAGGGCAAGCCTATTACAACGCTTGTATCAAAAGCGATGTAATAGGTCATTTGACTATGAGAAAGCGCAAGGCTTTTACAGCGCTTACACAAGAAGCGCTTTAAAAGCTATGTAACATAAGGTGGGAGCGCTACATTTTACAGCGCTTGTGTTTAAAGCTCTCACAAAGCGCTGTAAAAGGCTATGTGAGAGCGCTTGCATTTACAACGCTTTCTAAAAAAGCATTGTAAAAGAATTGTAAACATTATGTGCAAGCGTATGTGACCCTATATGACCCTACAACAGCGCTTGTAAAAAAAAGCGCTATTGTAGCCTCCGTTATTTTTAAAAAATTATACAACAGCGCTTGTATTTAATAAGCGCTGTAAAAGACGCGCTATAAAATGTCATTTTTGGCGTAGTGTTTGTTGTTGCATGCAAAGGATTTTAGTATGAAAAATGCTAAAATCAATTACCAACTGAGGCCTTAAAATAACAATGATGAGGAATTAAAATAACTCCAAATGGACATGCAAAGAAATAAATGGGATAAAGCTAATAACAAAATATACCTCGGAGCCTAAAAACAAGTTCGTTGGTTGCATGCAAATGAGTTAAATGTGTCACCTTTTACTCCAAAAAGTTAAATTAAAATAGCTAAATCAATGCAAGCATGGTAAAATACGGTCTAATTAAAACTTATAGTTAGAATAAAGATCACAACCAAAATGTAAACCAAATAAAATAGAATTCATTTCGAATTTAACATATTCTCATACGTAATTCTAAATCCTAAAATAATATAAATCCAAGTTTGTCAAACAACGACAGCCTATAACAAAATATAATAAGTTTTTTTCTTCTCTTACTCGTAACTTTTGCCATTATTTGTAGCTTTTTTGTTGAATGGTGGTGATAATGAATAATGGGTTTTGATCAAAATTGATTTTTTATTCTTGGATTCCATTGGATTTATTGAATTGGTATCATTCAATCGACCCTTCAATTATTTTTCCGGTGTTTTGATTTCTTCGGTCTTCATATCTTTTTACTGCGTTTTGAGTTTTATTTTTAGGATTAATTGATCTATTCAACAAAATAATAATGTGATTTTGTTTTTTTTCTTAATTTACTTGTTTTATAAAAAATGATGTTAATTTATGGTTTGTATTTTTAAAATAATACTAACGTATTTTGAAGACCAAATTTAAATGAAAGACAAAAGTTGAAAAACTGAAACAATAAAGGTAAAATCTAAAAAACAAAATTACAAAGATTAAAACTGAATTTGCCTCATACATTATAATAACCAAAGTACTATTAACCAAATAGAAAATTAAATCTAACAAATAATAGTGAATTGAGTGACATAATAAAAACATAAACAAAGGAAAATGATATATAATTGCTTCTTATTATTCAAAGTGTTACTCACATTGATACAATGGAAGAAATTTTGCACTCAAAACAAAATGACAAAAGAAAGTAATTGAAAACAAGAAACCCAATGCCACACACAAACACACAAATGCAATACTAAAAGCACACAGTTCATAGGTCTTATTTAGAACATCCAATAGATAGAGTCATCCTCCTATCCATTGATGTTTGTGATATTTGACCCATAAAATAAAATACCGATTACTAGCTAATTAATCATAATTAGCTAACAAGCTTAATTAATTAGAGGTGTTGTAGCACATTCTCTAGAGAGAAAGAGTTGGTGCTTCCAGCGGTAGAATTATTATCATCCCAAACAACAAAGCCAGGGAGAAATTTGATGAACTCGATAATTATAGGTACACTATGAGAGCTAATTATTGGTAGGACTACAGCCGGAGTGTACTCATCAACTAAATTTTTATAGAGTTCTAGAAGTTGATCTAGAGTTGGATCTTTAAGATCGTAAAATGGATAGTCAACCAAGTCGATAATGTCTTGGTTTTGCAAATATAAGTTGAGGTAGTAGGAATTGAATCCTCTGTTTGGAGCAATGGAAGCCACATTGATGGATAGATGGACATCATTTTTTAATATTCTTATAACTTCCCCAATATAAAAGGAAAATTCATCTCTACTTGATTTGACGACGTCATAATGAATATCAATACCATCAATTAGATTTTCATAGAGATCACGAATGATTCGTTTGATCGAGTGTATGGCATTGTAAATCCATATTGTTTTTTCAGATGGATCGAATGGAAATTCAGAGCCAATACCTCCAATGCTTATAATCACCCTCACATGTGGAATAGTTTCCTTCACCTTTTTCAGCCATTCAATGAGTTCAACGTTCCAAGTGGGATGGAAAATTCCGGTGCCTTTTCCATGTACGTCGTATTCTTCACTAGCAAAACTCAAAATGAAGTCGATATCTTTGAATTTGGAGATGTTATCATCGAATGGAGTTGGTATATCGTGTATGTATTGACGATAAATTTTAGGCGTAACAATGTTACCCTCAGAAGACATTGTGACAATTATAAAAATTTGGAGGAGGAAGTAATAATAAATTTAATGCAACTTACTTGCCTTTTTATGAGTGTTTGAAATGACCAATGCCCTTTTATAAGGCTACATATGTACATATCCAATTTAATATGTGTTGTAATGTGCATTCGTATTAATTGATTAGTTAATTAAATACTAGTAAAAATCTTATATGACTTCCTCTGCTTATCTGGGATTTTTTAAGTCAACTATGAGATAAAAACTATATTTTATTTAGAACTATTTTTTAAGTCAACTATGAGACGAAAACTATATTTTATTTAGAACTAAATAAGTTTTTAATTTTTGTAAAATTTCAGTAATTTGTTTTTTGTCTGTATACAAATTTAATGGGCATTTTTGTTTTTCATCTTGTTGTAGTGTTTTAATTTGTTTTAAATTTATACTTTATGTGTTTGTTGAAATGTTTGAGAATAGCTCATTTAATCAATATTTTGAGTAAGTGATGTATGAAGGCTATCATCAAATTAGACATAATCTCGACCTTATATATAACTTGTCAACTCGTTGATAAATGATCTGTCAGTGATCACCTATACTCGATATAAACAAATACCGATAAATATTATTTTTCAAATATGAATGAGATTAAAGACTGTGAATCTTGCAATATTCTCGATCATTGACCATATGTAGAAGAAATTAGTTTGGTCATTAGGATTAAGGTTTTGTTCTAGTAATCTCTTATTGTCTTTTGAAATATTTATGTGTATCATTAATATGTTTTTTACTTTCTTGTTGATCTTAAAATATGGATGGAGAATGCTACAACCAATGATCAATTTGATTATACTATTCTCATTTAAACATTTAATGAACTTTAGTTTTGTATCCATTTTTTTAAATTACGTGGTTGTTTGGATTGAGTAATTAAAAATTCTAAGCAATTCAAATTCTTCATTTATAAAATAAAAATGTGTGGATCAAACAATTGCTTATTTATATGTTGGCCAATTTTATTAAATTATAAAGTTATGGGGCTAAAATGAAAATTAAATTTGGATCAAAATTGGTATTTTAGAAAAAATGAACGACCATTTTGCATAGTTTAAAAAAAAATTGGGGTCTAATTTGCAAAAATAAGGACTAATGTGCAACTTTGGAAACAAATATTGTCAAAATTGTAAATTTGATAAAATTATGTGACAGTTTTATGATTCATATGCATTATAAAGTAAAGATAAAATTTGAAATTCTTCATTTTTAGGTGGTGTTTTAAATTATCTAAATTTAACTTTAAGGATGTAGGTCATCCATGAATAAGAAACTTTTTTTTTGCTATATTACTACTATTGATTAATAAAATTTAAAGACTTTCTTGAGAAATAAAAAACATATCAATCCATATCAAAATGAGTGACCCGCTTTAAGAAATATATATAAAAGAGAAAAAGTAACACTTTTATTTAATTACCCTAATTTAATATTTGTATATTTACTATTATCATAAATGCAAAGTGAGACATTAACTTGAGATTGATGCTAGTAACATTAAGTAAAATGTCCAATTGAGAAAATCACAAGGATTATTTATTGTAGATTTTTCAAAAAAATCATTAACTTTATAAAGTCTTTATTGTATGAAATTATTGGTATGCAATAACGATTGTTCACACTATGGTTGTTAAGAGGAACTATTTTACTTGGTCACTAGAATTGATCGATTAATTTTGATACATTTCACATGTCTAGATTTTTTTTTATCACAAGTCATGTGTCTAGATGAAATCTACAATGCAATACTCTCAACCAAAATAAAATATTATAAGATACGCGTGCAATTATTCATGTCATCGAGATTAGAAAATATGAATAACTCAATTAATTAAATTAAATATATTATTATAATTTTTCTTTATTACATATTTGTATTATGTTTCTGGCAAAAAAAGAAAATAATTTTAGGTTTACACTATGGTTGTTAGGATAATTAAATAACTACGTTAAAATAGACAATATTTACGTTAAATAATTAAATAACTTTATGTTTACACTATGGTTGTTAGGATAATCTTATGTTTACATTATGCTTATTTATATATTCTTTTTTCCAAACAAAAATAACCATTATACTCACGTGAAAAAATATATACAAAAATGTCGTGTCGCATCTTCAATATGCAAGCGTCTCAAATAATAACTGAGACAACCATGTACTACATTTTATTTTATTTTTTGAATTTAACAAAACAATAATGGTTAATTTAATTAATAAAAAATAATAGAAAAATTAAAAAAAAAACAAAAAAATTTAATAAAAAAAATACATTTAATAGTAAAAAAAATACATAGTTGAATAGAGGTGCCAAAACAAATAAAGGTCCCTAATATTTTGCAGAAAAAATAGCAACATAGTTTTATTTTGTTAATAACTCCCTCTTGTTTTTCTCCTATCTAATAAATAAAAAAAAATAAAATAAAAAAGTCTAAATTTAATAAATAAAAAATAATAAAAATATTTATAAAAAAATTAAACTAATATGAATAAAATAAAACAAAATACATCTAACAGGAAAAACAAAATACGCTGTTGAGTAAATGTGCCAAAACAAATAAAGTGTCCATAATATTTTGCAGATAAAATTGCAACTGTATTTTGTTAACAACACCCTCTTATTTTTTCTCCGATCTAATTAATAAAAAAATAATAATAATAACAAAAATAAAATATTGTTAATTTAATAAAAAATTAATAGGATCCAAACATCATCTTGAAGCAACTCATTCATTTTCCAACTATTTAACTCTTAAGAACCATATTAGGTCACACAACTTTAATTCATACATTAATATTTTATTTAAATTTAATTTTATTACAACTTAAAATATTAATTTAAATATTTTAAATAATATTATTATACATTATTTTAATTTAAATTTAAAATAAAATTGAAATTAAATTCTTATAAAAATTTTTGTTTGAAACAATAAGATGAAAAAATAAGTAAAAAA
>JBBPBP010009778.1:6206050-6231450 GCA_037974735.1 Cicer chorassanicum | reverse complement strand
CCCAAATTTTATAATAAATTATTTTATTAATAAAATATAATTTCAAATAATTAATTTGACGTTAAAGTTATTTTAGAATATATATATTGATTAATTTTCTTTATATGTGTATTTTCTATGACGTTCTAATCATGTACACATTTGACTAAATGAGTGATATAAATAATAAATAC
This sequence comes from Cicer chorassanicum, assembly GCA_037974735.1. Classification (NCBI taxonomy): domain Eukaryota; kingdom Viridiplantae; phylum Streptophyta; class Magnoliopsida; order Fabales; family Fabaceae; genus Cicer; species Cicer chorassanicum. Next base: position 6,231,277 of record JBBPBP010009778.1, on the reverse strand, counting down.
TATATTTTATTATCTTAGATATTTCACTAAAAATAATAGTATTTTAGTGTACATATTTTTAAGAATAAGATTTTATACGATTTTACGTGTATATGTACGTTCGTAATTAATGTGATATTTCCTTGTATGTTTGACTAATGTTAAATGTGCACATATTTATATTTTAATTAATTCTAAGTATCTCATATTTTAGTTATTTATACTTGGGATAGTAATAATATTGTGTTTGATTTCCTTTATTTTTATATACTTGTTGTGGCATTGCGATTTTATATATTTATTATGATTTAGTAATTAATATAAAGTAGCAATGTTATATTTATTTATTTTGTGATTTTGACTACTCTCTCATGATGGTAGTATTTTAATATGAGTATTTTGAAAAATAAGTATAGTTATAGTGACTATTTTGAATATGAGAGTTTCAATTGTTAGTAATATGTATTTTTTTTAAAGGTTAATTATTTTAATTACTTTAATTTATCATATATTAGTTATGAAATATTAGTAATGTTTTGAAAATTAAATGATATTTGGAGGAGTATTAAAAATGAGAAAAATGAGATTAAGTAACTATTAATTTTGTTTTAGCAAAATAAAAATAATAATAGTAATAAAACAAAAAAGTAAATAAAGAGACCAATGGGTTTGACCCATGTGTGAACCCTAATTGTTAACAAAAAAAAATTGTGATAGACTTCCTCTTCTTCTTGAAAGAACGCAACACATCCATTCTCCCTCTTCTCTAAAATTCATTGCCACCAAATCCTTGCCTTTTGAATCGATCCCAACCTTTATCACACACAAAATCGACCACTGAATCCATTTTTGGCATCAGTTTTATCAATCGTTGCTTCGTTTCTTCAGAAACAGCTCTGTTTCTTTCCTTGGGCGAGCTGTTTTTGGCCAATTCCGATCACCACGTTTGTCGTTTCAAAAAACTGACATCGTTTTTGGATTCCTCTCATCGAAACCTATAAAAAGCACTACTCATTTGCATTTTTCAGTGAAGTTGACGTCGGACCCTTACAGCTCTCCGACGAGTCGGTGAGACCTTTTCTGCAGTTTTTCTCTCGTCGTTTTGACTCTATTTTTGTTCCTAAAATTATTATTAATTATTTAATATTTATTTTCATGCTCTGCATAATTTATCAGTCACGTCTCGACGATTTTGTGAACTCGCCATTTATTCGGATTCACTCGCTGTACGTTGAAGATATGAAGTCGCTGTTGATTTTTGTGTTTGAGAAAGCGTCTAAATAAGGTAAGGGGTGAGAGAGCGTTTGAATTCTTGAGTATAATATATTGTGAGATGAATGGGAAAACCGTATTTCCCAACGATTCATCCGGGGCTTGCTACGTACGGCAATAGCCCTTTGAGTGATAAATTAATTAATGCAAAAATATGGAACTTGTGAGATTAAAATATAGAATAGAAATATTTGTAAGGTGTTGATTGATTTAATTTCTATAAATGTGTGGTATTTGATATTATTGTGATATTGGGTGTCGAATTAATTTTATATATATGTTGATTAGATGAGTTTATGTGATCTGATAATAAAAGATGGATGTGTTGTGATAATTTTATGTGATGATGATGATGTATGAATAATAATTGTGATTTCATAAATTTGTGATAAGTTTATGTGATGAGTTACGATTGATGATAGTGATGTTCTAAATTTGTGTTTGAGATGACGGTCTTAATGGAGTATCATAGGCCAACGAGGGGAGAAAATAAATATTGAGAATTTGTGAAGTGGAGATTATTTTGTCATCATATAGGTAGGGCCTGACAAGCCTAGCGATTCCGGGGAAGTACAACTGAATTGAGTCTGATCGTGGCGGTCTGCTGTTGAGCCTTAAGGCAAGATTGTTAGACCTTAGAGGTATTCGGGTGGGGAATTCCTAGGTGACTTGGAGGTAGCACTCCAAATGTCGGGAGCTACCATGCAACACACGTTTACCTCGACTGTCGCGTATATGTGTCTCGGGTTGAGTTGAGGGGATCTATGAGGACAGGGCCAATTTGAATTGTCCGTCCACCGGAATGGTGGCATAGTATCATGGCCTCCTAACCAAGTACTTCAGAGTTAGAATGGTACCACATTGTGAAGTAGAGTCTAAGCTCATGCATAGCATTGCATTTTATTGTGATTGATTTGTTGTGATTAATGTGTATCGCACGTGATTATAATTTCTCTTAGACGATTTGATTATAGTGAAATGTATTGATTTTCCTAGATTTTGACTTTGACTTTATTATGTGATTTTATTCCTTGAATAATGTTTGTTTAATGATACTGTTTATTTATAATCAAATGTGTGTTCTTCTTACTTATATTATACTATTAACATGATTTCAAAACTCACCTCCTTCGTTGTTTGTGTTTGACTGGCTTGGCCCTGCGTTGCGAAATCGCAGTTATTACAGGTTAATGAGTCTTGAAGTTCCAGTTGGGAGGAACCCCGCTCTGATAGGTGATACCGGGAATAAGGGTTGTAATTTGTATTTTACTTATTTAATTTGAAAAGACTTTTGTATGAAAAACATTATAAGTACTAGTAAGTTTTTAGAATTAAATCAAGTAATTATACTTAAATCAAGCTCATTGAGATTGCACTGTTTTAATTGGGGAACAAAGTTGAATTGTTACATGTGTATTTAGAGAAACATAATATCCTAAATTAGATATAAAAGTTTTTATTTTCTTGAGCAAATTTTCTTTATCCGCTGCGAGTGTTGTTCAAATAATTTAGTAATAACTATTATAAATGCTATTTTCGGGTTTAGGGTGTCACATTTCACCAATATAAACAAAAAAAAAAATGAAAACTGAGTTTACAAGCAAAAGAATAAAACCTAATAGAAAATAAAAAGCCCCGAAAACAATATGAAAAGCGACAATCTCAAAACAACTTTTATGATCAAAATTCATTTTATAAATAGTTAGTATTGAAACAGAATATAATAAAATTTTAAAAGAATATTTATTATTTTAATTTTAATTTTAATCATGATTGTGGAAAATCAAATAAATCAGGCGAAGACAGTAAATTAGATAATCAGAAAATAAAATCCAAATAACAATAGCATAGACAGTGGGTGTTCGCAAATAATTTAAGAATGACAGAAAACTAACCAGAGAAGAGGAGATGCCTTGTAAATAGATACTTTAATCTGATAACAATAGTATTGGTTCCTCCTTTTTTTTTTCCCTTAAGACTAAAGCTTATCTATTCTACGATAATGGGAATGGTGTATTTTATTGTAAGATTGCGGCTGTACTGTTTTGATGTGAGAAGGTATGAGTTTGTGAAAAAGAGCATGCGGCAATTCCTGTTTTTATATATTTAATACAAATTCAATATTATCAATATTAATAATTTAAATAAATCACAAAGGCAAACACATAAGACAACCACATAGAAGTTATCACACCACAACAAACACACTTATAATAATAATTTATCATAATATTACTAAAATATTTTAATAAGAAATCTACGGAGTCATAATATTATTAAAATATTTTAATTGGAAATCTGGGGCGTTACAGTGTGCGAGAGATTTATGTGGTTTTGCTAATTGGCAGCACTTCTAAATAGGTTACAGAATAGTATGTCACGAATTCAAAATTAATTTAGGTCTATTAATTTCGTTTATGGCAAATTCAATTTATTACTTAGGCTATTAATAAATATTATTAGGCTATTATATGGAGAATTAAATTTATGGGCATCATCATCATTATTATATTTAATATATAATTAATATAGTTATTATATATTTATACTTACATAAAAATTAATTTATATAATAAAAGTCTAGATGTAACACCCCAAATTTTATAATAAATTATTTTATTAATAAAATATAATTTTAAATAATTAATTTGGCGTTAAAGTTATTTTAGAATATATATTGATTAATTTTCTTTATATGTGTATTTTCTATGACGTGCTAATCTTGTACACATTTGACTAAATGAGTGATATAAACAGTATCTCTATCATTGATTTTTTTTTCTCCTTGATTATATATGAAGTATGTTTTATAAAGTGATTGATTGTAAATCTATTATAATGTCAATAAGTTGTTAAATTGTTAGATGTGTTTAATATTTTAAAAATTGTTCTCCGTATCAGACTTAAGTTAAATTTGTTGAATGTTTGGTGATAGGATCTAAACTTTATTTTAAGGAGTAAAACTTATAATATTTTGTTTGAAAGAAATAGTTGGGATTGACAATATACTTGGAAGGTGTTTCATTTAAACCAACTAAATGAACTAAGTTATTATTAACTAAATCTATATGTTATGTGTTATATGTAAATTATAGTGAGTAACTCTATGATATTTTCTTTCATTATTGAGTGAAAAATGTGATATGTGTTTAATTGATTTATAGTGTCATGTTAGCCTATCAAGCTAAGTTAATTGGTTTTAACATATTGTGCTTGAATGAGTAGTGAATGCCTTAAAAATACTTATAGACTAAGTTTGAATCATGAGGGTAGTTAGTTAGATATTCATTCGCGTATCGTAAACTACAAATTTCGAGGACGAAATTCGTTTAACGAGGGGAGAACTGTAACACCCCAAATTTTATAATAAATTATTTTATTAATAAAATAGAATTTTAAATAATTAATTTGGCGTTAAAGTTATTTTAGAATATATATTAATTAATTTTCTTTATATGTGTATTTTCTATGACGTGCTAATCTTGTACACATTTGACTCAATGAGTGATATATATAATAAATACTATATTTTATTATCTTAGATATTTCGCTAAAAATAATAGTATTTTAGTGTACATATTTTTAAGAATAAGATTTTATGCGATTTTACGTGTATATGTTCGTTCGTAATTAATGTGATATTTTCTTGTATGTTTGACTAATGTTAAATGTGCACGTATTTATATTTTAATTAATTCTAAGTATCTCATGTTTTAGTTATTTATACTTGGGATAGTAATAATATTGTGTTTGATTTCCTTTATTTTTATATACTTGTTGTGGCATTGCGATTTTATATATTTATTATGATTTAGTAATTAATATAAAGTAGCAATGTTATATTTATTTATTTTCTGATTTTGACTGCTCTCTAATGATGGTAGTATTTTAATATGAGTATTTTGAAAATAAGTATAATTATAGTGACTATTTTGAATATGAGAGTTTCAATTGTTAGTAATATGTATTTATTTTAAAAGTTAATTATTTTAATTACTCTAATTTATCATATATTAGTTATGAAATATTAGTAATGTTTTGAAAATTAAATGATATTTGGAGGAGTATTAAAAATGAGAAAAATGAGATTAAGTAACTATTAATTTTGTTTTAGCAAAATAAAAATAATAATAGTAATAAAACAAAAAAGTAAATAAAGAGACCAATGGGTTTGACCCATGTGTGAACCCTAATTGTTAAAAAAAAAAATGTGATAGACTTCCTCTTCTTCTTGAAAGAACGCAACACATCCATTATTCCTCTTCTCTAAAATTCATTGCCACCAAATCCTTGCCTTTTAAGTCGATCTCAACCTTTATCCCACACAAAATCGGCCATTGGATCAATTTTTGCATCAGTTTTATCAATCGTTGATTCGTTTCTTCAGAAACAGCTCCGTTTCTTACCTTAGGAGACCTGTTTTTAGCCGAATCCGATCACCACGTTTGTCGTTTCAAAAAACTGACATCATTTTTGGATTCCTCTCGTCAAAGCCTATAAGAAGCACTACTCATTTGCATTTTTCAGTGAAGTTGACGTCAGACCCTTACGGCTCTCCGACGAGTCGGTGAGACCTTTTCTGCAGTTTTTCTCTCGTCGTTTTGACTCTATTTTTGTTCCTAAAATTATTATTAATAATTTAACATTTATTTTCATGCTCTGCATAATTTATCAGTCACGTCTCGACAATTTTTGTGAACTCGCCATTTATTCGGATTCACTGGCTGTACGTTGAAGATATGCAGTCGCTGTTGATTTTTGTGTTTGAGAAAGCGTCTAAATAAGGTAAGGGGTGAGAGAGCGTTTGAATTCATGAGTATAATATATTGTGAGATGGATGGGAAAACCGTATTTCCCAACGATTCATCCGGGGCTTGCTACGTACGACAGTAGCCCTTTGAGTGATAAATTAATTAAAAAATATGGAACTTGTGAGATTAAAATATGGAATAGAAATATTTGTAAGGTGTTGATTGATTTAATTTCTATAAATGTGTGGTATTTGATATTATTGTGATATTGGGTGTCGAATTAATTTTATATATAAGTTTGATTAGATGAGTTTATGTGATTTGATAATAAAAGATGGATGTGTTGTGATAATTTTATGTGATGATGATGATGTATGAATAATAATTGTAATTTCATAAATTTGTGATAAGTTTATGTGATGAGTTACGATTGATGATAGTGATGTTCTAAATTTGTGTTTGAGATGACGGTCTTAATGGAGTATCATAGGCCAACGAGGGGAGAAAATAAATATTGAGAATTTGTGAAGTGGAGATTATTTTGTCATCATATAGGTAGGGCCTGACAAGCCTAGCGATTCCGGGGAAGTACAACTGAATTGAGCCTGATCGTGGCGGTCTGCTGTTGAGTCTTAAGGCAAGATTGTTAGACCTTGGAGGTATTCGGGTGGGGAATTCCTAGGTGACTTGGAGGTAGCACTCCAAATGTCGGGAGCTACCATGCAACACACGTTTACCTGACTGTCGCGTATATGTGTCTCGGGTTGAGTTGAGGGGATCTATAAGGAAAGAGCCAATTTGAATTGTCCGTCCACCGGAATGGTGGCATAGTATCATGGCCTCCTAACCAAGTACTTCAGAGTTAGAATGGTACCGCATTGTGAAATAGAGTCTAAGCTCATGCGTATCATTGCATTTTTGTGTGATTGTTTGTTGTGATTAATATGTATTGTGAGCGATGATAATTTCGTAGATGATTTGATGTTATTGTGAAAGGTATTGATTTCCCTTGGTTTTGACTTTATAATGTTATGTTTTTCCTTGAAAAGTGGTTGTCTAATGATACGGTTTATTTATGATTAATTGCGTGTTCTCCTTATTTATATAAATTATTATATAATATTTTGGGGTTTAGGGTATCACACCTAACGTACTTGTTATGACAGACACAACAATGAACTCGCCAAAAACTGAATTTTATGTAACTCCACTATGGATGACGAAGATATGTGGCAATAGTTGAAGATGCTATTTATTTTGACACATCTATTCAACCGCACTAAGTATGTATTTTTTTTCTATTAAATGTATTTTGTTTTTTTATTTTGACACATATACTCAACCGCAGTCATAAATTTTTTTCATTATTTTTTATTTATTAAATTAACATTATTTTATTTTTATTATTATTATTTTCTATTTATTAGATCGGAGAAAAAATAAGAGGGAGTTATTATGCAAAATATCAGGGACACGTTATTTGTTTTGACATATCTATTCAACCGCACTAAGTTTTGATGTAGTTTTTTTTTTCTATTAAATGTATTTTGTTTTATTTTATTAATATTATTTTTTTAAAAATATTTTTATTATTTTTTATTTATTAAATTAACAATTATTGTTTTGTTAAATTGAAAGAAAAAAAATTAAAACGTAGTACATGGTCGCGCAAGCTACCTCTTATTGAAGACAAAAAATTATTCACTGAGCTATATTGGGGATGCGACGTCCGTGCAAAAAATAAAGTCATTTTGATATATATTTTTCAATGTGGGATATAATGGTTAATTTTTTTTGAAAAAGATGATATATAAATAAAAAATCCAAAATATTGCATCAAACAAAAAAGGTTACTAAATAATTGCGATAAAATATTGCATTTTTATATGCAAGGTTTATATAATTAATGAAAAACGACTAATTACTATAACTAACTATAATTTGTATAACTAATTAACTAACTATTATATCTTATATCTCATTGCAAATTGAAATGTGCATAATATACTTCTAGCTTAGAAAATTCAAAATACACAAATGTCAAAAATCCAACAACCGGTGAAAATAGTATTTAGCTAGCTAGCTAAATGAATAGTATTTACAATCATGAGTTAGCTAGCTAGCTAAATCTAACGACTGATTAAAGTAGTTTTTTAGTTTTACCAACACACCCCTAATGCACAACATTATTGAACTTGGTCAAAAATATAAATGATGGGTGGTTCAGTTGATAGACTTTGATACTATATTACTTTTCTTGATATAAGTTACTAATGAGAGACAAGTGAATAAAAGAAATAAAAATTATATTGACTAGTGAGAAAATGATAAAATGATTTACATCAAATGATAGACAAGGCTTATGTACTTATGTAGCTAATGAGAAACAACTCATTAATACTTGTTTAAGTGCGCAAAGGATGTTCGATAAAGTCTCTATTGTATGAAATCATTGGTATGCAATAACGAATGTTCACACTATGGTTGTTAAGAGGAACTATTTTACTTGCTCACTAGAATTGATCAATTAATTTTGCAACATGTCACATGTTTAGATATTTTTTTAATCACAAATCATGTGTCTAGATGAAATCTACAATGTAATACTCTCAACCCAAATAAAATATTATAAGATACGCGTGCAATTATTTATGTCATCGAGATTAGAAAATATGAATAACTCAATTAATTAAATTAAATATATTATTATAATTTTTCTTTATTTCATATTTGTATTATTTTTCTGGCAAAAAAAGAAAATAATCATATGTGTACATTATGGTTGTTAGGATAATTAAATAATTACGTTAATATAGACAAAACAAAATATTGAGATTTTTATTTATATATTCTCTTTTTTAATGAACTCTGTCGCATCTCTAATATGCGACCACATGAAATAATCATCGGGATGCAACCATGTACTACATTTTAATTTTTTTTTTTTTGAATTTAACAAAACAATAATTGTTAATTTAATAAATAAAAAATAATAAAAATATTTTAAAAAACAAAATACTATTAATAAAATAAAATATATTTAATAGAAAAAAATACATGGTTGAGTAGACGTGACAAAACAAATAAGGGTCCCTAATATTATGCACATAAAATAGCAACACAATTTTATTTTGTTAATAACTCCCTCATGTTTTTCTCCTATCTAATAAATAAAAAATAATAAAAATAAAATAGTGTTAATTTAATAAATAAAAAATTATAAAAATATTTATAAAAAAATTAAAATAATATTAATAAAATAAAACAAAATACATTTAACAGAAAAAACAAAATAGCGGTTGAGTAAATGTGCCAAAACAAATAAAGTGTCCATAATATTTTGCAGATAAAATAGCAACTGTATTTTGTTAACAACCCCCGCCTAGTTTCCCGATCTAATAAATAAAAAAATAATAATAATAAAAATAAAATATTGTTAATGTAAAAAAAGTAATAACAAAAATATTAAAAAAAAAACAAAATTATATTAATAAAATCAAACAAAATACATTTAATAGATCAAGAGAACTCAACATAGTGCCGCATCATCTTGAAGCAACCCATTCATTTTCCAACCGTTTAACTCTTAAGAACCATATTAGGTCTCACAACTTTAATTCATATATTAATATTTTATTTAAATTTTATTTTTATTACAGCTTATAATATTTTTTTAAATATTTTAATTAATATTATTATATATAATTTTAATTTTAATTTAAAATAAAATTGAACTTAAATTTTTATAACATTTTTTGTTTGAATTAATAAGATGAAAAAATAAGTAAAAAAATATTGTTAATAGAAGCTTAGAGAAAAAAAACATGTGTAACAAAAATTGTGAAAGAAAAAGTAAGAGTAAGAAAAACAAATTGTTCTAATTAATAAATTAACTTTAAAAAACACTAACGGTCATAAATTAAAAAAAGTAAATGATCATAAATTAATAAAAAATCAATAAAATAAAGTTATTATTACTAAATTGTGAAAGTATCGTTACTGACCTACCTGTTATGACAATTCGACACATCTCTAACAGTGACAACTAAATTTTATGTAACTCCACTACTCAACCGCACTAAGTATGTATTTTTTCTATTAAATGTATTTTGTTTTATTTTATTAATATTATTTTAATTTTTTTATAAATATTTTTTTAATTTTTATTTATTAAATTAACAATATTTTATTTTTATTATTATAATTTTAATTTATTAGATAGGAGGAAAAATAGGAGGGAGTTGTTATGCAACATATTAGGAACATGTTATTTGTTTCACACATCCGCTTAACCGCACTGAGTTTTGATGTAGTTTTATTTTCTATTAAATGTATTTAATTGAAATTTATTAATATTATTTTGTTTTTATTTAATTTTTTTATTATTTTTATTTTTAAATTAACAATTATTGTTTTGTTAAATTCAAAAAAAAAAAAATTAAAATGTAGTGCATGGTCACGGATGCGACCTCTTATGGAAGACAAAAATTATTCCTTCACGTATCTTGGGGATGCGACGTCCGTGCAAACAAATAGAGTATTTTGATATATATATTTTTTTCAATGTGAGATATAATGGTTAATTTTTTTGAAAAAGATGATATAAGTAAAAAATCCAAACAATTGCATCAAACAAAAAAGGTAATTAAATAATTGCATTAAATAGACAAAAAAATATTGATCAAACAAAAGGGTAATTAAATGATTTTTATATGCAAGGTTTATATAATTAATGAAAAACGACTAATTACTATAACTAACTATAATTTTATACTTCATTTGTATAACTAATTAACTAACTCTTATATTTTATATCTCATTGCAAATTGAAATGCGCATAATATACTTCTAGCTTAGAAAATTCAAAATACATAAATGTCAGAAATTAGACGACCGATGAAAATAGTATAAAATCTAGAAATACATCGGCAATGAAATTTTTTTCAAATTTTTTTAAAAATGATTTAGTAGAATAATTGAAAATATTTATATTGAAAGTAAAGTAAATTCTATATTGATAAAATAGTTAAAGATACAAAATGAATACATGATATGTTCTATATATAAAGTTAGACTTAACAGACTAACCACTTAGAAACTAACTCTAATACCATATTAGGTTTTTGAGTTTTACGAACACACCCCTCCTACACAACATTATTGAGCTTGGTCAAAAATATAAATGATAGGTGGTCCGATTAATAGACTTTGATACCATATTACTTTTCTTGATATAAGTTACCGATGAGAGACAAGTGAATAAAAGAAATAGAAATCATATTGACTAGGAGAGAATGATAAAATGATTTACATCCAATGATAGACAAGGCTTATGTAGCTAATGAGAAACAACGGATTAATATAACTAATTAGCTAATGTGCTTAACTTTTATAACTAATTAACTAATATGTCTAAAAACTATATTAGTATTATAGGTTAATGAAATTTTAAGATTTTATGATCAAAAGTGTCACACCCTGAACCACTTACATATATAATTTTCTTTTCATATTTCATAAGTAAGAACTACCAAATAAAATTTTTCCTCAATTTTAAAATACATTCAAGATATAAGATGTCACAAGACAATTCATTCATCACAAGATTGCAAAGTAAAAATATTAATTAAACCATAATCGTAGAAAATTCAAGCGATTAAACCATAAACCAATATATAGCAAAACGTGGATAATTAATGAAATAACTCAACCTTGATGTAACCTATCAAAGCTGAATCCCGTAAGTTTTGATGTATAAAATGCCACAATTATTGCACATAAAATGAAATAGTAAATCATCAAACATTATCGACTTCTACTGATCACCTGTGCTTGAAGGAACATTTGCATCATCGTAGCGTCAATCACAAACAAAACATAACGTCAGTATATCGAAATCAATACAATGGTACAAAGGAATAACAAACTTGCAACTCATATACCACATAAAATATCACATTTAACACATAATTAGACATATCATAGGTCACTTCATAATTCATGTATAAATGATATCAATGATGGGGAATAAACACAAAAACACAATAACATGTAATACGGATATAAAATTCCCCCAACTTGCAAGAACTCGTGAGGAGCAACAACAAATATATGGCAGCAAATTAATCAAAATAAAAGAGCCTAAAGAACACCGATATTTTAACGTGGAAAACCCCTCAATGCAAGAGTAAAAATCACGGGTCGTCCAGACTAAAGAAATAGCTCCACTATAATCAAATAAGGGTACAAGAGAGTCTCAAAAAGATGCACAAAGTGTGCCTACAACCAACCAAAATAACAAAGCACTAAAGCTTATAAGTGAAAAGCAAGAAGAAGTAAAACATCTAAAAACGTGCTACTGTGCGAGCCTGATTTCTCCCTCTCTCCAGATGTCGTTTCGCCGATCCGACCGTTGAAAACGAAGCTCTGAATAATGCAAACCTACCGTCCAAATGTCAGCCCGATCCAACGGTTAACGAATGCGCAATCGATGTTTTTCTGAGACTCATTTAACAAAATCGGGAATAGGGTTTACTCTTCTCTTTTCTCTCTTGGTGGCTGTCTTTCCTCTCAAAATAGTCTCTCTCTTACAACCCTAATTAGACCACTCTCCACTTAAATAAGTGAGACACATAGACTACAATATTTAGGCCTTTCTCCACATAGGAAGGGAGCCCAATACCCAACAATCAATACATTGTTATGCTCACTTGATGCAACACTTCAATGTCATATGATACCAAAATTACTTTAAAGTACTCGGTAGGTAGACACACTACTATGTCACCGCATAAGTGGTCTCTCGATCACATATGCAAACATGTCATCACATACTCGGTTGACTCATCCCAAGACTCATATAAATGACTGCTAGGATTTAACCAAGGTTGCACGACGACTCTCGACATTTAAAAAATTAACCCAAGTCACATTCCCTAGAATCCCTCGAGGTCTCTGATCTCCTCCTCAAGCTCGAGAATTACCTCCACCATTAGGTTTATTGAGTTGTACTTTCCAAACATAAGATCAAAGATCCCGACGTCGCTAATAAATTCTTATGTATGTTGGGTAGAATTTATCACATATATCTTCCTTCCCTCAACGTCTTAAGTCAATCCTTATGCAAAGGGAGTCATCATAGACACGAGTCAGATATAACAAATGTTCATAATTTACATAATGCAACATGTCACTTGCCGCATCACAGTTCAAATCACATACATGTATCACATTTCATATCAATATCATAGTTCATATCACATATCATATTATGATTATTAATAACATGTTCAAGTAATATGAATAATTACCGCAACATGTTAATGAATAATTACCACACATCATAATATCTAACCATAATAATTTATATATCATATTAAGATTGAGTTGCACAATGAACCTAACTCACAATACCACATAAATATCTCTCTAACGGACACAGGTAAATTCAATTCTCATGACGAAGAAATTAATTTCAAGGTATTTTTCAACCATTATGCGTGAAACGACTGCACATTCTCCACACGGTGAAGAAAGTCAAAATGAGCTGACTCAATTTTTTCCACCCATTGCAATATTATTATTTTTAAATAATTAAACTACTCAGAACTCATCATAAATATTAACAAACATCTCTAAATGACAAAATAGAGAAAATATGATTTTATATTTCTCACATCGTAAAAGAAATTTTGTTAATCAATATTTTTAGAGTTGAATGTTAATCAATATATTTGTAGCTTTTTTGTTGAATGGTGGTGATAATGAATAATGGGTTTTGGTCAAAATTGATTTTTTATTCTTGGATTCAATTGGATTTATTGAATTGGTATCATTCAATCGACCCTTCAATTTTTTTTCCTGTGTTTTGATTTCTTCGGTCTTCATATCTTTTTACTGCGTTTTGATTTTTATTTTTAGGATTAACTGATCTATTCAACAAAATAAAAATGTGATTTTTTTTTTTTCTTAATTTACTTGTTTTATAAAAAATGATGTTAATTTATGGTTTGTATTTTTAAAATAATATTAGTTAGATTAAAATCGAGGTTGATTAAAATACATTAATAAATGCAAGTTATCGTGTTACATTAACCAATTTTGAAGACCAAATTCAAATGAAAGACCGAAGTTGAAAAATCTGAAACAATAAAGATAAAATCTAAAAAACAAAATTACAAAGATTAAACCTGAATTTGCCTCATACATTATAATAACCAAAGTACTATTAACCAAATAGAAAATTAAATCTAACAAATAATAGTGAATTGAGTGACATATAAAAACATAAACAAAGGAAAATGATATATAATTGCTGCTTATTATTCAAAGTGTTACACACATTGATACAATGGAAGAAATTTTGCACTCAAAACAAAATGACAAAAGAAAGTAATTGAAAACAAGAAATCCAATGCCACACACAAACACAAATGCAATACTAAAAGCACACAATTCATAGGTCTTATTTAGAACATCCAATAGATAGAGTCATCCTCCTATCCATTTATGTTTGTGATATTGGACTCATAAAATAAAATACAGATTACTAGCTAATTAATCATTATTAGCTAACAAGGTTAATTAATTAAAGGTGTTGTAGCACATTCTCTAGAGAGAAAGAGTTCGTGCTTCCAACGGTAGAGTTATTATCATCCCAAACAACAATGCCAGAGAGTAAATTTTTTTGGATGAGGTATTTGATGAACTCGATAATTATAGGTAAACTATCAGGGCTAATTATTGGTAGGACTATAGCCGGAGTGTACTCATCAACTAATTTTTGATAGAGTTCTACAAGTTGTTTTAGAGTTCGTGGTTTAAGATTGTAGAATTGATAGTCAACCAAGTGGATAATGTCTTGGTTTTGCAAATATAAGTTGAGGTAGTAGGATTGGAATCGTTCGTTTGGAGCAGTGGAAGCCACTTTGATAGATAGATGGATATCATTTTTTAGTATTCTTATAATTTCCCTAATACAAAAAGAAAATTCATCTTCACTTGATTTGATGACGTCATAATGAATATCAATACCATCAATTACATTGTAATAGAGATCATGGACAATCCGTTTGATCGAGTGTATGGCACTGTAAATCCATATATCTTTTTCAGATGGATCAAATGGAAATTCAGAGCCAACACCTCCAATGCTTATAACCACCCTCGCATGTGGAATAGTTTCCTTCACCTTTTTTACCCATTCAATATTGAGTTCTTCAACGTTCCATGTGGGATGGAAATTTCCGGTGCCTTTTCCATTTACATCGTATTCTTCACTAGCAAAGCTCAAAATGAAGTCGATATGTTTGAATTTGTAGATGTTATAATCGAATGGAGGTGGTATATCGTGTATGTATTGACGATAAATGCTAAACTGGACATTCCCATTGTTACCCGCAGAAGACATTGTGACAATTATAAAAATTTGGAGGAGGAAGTAATAATAAATTTAATGCAACTTACTTGCCTTTTTATGAGTGTTTGAAATGACCAATGCCCTTTTATAAGGCTACATATGTACATATCCAATTTAATATGTGTTGTAATGTGCATTCGTATTAATTGATTAGTTAATTAAATACTAGTAAAAATCTTATATGACTTCCTCTGCTTATTTGGGATTTTTTAAGTCAACTATGAGATGAAAACTATATTTTATTTAGAACTAAATAAGTTTTTAATTTTTGTAAAATTTCAGTAATTTGTTTTTTTATCTGTATACAAATTTAATGGACATTTTGGTTTTTCACCTTGTTTTAGTGTTTTAATTTGTTTCAAATTTATACTTTATGTGTTTGTTGAAATGTCTGAGAATAGCTCATTTAGTCAGTATTTTGAGTAAACGATGTATGAAGGCTATCATCAAATTAGACATAATCTCGGCCTTATATATAATTTGTCAACTCGTGGTTAAATGATTAGTCAGTGATCACCTATACTCGATATAAACAAATACCAATAAATATTATTTTCCAAATATGAATGAGATTAAAGACAGTGAATCCTGCAATATTCTCCATCGATCATATGTAGAACAAATTAGTTTGGTCATTAGGATTAAGGTTTTGTTCTGGTAATCTCTTATTGTCTTTTGAAATATTTATTTGTATCGTTAACATGTTTTTTACTTTCTTGTTGATCTTAAAATATGGATGGAGAATGCTACAACCAATGATCAATTTGATTATACTATTCTCATTTTAACATTTAATGAACTTTAGTTTTGTATTCATTTTTTTTAAATTAAGTGTGTGTTTGGGTTGAGTAATTAAAACTATTCTTCATTTATAAAATTTATTGTTTGGATCGAACAATTGCTTATTTATAAGTTGGCCAACTTTATTAAATTTTAAAGTTTTGGGGCTAAAATGAAAATTAAATTTGGATCAAAATTAGAATTTTGGAAAAAATGAAGGACCATTTTGCATATTTTTGGACCAATTTGCAAAATTTAAAAAAAAAATTGGGGTCTAATTTGCAAAACTAAGGACTATTGTGCAACTTTTGAAACATATATTGTCAAAATTGTAAATTTGATAAAATTATATGACCGTTTCATAATTCATATGTATTATAGAGTAAAGATAAATTTTGAAATTATTAATTTTTAGGTAGTGTTTTAAATTATCTAAATTTAACTGAAAAAATAACTCATGAAATCCCTTCATTTTAAAAATTCTCCAAATTTATTACCCAAACAAGATAATTTGCAATGAAAGATTTGAATTTCTATAAAAAATTATCTCATCTAAACACACTCTAAGGATATAGGTCATCCATGAATTCGAAACCTTTTTGTACTATACTACTACTATTGATTAATAAAATTTAAAGACTTTCTTGAGAAAAAGAACTTATCCATCCATACCATAATGAGTGACCCACTCTAAGAAATATATATAAAAGAGAAAAAATCATAAATGCAAAGTGAGACATTAATTTGAGATTGATGCAAGTAACATTAACTAAAATGTCCAATTAAGAAAATCACAAGGGTTATTTATTTAGATTTTTCAAAAGAATATATGATAAAGTTCCACCATAAAAATGATGTATCCATACTTATTTTGACGATAACAAATAATATAATACACAATTTATCAATTTGATACGTGTTTAAGTGGGCAAAGGATGTTCAATAAAGTCTTTATTGTATGAAATTATTGGTATGCAATAACGATTGTTCACACTATGGTTGTTAAGAGGAACTATTTTACTTGGTCACTAGAATTGACCAATTAATTTTATGTGTCTAGATGAAATCCACAATGTAATACTCTCAACCAAAATAAAATATTATAAGATACGCGTGCAATTATTTGTCATCGAGATTAGAAAATATGAATAACTCAATTAATTAAATTAAATATATTATTATAATTTTTCTTTATTTCATATTTGTATTATGTTTCTGGCAAAAAAAAGAAAATAATCTTATGCTTACACTGTGGTTGTTAAATTAAATAATTACGTTAAGTAATTACGTTAAATAATTAAATAATCTTATGTTTACACTATAATTGTTAGGATAATCTTATATTTACACTATGCTTATTTATATATTCTCTTTTTCAAAAAAAAATTAACGATTATACTCACGTGAAAAAATATATACCAAAATACTCGGTCGCATTTTCAATATGCAACCACCTAAAATAATAACCGGGATGTGATCATGTACTACATTTTAATTTATTTTTTTGAATTTAACAAAACAATAATTGTTAAGTAAATAAATAAAAAATAATAAAAATATTTTAAAAAATAAAATACTATTAATAAAATAAAACAAAATACATTTAATAGAAAAAAAATACATGGTTGAATAGACGTGTCAAAACAAATAAAGGTCCTTAATATTTTGCAGAAAAAATAGCAACACAATTTTATTTTGTTAATAACTCCCTCTTATTTTTCTCCTATCTAATAAATAAAAAATAATAAAAATAAAAATACAATAGTGTTAATTTAATAAATAAAAAATAAAAAAAAAATTAAAATAATATTAATAAAATAAAACAAAATACATATAACAAAAAAACAAAATAGGCGGTTGAGTAAATGTGTCCAAACAAATAAAGGGTCCCTAATATTTTGTAGATAAAATAGCAACTATATTTTGCTAACAAGTCTCTCTTATTTTGTCTCCGATCTAATAAATAAAAATTAATAAAAATAATAATAATAAAAATAAAATATTGTTAATGTAATAAAAAAGTAATAATAAAAATATTTAAAAAAACAAAATTATATTAATAAAATTAAACAAAATAGATTTAATAGATCCGGAGAACTCAACATGGGTTCATTAAATAGAACCCACTTTGCCACATTGGAACTCATTCATTTTCCAACAGTTTAACTCTTAAAAATCATATTAGGTCGCACAACTTTAATTCATACATTAATATTTTATTTAAATTTAATTTTATTATGACTTAAAATATTAATTTAAATATTATAATTAATATTATTATACATTATTTTAATTTAAATTTAAAATAAAATTGAACTTAAATTTTTGTAACAATTTTTTTTTTGAAAAAATAAGTAAAAAAGTATTGTTAATAGAAGTTTAGAGAAAAAAACTTGTATAACAAAAATTGTGAAAGAAAAGGTAAGAGTAAGAAAAACAAATTCTTTAAATTAATAAAAAAATGTATTTCATATACAAATTAACTGTATAAAAAAGGAACGAGTAATAAAATAGCAGATTGACAATATAGAAAAGAAAAAAAAAAGATATATAGAAGAGTGAACATATATATGAAAGAGAAGATTAGAGAATAAGGTCACTTAACATAGAGAATAGGCAATATGTTAAGCTTGATAATCTATAATATGGTTTGCAACAATTTGGTCAATCTGAAAGTGTAGGAAAAAATTCATTTTTCGTAAAAATTCCCCTAAAGTCACTACAAGAAATACATGTATTTCACATTTTTTTTAATGATTTATAAGGAACAAAATTTAATCAAAAAAACACTCATTGAAAACGTTTTTTGAAGGCTTAACTCTTGAGAAACCGTTTTCCATGGATTTGTGAGGAATTCGCTCATCGGAAACTCCTTTTTTTTTCAAGGGTCGCGCCTATCGTATATATCTTAGGGAAAAATGAAATTTGCTTGTAGTGAACGAATTGCATTATGGAAAATAGAAAATTTGACCCTAAATTCCACAATTATCTATATATCCCCCAAAAGTAAGTGAAAATACCATAATATTTTCGTATATATTACGTCAAAATTTTTATTTTTATCGGAAAACTTTTTTCAAGTTTTCCGGTACAGACCACCACTCTGGAAAATTTGGAAAAAGTTTTCCGGTAGTTCCGGAAATTTTTTTTCAAGTTTTCCGGAAATAATGAACTACCGGAAAACTTGTTAGTGACTTTTCCGGAAGTTACAGGAAAACTTCACCCACAAGTTTTCCGGTAGTTTTAGACTTTTATTTTATTTTAATTTTTTTATTATATTAGTATTTAATTAATTTATTTGATTTTAACAATACTTTTTTTTCGGTGGTAGAGAGGTAAAGACGACAAAGTTATAGCCACGAGCGACTTTTGGCCAAGACCATCCCAAAATTTTCAATAATTTTTTAAGTGATTCAAAAAAAATTAATAAAATTTAAATTTTGTAAAAAAAAAATAAAACAAATGATGATATTTTTGACATTTTCAAAAAATTGTGGGGTATAGGGATAAAAGTGGGGGTACAAGATCAAATTTTCTGGAAAATATTAAGCTTTTATTATGTGATGGTTTCATACATAAACGTTTTAACTATGTTTACTATAGCTGTGAATTTGACAAGCCCACTAATTATTAGCCACAACCCACATGTTGGAGGGTCAAAAAATTTCATATTTAAAAAAGGCTTCAAAAAAGAAAGCCCCTAAAATTTTGTGGGCTTAGCGGGCATATGAGCTGACTTTTTCAAAAAAAAAAAATTGATTTTTTTATAAAAAAAATTGACATATTTTTTCTCGAAAATTTTCTAATTCGATAAAAAAAAATCGATTTTTTTCGAGAAAATGTTTTTAAATTTTTTCTTACAAATTTTTTGAGAAAAAAATGTTTATTTAATTTTTTCCGAGAAAAATAAATTTCAAAAATTTTTCAAGGAAAAAATCTCAAAATTAACCAAATTTTGGGCCTATGAGCCCCCTCTATTAAGCCTACAAAAAATAATGAAATAATGGGCTGGGGTTTTAAAAATATTATTTTAATAGGGGCCTAATATTATGGGCTTAGTAAAAAAAACTAAAAGGAACTTTGGAGTTTGGGGCTTTTTTGACAGCTCTAGGCATGTGTTGAATACTTTGATACAAATATCATGGGTCTTCCAATTGATTATATACTACATTTAATTCTAACTGAAATAGCTTATATAAACATGCTATTTGTGCCTTTGGGAATTAGGGTTCTTGTTTCCAACGAAAGATCGTGATTTTAAAACATTTTTAACTATACTTCTACTAATGAATGAAATTTGAAGATGAATGAAATCAAAAGTAGAGATGAAAAATTAGTAAGGTCTCATCAAGTTCACATATATCATAGTGTCTTAAATCTAACGTCTCAAATTCTCAAACTACTGATTTATGTGAACTTTTTGTTATTTAAGCTTCACTACAAAAATCACATTTTTTAAAATCATTTAAGGATAACTTTGGGATTAAACCTAAGTTACTTAAGTTTGAAATTATAGGTTCGTTCACGTGATAGAGTCTAGCATGTCAAATATTAAAATCACTCAACATGTAGATAGAAGAATATATTTTTATTAATTTCAACATTTAACTTAAACACGCCATCGATGGCGTATCATTTTCCAACAAAAATAGAATTTTTAGAAATAGTGCACAAATATGTCCCTATAGACTAAGTAAACCGTACCTTGTTCATATGAAAACCAGAAACTAGATTCTTTCTTATCTCTAAAGTGTGCATCACGTCTTTCAAAATCAAAGTTTTCCCCGAGGTGAACTTCGACTCCACATCTCCAATACCAGCAATATTAGTGGTGTGAGAATCTCCCAACAACACTTTCTTATCTTCAAAAACAATGTTTGTTTTAAACAAAACACAATCATACCAAACACGACGAGAGACGTCAGTGTCAATCCACCATCCATCTGATCCACCAACAATGTTGATTTCAGTTATCATAACAATAAATTGCTTTTCAATCAGGTTATCCTGTTGTGTCGAGCTTGGCCTATTCCTACACTTACGTGCCATATGACTTGGGTTCCCACATTTATAGCAGATGAACCGTGAGCCAGAGTCATTTCTAGGAGGTAGTTGTTGCTTCACAGTATAGACCTTTGGAGGGTTCCCATTCTTGTTGTTGTTCTTTAGATTGTGGTTCTAATTCTTGAGTGGTTTTCCAGTTGGCTTCAGAACTGCACCGATGAATTTCTTCTTGTTGTTTGAAACAACTAGTACTTCATCTTTCTGGTCTTGCTTTTAAGAGTCTTTCTCAATTTGGAGACGAGTTATCAAACTCTCTAAGGAAAATTATTTTGTTGTATGCTTGAGAGAATTTTTGAAATCCTTCCAAGCAGGGGACAACTTGTCAATAATAACAACAATTTGAAATTGTTCATCTAAAGTCATATCTTCAGAGATGATCTCATGAGTTGTTTTCTAAATCTCATGGGATTGAGTCTCCATATATTTGTAAGCAGTCATTTGATACTTGTAGCGGCTCACGACATACTTTTTAGCCTCAACTTCCTCGATACTATTTTTCTTCTTCAAAGCATCCCATTATTGCTGGAACTGTAATAATCTTATAGATAGAGATACTTTAGAGGAAGAAAGTAGAACACAATTTTCATGTTACATGAGTCAAACTTCTGTCAAAAATATTTATGAGTCATTTTTTCTTTTCTCTAGTGCACGAGAGTAAATAAATGAACTTTATTTTGTAGACGATCATTGGTCGATAGGCTTGATGTGAATGTGCAATTCACTTCAAGGATTCCAAAGTATCCTGAAGGGGATTCGACGGTTAACCCGTTTGGATCCAATATATATAGATTGGTAGAGGCGAGTCGAACCTAAAGCTTAGTGTGATACACACGCTTTGGAATTTATTTGTGCAACATTCATGATCATCAATTTCATCTTCTTTTTTATCCAAGATTTGCAGTATACCCCCAACAAAAAGATCCAACAATCTTTAGGTTCGATTTTGGTTTGAATTTATTTTTAAACAATGGCTACATCTTTAAAAAAGATGAACAATCACATATTTATGAATATGGTGAAAGGTACACAATTATATACACGTGTTTCAAATATATGAAAACATGATGTATGTTTGAATGTTCATTCTATGTGATTATGATAGTTTACTAAATTTGCATTTAAATTTATTTTGATGCATGATTGTTAGTTTTAAGTTTTCCAATAACATGGATAAATTTAATACTATAGTTTTCCACCATCAGCATGATTTGAAAAATGGTAGATAGTTATTTTTTAAGATCCAAACTTTTTTCTTTTGGAATCAAACGTGATTGAAAGTATACGTTTGGAAGGTATACAATTGAAATTTTTTGGAGAAGAGTTGTGTTGTTTCAAGATGGGTTATGATTGTATCATTGTCAACGAAAGTCTTGTTTTTTATTTGTTTAGGTAGAATATTTATCCTTTTTCATACCAAATATATATAAGTTTATGTTAGATTTAATATGTCATATTAGATCAACACATGCATATCTTAAATAAAAATTATTGCTTCATGCAATAAATTGTTATATGTATAATTGATAATTTCATATTATATGTGCATGAAAGTAATTATTTCTTGTTTATCTTTATATTTTAAAATTATTGTAAGTTGACAAATATTGATGGAAGAAAGTAATAGAAAATCTCAATGATTTTATTCATTGTTTATTTTCTATTTTGATACTTATTTGGATTTACCATAGAACATATTTAAACATGAAACTTGAATTAACAAATAGTAATTATGATGCATGTATTAGTTATAATATAACTATAAAGATATGATTTCTTTAATATAAATGAAATAAATTCTTATTTGTTAAGAAGTAGATGACTTACATGTTTGGACCCACCTTATAATATCTGATTATGAGAAATTTTTATGATCATGTTTTGTTAGCTTGTGGCAATATATATTTAATGCATTCAATGTATTATATCTTGAACTTGGATATATTGAAAAGAGAATTATAATTTTAAATTGAGATGCTTATTAAATATAGTAAAAGGTAGAATGATATAAAAGTTTGTGTATGCGATAATTAAAATGTTTATTAATTATATGTGATACAATGTGAAGAGATTAAATGGAAAAAATGTCATGATTTGGCGATAGTTGATCAAAACTATCAAGAATATAAAAGGTAATCAGAGGTTTGATATAAGTCATGACTTATACTAGACCTGATATAACATATGTTGTTGGAAGATGAAGTCGGTATACAAGCAATCTAAGTAAATAACATTGGCATGCTATTAATAAAGTATTAAAATATTTGAAAGGAACAATTAACTATAGTTTAATCTATAGTGGATATCCTTTAGTTTTGGAAAAATATACAGATGTCATTTGGGTAAATCATGTTGAGGATCATGCTTCCACAAGTGAATGGATCTTCAACCTTGGTGGATGTGCAGTTTCTTGGGATTCAAAGAAATAAACTTGCAATCCGACACCACTATGGCTGCAGAATATATTGTTCTAGCTGCAAGTAGTAAATAGGTTGAATGACTGTATGAGATGAATTGGCCAAAGCCAATGACATTGGTGTCCATACATTGTGATAGTTAATCCACACTATCAAAAACATATAGCCAAGTATATAATAGAAAATCTAGACATATTGGTTTAAGACATAGCTATGTAAAGTATTTAATGGAGTGATATCTATAGTGTTTTTAAGAATTGAAAAGAATCTTGCAGATCCTTTGACGAAAGGTCTGACAAAGGACATGGTGTTGAAGACATCATTAGGGATGTGATACAAGCTCATATCTAAATAATCACCAATGGTGGAACGATCAACTCACACTTGAGTAACATCAAGTCTTGAGTTCAATGATGGAAGTACACTATTAGAGTGATTGAAGTACTTGACAATAGATACATCCCATAAGGTAAAAGTACTTGGATCATAAAATAAAAGTGGTAGGATGAGGTCTCCTCTTAATGGACATATAGCATATATTTGTTGGAATGTATATTTATGGGTACATTTCTGATATAGTCCACCTATATGTGAATGAAGTGGACCGCTTCATAGAGTTCAATGGTTTGACTCTTAAGTTCTCATGAAAAGGATATGAGACACAGGACCTTGTCAAATGTGTTGTGTTTATAATTCGATCAATGATACCGAGAGTTCATGTGTGAGTTATGCACACTTGTTCTAATGAATGGTTGGTTCAAAGCTTGTCTACCAATTTATTCGGGGAAGAGTGAAAACATAATTTACTAAGTAATGGTTCAAATCGTAAGATATCTTTATCTGAAACCATGAGATTTTTGGAATACCGGATTTAGATATATTTTGAAAAATGGTGGGGGATTGTGAGGGGAATTTCCAAAATATATTTGGAATTCTCTAATAGCTATATTAATGTAGCAAAATTAAATAACTTAATGTATCACTTGGTCAAGTGGTTGCAATGTTTAGGTTTAATTCAAACCAATGCATCTGTTAAGTTAACAAAAGTTACATGAGTCAAACTTCTGTCAAAAATATTTCTAAGTCATTTCTTCTTTTCTCTAGTGCACAAGAGTAAATGAAAGAACTTTATTCTGTAAACTATCATTGATTGATAAGCTTGATGTGAATGTGCAATTCACTTTAAGGATTCCAAAGAATCTTGAAGGGGATTCGCCGGTTAACCTATTTGCATCTAATATTTATAGATTGGTGGGGGTGAATCGAATTTAAAGTTTACTGTGATATACAGGTTTTAGAATTTATTTGTGTAACATTCATTATTATCAATTTCATCTTCTTCTTATTTAAGATTTACAGTATACCCCAAACAAAAAGATCCAACAAATTTAAGTTTGTCAATCATCGAGAACTTATAACAAAATATAATAAGTTTTTTTTTTTTTTTAGGTTTGCTTCTCTTGCTCGTAACATTTACCATTTTTTGTAGTTTTTTTTTTAATGGTGGTGATAATGAATAATGGGTTTCGGTCAAAATTGATTTGTTTTT
>JBBPBP010009778.1:6176349-6198760 GCA_037974735.1 Cicer chorassanicum | reverse complement strand
TTAATATAAATATTTTAAATTAAATTAAATTAAATACTTATTTTTAAAACAAAAAAATTCGATACATATAGAGAAGATAATTATTTTATAATTTTTTTACAAAATGAAAAAGAAGTATTCATATCTCATGTCTTAACTCAGTTCATTTGAATTTATTTATTTGTTCTCAATATTCTTTTTATATAACTGTAATGTGTTATACATTATTTTACTATCAATATTTGAATTTAAACTATAGATTTAATTAGTTTGTATTGTAAGTATACTTTTTTACTCATATATCCAATGGAATCGCATTATGTAGATAATTGTGGAAACTAATTACTCTTAAAGTCGTACCTATTTTAATACAAATTTACATTTAAGTGATGTTCATGTCTTGAAATCACGTAAATTTAAATAAAACTTAAAACTACCATGATACACACATAAGATCACACTGCTATATTGGTACTAAACAACACCAAGCAAGCAGTGCTAGGTTTTTTACCTAAACAATATTTTCAAAAAGATTTATACCTTATATTGTTTTAAAAAAATTCTTTAAAACTTTGTTCTTAATAACAAATAGTTTAAAACATAATTCAAATCATTTTTTGTGTGTTTTTCACAGTGTTCATCTAAAATGAAAGAAAGAGAAATTAGAAGTAAATAGAAAATAGACACTATTGAAAAGAAAAATGAGAACAAAGAGTCTGACATGAGCGTGTATTCTAATAGTATGCATAATGATTTTCCTCAACATATATATTATAAATAGTGTATTCTAATTGTATGAAATCATTTTTTAACGGTAAATACTAGTTATTAGAATTATTAATATTATTAGTATTTTAATGAAGGCGAAAATTAAATATACACGGTCTCTTTATTATTCTACCTCCTCACTCATTCACTTCAATTACTAAACCAATATTATATCCTTTTATTGTATGAAATAGTTATATGCAATATCGATTGTTCACACTATGGTTGTTAAGAGGAACTATTTTACTTGGTCACTAAAATTGATCAACTAATTTTGCAATCATGTCACATGTCTAGATTTTTTTTTTTTTTTTTTATCACAAGTCATGTCTCTTCATGAACTCTACACTATATATGTAACTCAACCAAAATAAAATTATTATAAGATACGCGTGCAATTATTTATATCGTCGAGATTATAAAATATGAATAACTCAATTAATTAAATTATATTAAATATATCCTTATAATTTTTCTTTACTTCATACTTGCAGAATCTGGCAAAGAAGAAAATAATTTCATTATGTGTCCACTATGGTTGTTAGGATAATTAAATAATTGCGTCAAATAGACAAAAAAAAATTATTGCGTCAAACAAAAACGATAATTAAATAATTTTTATATGCAAGACTTATATTGTCAATGAAAACAACTAATTACTATAACTAATTATAATTTTGCACTTAACTTATATAGTTAATTACCTAACTAACATGTCTTATATCTCCTCACAAATTCGCATGTTACACTTTCAGCTTAGAAAATTTAAAATACACAAATATCTGAAATTTAATGGCTGATGGAAATACATCATCTAAAGAGAATATATAATGCTGATTACACCAGAAAGAATGAAATTTTCTTAATCTTCCATCACTTTTATGGATAGAAGATAAATTGCCAATTAAATTTAAGAGAATAAAATTTAATTAACCATCCATCATCTTCTTGAATAGAAGCTAAAATGCCGATTAAGTTATAAAAAAAAATTTACTTAACCATATTTTTTTTATAGACAAAAACTAAAACTAATGTTGACTGGACTCCAAAGAGTAAAATTTTCTTAACCATCCATTTTAGCTAAAATGAATGAGATTTGATTAGCCACTGAAAATTACTCTTTGATGAGAATTTTCAATACTCGTCGATTTTTGATTTGGGTCTTTACTATCTCTTCTCAATTAATTACTTCCCTAGTCCAAAAGCAATCACATGTTCCCTTAGCAAGGATGAAGGATGGTAAGTTGGAAATGGAAGGACCATCCACCTCGTTGAAATGTTCGTGGTAATAAAAAAAATTCAAAAAAATTTAGAAACAATATAGCGAAATAATTATTGTTCCAATACTATATTAGAATCTTGATATAAGTTGTGGAAAAGAAAAATTATTTATATTAAAAAAAATTCTATATTAATAGAATAATTAAAGATACAAAATTAATACATGATATGTTTTATATATAGAGCTACACTTAATAGTTATTATTTGGTTTATATAGAGTCATGAGCAGTTTAAGAGAAATACATATGTTGTAACAATGTTCACATAAAGTTATTATTTGGTTTTCATTAGACAACGGTTGTGGTTTTTTCTGCCATTATGGAGTTTCCATGTTATATTCTTATGTTGTCGTTGGGTTTCTTTTAATTTTCTCTATGTTTGTTTTCTTCCAACAAGTGGTATCAGAGCTTGATTCGGCTGGGTGGAAGAGCAGGAGTGGATCCTAGTGTATTTAATCCTTATATCAAAAGTCTTCCATGTCGATGCAGTCAAGAGGCGTATCCCGTTGATCAGGGCCGACCCATAGCCCGTGCAAGCTAGGCCACAACATAGGGCCACAAAATTTTGAGTGCCCAAAATATTAATTATATGTCGTCAAAGTTTACAAATTATTAGATGTCTTGCATTAGTTTAGTGGCATAATGCAATGTTTTCATGCATGCGATCCTGAGATCGATTCTCAAAAGTTGTTTTGATGTGATGTTAACTTATTTTTATGATTCTAGAACATTTAATTTGTTGATGCTCCCGTGTTGCGGTTCTTCCCAACAAAAAAGATACTTGTAAAAGGGCAACAACTTAATTCACAAATGCAAAAGTTAATGCCTAATTTGATAAAGTATGCGATCGTAAAATATAACAATTTGTTCTAAATTCTATTTTTGCTAGCTATAGTTTTATAGTATTACGATAGTGGTCATTTGATAATATTTTATATTAAATAGTGTATTGTGAAACAATACTAAATTGTTCAAATTTCACAATACTATATAGTGCAGATATATCATTTATTTAACAACACTTAGGAAAGGCAATAAAAATAGAAAAAGCAAACATTTAATTAATATTTGACTATTTTGCATGGATTTTCCACATACACTAACTACTCAAAAATTTAATTCACAATTATGACAAAGATATAATTGATACCTTATAATAGAATATTTTGCCTGGAAATGTTGTTCCAAATCTTGACATAAGTAGAGGTACCAACGCACATATCAAAGCTGAAAGTGTTTAAAATAATGGGAGAAAACTGACAACAAAGCACAATGATGAATATATCGCCGCAATAAATTTTTCAAGATAATCCATTATTAGTGACAACAAAATATAACCAGTTTTGGTTACACTTTGGAAGAGTTAGAATTGATTTTAGAGGTGTAACATTGATTTTAACATGTTTGGTTGCTATTGAGTAAAATTGATTTTACCTTTATAATTGATCTAAATTGAAGCTAATATTTGTAACTTTTGAGTTTAAATCTGAATTTTACACTCAAATTTTATTCTCTAACTCATTTTTACATAAATGTATCAAAAAGTAAACTACTTTACATTTAACTCATTTTTTACTAAAACCAATTTTTACATTTAACTCATTTTTTACTAAAACCAATTTTTGTTATTGCATGACTAAACGTGGAAGTACAATCATTTACTTTGCACAATGCTATGGAGAAGTACATGTCAAGAAGACAAGGTGTAAGGCGAAGTAATGCTTTCAGCCTTTCTATTTCCCAAGTTATTTAAGTTTATTTTATTCCGATTTAATTAGGTCCTTTAAGTCACATTAGGTCAATTGAAAGCTTTTGATCATTCAAAACTCTACAAAATGCTGCAATAATATGTCCATCATACTTATCATTCTAAAAACATTTATCAAATCTTATAAATGGTATATATTTCTTGATTTTCTCTACAATAATTTAAACACACATATGACCTTAAAAACAAGACAATAAAGGTTTATCCACATAATCAATGTCGTTAACTTCATTGACATGCAAAATAGCTTAGACAATCAGCTTATTGCAATATTTCGATAAGATCTTAACATTTCATGACATTAATTTGAAAAAAAATCCAATCTTAAAAGACTGCATGCGTAATTTAATGATTCTCAAAGGCTAATGGTGCAAACGAATATAACTTAAAGTACTGAATCGAGAAAAAATAAACTTAAAGGATCTAAGCAAAAATTGAGTTAAACTTAAAGGATTAAATGTGTATTTCACTACAAAAAAATTGACCTATCGTGACACTCAACTTTTAGTGATATCTCTTTATTTGTTACTATAATTACTTTTAGCTACGGACTGAGTATCACCTATTCTTATATATCACTATAACTACTTTTAGCTACAGACTGAGTGTCACCTATTCTTATTTCATGTAACTACATTATATTAATTTAACAAAAACTCAAATATTCACACACACAAAAATAATGCTTCGTTGACCCAGTCTTCATTTCATCGTATTCCCTTTCTCCAGTTTCGAGCTCAAAACTTTTTTTCCTTATTTCTTCTCAAATTTGCTCAAAATTCACCCAACAATCGTATTCCCTTTCTCCCATTTCGATCTCAGAAACTTTTTTTCCATATTTCTTCTCAAATTTGCTCAAAATGTTAAGGAATGATTGAAGCTCTTCTCAATTTTTTTTCCCTATTTCATCTCATAAATTATCAAAAAAAGTTCGATTCCCTCTTCAATTGATTCCTTCAATTTCCTCTTTAATCAATTTCCTCTTCAATACATATTCATCTTCAATAGGATTTCTCTTACGATACAGCAATTTACGATGCAGATTCAGCAATTTAGGGATTCACGAGTAAGTGAAAATTCAGCGAAGTGATTCAGATTCAGCGATTCCGGGATTTACTTGCTTCAGAACGCTTCAGCGTTTCACTGCTGCTACACTTGAGCATGGAGTGCACCCTCCCGTGTCCCCAAAACCAGAATGGCGTGCCCTCGTGGATGAGATGGATGTCATTGCAACAGTGGAGTATCGCTCCATTGTTTTTCAGGAACCTCGTTTTGTTGAATACTTCCGATGTGTAAGTATTGCTTGCAATCATTCATATTGGTAATTAAAATCAGTACATGAAGATGCCCTTGATTTTCTAGCAGTTTAATTGGTATTTTTACATAAAAACAATAATATAGGCATTGAATTAACTGTGTATTAGTGTTAGCGATTAAGACATACTTCTTTAATAGACTTGGTATTTGAAATTTTCTAATAACTTTTATGACTATTGACGACCGTGTTTCATTCTTCCTCAGTCCTGTGAAAGTTATTACTACTTATGATTATTGCTGCCACAATATTATCTAATGATTTAAGTAAAAATTTATATTTCCTTTTGTGTCATATGACTAACGTCCTTGTTTCTTTTCTTATTTTCCTTGTTGTTTTGTGTACATCACTTTCATTCCTTACTTTTATTGGTGTTAATTCCTGATGGCAGATTTCAAATTTTACCAATTGATGTATATTGGTGTTAATGTTCAGACTCATGGTGCTTGGCTTCCGCCTTGGCATGTTGTACACTACATTCGTAGTAAGGTGAGTTTATGTTGTATACCCTATGATGTTTGTTAGAATAGCCTTCTGCACAAGTTCTGAGAATTTTATTTTATTTTTTGTTAGTTCTTGGTTGAGACTCATTGAAACGAACATGGTAAACCTATATTGGAAGTGATAACTCTAAAGGTACTATGTGGTATTTATTTTGGCTATCAGTCTTTCCTCTATTTTATTTCTTGTCACTTTAATAAATTGTAGATCCAGGTTTAATTCTTCTTCATCAGTACTAGCAAGTTCTATTGGTTTCTGTATTTTAACTCTTTTCTTATGTATTCTAGGCCTTAGAGAAAAAGCCACAAGCTGGAAAGTGGGATGAACCTCACGTGGAAACAATTAAAACTGTAAGCCCTTCATTTATATCTTTGATACTTTTGATCTATGGATTATCAGTTACTGTGCCATATGGTTAGATGGATTATCAGTCAGGTGATCAAAAAACAATTACATTGTCAATTTCAAAGGATGAAGGTAATTAAGATCCATCGATCAATCAATATATGCTTTGCTGCTTAGACTGCATATCTTCTAAGTTGTTTCTTTAATTTGCTGCAGTTGCTTGGATGGATGCATAGAAAATTTCGACAGAATAACATTGAACCCTTCAAAGACCTTGTCATTGGTAAGTTATATACATCTTTATTTGTAGATAGCTAGGCATGCCTATTACATGATTTGATTTGTTAGTTATATTTGCACTGTAGAGCAGGCAGCGACAGTCGATGAGGAACACAGGTACTATTATTATCCGAAACCAAACTTCCACCCTCTATGTTGGTATCTCCTTAAGGTAGTAAAAGATCATATTAAAAATTAAATTATATAATATTTTTTTCTAAATCTACAATATATTATATTTGTACTAAAATGTACAATATTAATTATATTTTTATAAATGGTATATATAGTACTATTGATTAAGATAGATGCAATATTGATTATAGCAAGGAGGAGATGTAAAATGTGTGAAAATGATACTTTAATTTGATGGGAAGTTTATGTAGATTTTTATAGAAAAAATGTTAATGAGAAGTTACTACGTCATGTGTGCCAAATACTAAAGTGAGCCTCCATATAATAAAGCAAAAAATGGCGATGATTATCCAAAAATCTTTGACTTTCATAATTATGGATGTTCTCTGCAGTGACAAGACTGGAACTCTCACACTTAACAAGCTCACTGTGGACAGGAATTTGATTGAGGTTAATGACCAATCTAAAAGTTTTTTTGACTGTCACAAATAAATGTGATAATGAAACAACATATTGCATTAGTATCTCCCTTTTGTTCTGATCAAGGTTGTTGACTGTAAACACAGGTGTTCCACGCTGATTTAGACAAGGAAGGTATTCTCTTGGCTGCTGCCAAGGCTTCCAGGGTTGAAAAGTAGGATGCTATTGATGCTTCAATCGTTGGGATGTTGAGTGACCCCAAGGAGGTACTAAGAATTATGTTTTTTTTTTTAAACTTACATTTTTTATATTTAATTTAAATTTAATTTACTAGTATTAATAATTTAGAATTACAATTAGTAGGGAGATAAAATAAATTTAATTTAATAAATAATAATAAGTCATAGTGACAGACAATACCATAGGAATAGATTAATTCTTTATTTATATTTTTCTAGGTTTTAGTGACAGACAATACCGTAGGCATAGATTAATTCTTTATTTATATTTTTTAAGGTTTTAGTGACAGACAATACCGTAGGAATAGATCAATTCTTTACTTATATTTATCTGGTTTTTAGTGACAGGCATTATTGTAGGTAGAAATCAAAAACATGTAGTGACACTCTTTAGAACATGGAGTGACCGTCCTCAAAGTGTAGCAGGACGCCCCCTTAAAATTGACACCAAATTTGGGTGTCACTCAAAATATTCTTGACCTTTACCTACAGTTTTTAACATTTAGTGACACACTCATGATAAGTCAATTTTTTGTAGTATTTTTGCCTTCAGTTAATCTTTTTTTTTTTATTTTCGAGATCTCTATCTTTTTTGAGTTCAATTATCATGCACTGTAAGTGTAAAATACTTGACATTCAACACATACAACTATTCATGGGTATTACTTTAAATGTATTTATAGTAAAAGTCAAATATCACTAATAATTTGAGAGTTGCGGTTGATTTACAATGTAAAAACTCTTTACACTGGCAGTGCATATAAATTAAATTCAATTTTTTTTACTATATTATAACTTTTGGGATTATCTGTTTAACTAAATACAAATGTGATTTTGGAATTTTTTTTTTAATTTACTTATTTTATAAAAAATGTTGTTAATTTATGTCTTGTATTTTTAAAATGATTTTAATTAAACTAAAATCCTGGTGAATTAAAAAATCTTAAAAAGTCCTAATCATCATGTCACATTAATGTATTTTGAAGACCAAACTTAATTAAACAACATATTAGGCTTAAAGAATTTGAAATGGTTGAAGTAGAATATAAAACAAGTTACATAGATTAAAACGAATTTGCTTCATATTATATGGACCAAAATCATTATTAACTCAATAAAGAATTAATAGTCTAACAAAAAATGGTGAACTGCGTGACATAAAAAGGTAAAGAAAGGAAAATGATATATAATTGGTTCTTATTATTCAAAGTGTTACACACATTGATATAAGCGAAGAAATTTTGCACTCAAAACAAAATGATAATAGAAAGCCATAGAAAAAAAAAAAAAGAAATCAATGCCACACACAAACACATATGCAATACTAAAAGCACACAATTCACAAGTCTTATTTAGAACATATAATAGTCATTTGATAATTTAAGCCGTATTTTTCCATAATATAAAAGTATGCAACCGCAACCGTAATTTAAAACTATATTGAAAAAATGAATTACTTACTAATTAATCATTAGTTTAGATTAATTAATTAGAGATTTTGTATCATATCCTCTAGAGATTAATTAACCGTGATTTAGAATTTGTTTAATTAAGAAAATGACACTATTGTAATATTTGGACAAATGAAGGACATAATTTAAAGTGTAAAGCCTTTTTGTTTTTCTTTACTTCAGAAAAAGCCTTCATTTCAAACATGGATTCCCTTCTTCTTTTGGTAACCGTGAAAGTTCATCCTCCCAAATCTTCGATCCTCTTTTCTTTCTTAATTTTTCAAATCACTTTAACCCAAAAGACTGTTAAAGTTATTTAAAAGCGTTCTTTAACCTT
Organism: Cicer chorassanicum; assembly: GCA_037974735.1. Taxonomy (NCBI): domain Eukaryota; kingdom Viridiplantae; phylum Streptophyta; class Magnoliopsida; order Fabales; family Fabaceae; genus Cicer; species Cicer chorassanicum. Next base: position 6,189,942 of record JBBPBP010009778.1, on the reverse strand, counting down.
GCATGTTCAATTCTGTGTCTGTGTCTGCATTTCTAGAAATCAGACTCGAAGCAGGGAAAATGACCCAAAATTGGAGAACTTAGCCAAACTGCAATTGGAAGCTCAAAAACCAAGTTAATCCGAACTTCATTTTCTCTTTTAACTCAAACGGTGAGTTCTTTTTTTTAAGTTTTTTTTTTCTTATTTTATATATCACTTGAGATTGATGATTCAATTTTATCGCAAAATTCTGAAATTTGGTTGAAAAAAAAAATGGAGGAAAAGAATTAAAATATGGAAGAAAAAGGAAATTTGACCAATAGTAAGTCCGTTGAAAATTTTAGCTTGTTAATTTAGAATGTGCATGCTGTTAATGGCTGGTTCTGATGTTTGTGAATGATAGCTTATCTGTTAATTTAGAATGTGCATGCTGGCTGGTTCTGATGTTTGTGAAAGATAGCTTATCTATTAATTTAGAATTTGCATGCTGTTAATGGCTGGTTCTGATGTTTGTTAATTTAGAATGTGCATGCTGGTTGGTCTTGATGTTTGTGAATGATAGCTTATCTGTTAATTTAGAATGTACATGTTGTTAATGCTGGTTCTGATGTTTGTGAATGAAGTATATGTTACAAAAATTCAATTAGATGCTCACAATTAGATTTAAGGTTGAATATGCTTCTCGAGCATGATTTCGGCTCATTACTGTTGTTACTATTTTCATTTCTCTTTTTTCTGCCTATGACTTCTATTTTGAATTAAGGATTTAGGATTTAATTATTATGGGTTTAGTATATCGATAATTTATTTATAATTATTGTGGATGAATGATGCATTTCATATATGACATAATAAAGACTTTTCATACAAAACATCTCAAAGTTTAGTACAATATCATGCATGGCCTTATTCACGGTGGGACATTCAGGTTATTTCAGGCATGGAATAACAGGTAAAGGAGAACAATCAGGACGCTGATTGGGGTTTGGCCAGACCACCTTTACCAATCAGGACTCAATTATCTTGGTGACCCACATCAAGATATTGAGCGACTTTTCCTTATTTCAAACGAAAAGATTTGAGGTCATGCATATGTTTTCAGAAGAGAAAAAAAAATAAAATGTGTATAATAATAACAATAATAATATTTTTATGAGTAAAAATTTTATAAAAATTTAAATTGAAAGTTTTAACTTGAGATGTAAAATTGTATTCATGTTTTATACACTTTTATGAAATAAACTGTTGAGACTGTTTTCCCATTTATTTTTCAGAGCTCACTGAGATATTTTATCTCACCCCATTTATTTTCTTTTTATTAGCAGCTGGTGGAACATGAGCCACAATTTTATCATAAGAAGACCAGTTCCGAACTCGTGGAATTAGAATTTGATATTTTGCTTTATGATGTAATCGGTCAATCGTAGTTTATGTTCAAGATGTAATATTTTATGAATCTACTAAACAAGTTGTAAACTATATTTATGAATGTAGTTTTCAGTTATGATGGTGATTCTAATTTATTATTCATCATTAGTTATCTCTGTTTTATTAAGGTGTATGGGTCTAATTATCATATTCTAGACAATTGATAATGGGTCTTACAGTAGGCAGCTACAAGTTTTTTATAAATTTGTTGTACTTCTTCTACCAATATCATATCATAGAATGCGTAGTGAATAATGTCAATAATATATTTATTGTGAAAATATAAATAACGGTAGTAGGATTCGAATGGTTTATTTGGAGCAATGGATACTTCATTGATGGATAGATCGGTATCATTTTTGAGTTGTCTTATAAATTCTCCAATACAATTGAAAAATTGATCCTCACTTGATTTGATGACGTCATAATGAATATCAATACCATCAATTAAGTTGTTATAGTAATCATGGATGATCCGTTTGATAGAGTTTATGGCATTGTAAAGCCATATATGTTTTTCGATTGGATCGAATGGAAATTCAGAGTCAACACCTCCAATGCTTATAACCACTTGCGTGTGGAATATCTTTCTTCAACTTTCTCAACCATTCAATACCGAGTTCAGTAAGGTTCCAAGTAGGATGGAAATTTCCTATGCCTTTTCCATGTGCGTCGTAGTCCTCACCGGCAAAGCTTAGAATGAAGTCGATTGCTTTGAACTTGGAGATGATATTATTGATTGGAGTTGGTTTATAACGTATGTATTGACGATAAATGGTAGACTCAATAATTTCTTTGTAACCATTTGAAGACATTGTGACAAAAAGTAAGAAATTAGAAGAGGAAATTATAATAATCGCCTTTAATTTTTTTGGTGTTTGGAATGAACACCTATTGACACCCTTTTATAAGGCTTTGTATGTGCACATATCCAATCCAATGTGTGCTGCCATGTGCATTCATAATTCATCGATTAGTTAATAAAATACTAACTAGTAGTATATATTTTACTTGTTTATTTTTCTAATGTAGCATAGTACTAATATATAAGCATATCACTTGATCCTCAGCTTATGTGGCCATATTTAAAGTCAACTTCATCAAGGTCAACCATGAGATGAAAACTATTCGACTTATAAAATTTTACTCTATGTCGCATAATATAAATAAAAATAGGTTAAAAAAAATAGTGCATGTGGTTCAAATTTTAAACCATATACACATTGGCTTTTTTTTATCCATTTTTACTTATACTATGATTTGGAGTTAATAAGACTTTTTGGATAAAAAAACTTTACTCCTTTTGTCTTATATTGAGTGACATGTTTTATTATTTTGCATGTATTAAGAAAAAATTATAAATAAAAAACAATAATAATGACTTTATCAAATTAATTTTTTTAAGTATTGTTATATTCACTATTATAATTAATGTAAAGTGAGATATATCATCTTAAAAGTAATGTCTAAAATATTATTAGATTTAATTGCAGTTTTATTCTCCTATTTTTACGTGAAATCAATATTTTTATTTTAAAATCAAACATTTTTCAAACTTGTAATTTAATTCAATAGTGGCAGTAATCTCAAAGACTCGATTGTACCAAGTTAAATTTGACAAGACTAGTTAGCAGAGTCGACCCAACACATATGGAGGCCTAAGACGATTTTTAATATAAGAATTTTTAAAATATATAATATAAAAATATTTATTAAACTAATATTATTGAAGTCGTATAATATTTCTATTTTAATTGATAATAAAGTCAATTGATTTAATATTTTTTGAAACAATATTAAATTTAGATAAGATTTCATTAGTTATAGTTGTGAAAATATTAGAATATGAAGCATTTTAATTTAGTAAAAAAAATTTGAGGCCTCTTTATAAAGTTTTTTTTTTTGGAGTGTACTAAAGCAGTTGCTTCGGTGGTTTTATCCTTGGGCTGCCCCTACTAGCTACAGTACGATCGGTTTGACAAAAATATACTCTAATAGTGTAAATCAATTGATTTAGTTGAAAATCTTCCAAAGTTAAAGAAACTCGACTTCACTACTAACTCGGTGGTGAACTAATATAAATATTTGTGTTTCTTTCTTTCCCTGAACTTTTATTTTTCACTTTGACTTTGTCAATATATCTTCAAAAGGATATATAAATTATATTGTTTCTAAAAAAAAGTCTTTAAAACTTTGTTTTTAATAAAGAAAATAAAATATTTTTTCTTGTATTTTCATTACGTCCACTTAGTTTGAACTCAAGACATCGCCTTGTGTATAAATCTTTTGTCGTAATTATATAAAAATAAATAAAAAAGAGAGATAAAGAAGAACGAACACATGAAAGAGAACACATGAAAGAGAAGATTAGAGAATGAGGTCGCTTAACATAGAGAATAGGCAATATGTTAAGCTTGATAATCTATAATATGGTTTGCAACAATTTGGTCAATCTGAAAGTGTAGGAATAAATTCGTTTTTCGTAAAAGTTCCCCTAATATCACTACAAGAAATACATGTATTTCACATTTTTTAATGATTTCTGAGGAACAAAATTTAATAAAAAAACACTCAATGAAAACGTTTTTCGAAGGCTTAACTCTTGAGAAACCGTTTTTCATGGATTTGTGAGGAATTTTCTCATCGGAAACTCCTTTTTTTTCAAGGGTCGCGCCTATCGAATATTTCTTAGGAAAAAATGAAATTTGCTTGTAGTGTATGAATTGCATTATTGAAAATATCAAGCTTTTATTATGGGATGGTATCATACATTTGTCAAACGTTTTAACTATGTTTACCATCAATAGTGTAGCAATCTTTTAACAATAATCTATATTGATCTAGGATAAACCACTTCTAAAATTCACTTAATTATTACATGATACTTTTCAACCAAATATAAATATTATATTATAATATATGACATTTCAACCAAAAATAATATTATAAGATATGTGTGCAATTACTTTATAATCCAGACCAGAAAATATGAATAGCTCAATTAATTAAATTAAATACTATAGTTAAATATATTTTTAATTTCTACAAAATTATTATATTTTATGTTTAGTATTTAAACAAAATTTATTCACTTTAAGTCTAAAACTTATCATATTTTATGTTTAGTATTTCTACAAAAATTATCATATTTTTAATTTTATATCATTTTAAAAAAAAAATCAAGTTTTTACTAAAACTTTCTAAAACAAAAACTTAATTAAATAAGTATAATTTTTCTTCACTTCATAATTCCGGTCCCAAAGAAATGATCGGATTCTGTTCACAATGGTTGTTAGGGTAATTAAATAACTGTGGCAAATAGACCCAAAATAAATTGGATCAAACAAAAAAAACACAGGTTATCAGTTCAATTTTTTTTAATGTTATTGGATTGGATGAAGATAAATATAAATGTCTTGGAAAGAAATCTTAAAATTTTCTTTATTTAAAACTGATCAACATCCTCGCCCTTAAATTTATTTCATAAAAAAGTAATTAAATAATTGAAATAGAATTTGTGAAAGAGAATAATTTTTATACGTCAACGATTGGAATTTGTAAGAGGAAATTGAGAAAGATTATTTATACATCCAAGTAATTTCCTTTTCTGCCCTTCTATACAGCTATGTACACATCAAATCCATTGTTTATTATCTTGTCATGTGCATTCATATATTTTTATAATAAGTCCGTACATTCATGTTAATTAATTAATTAATTAACTTCTTTTTTACTGGTATTAATTAATTAGTTGATTACATATTTACTTATCTATTCTTCCATTTTTTCTACGATGCTTGTCCATTCTAATCTTTTTTTTTGGTAAAATCTTGTATATTCTTCTTTCGAAATAAATTTTCTTATTAATTAAAGTGATATAATGGACATTTTATAAATGTACTTCAAGATATTTGAATTCAATACTTTAAAATTATAATATTGAACTCTTGCAATTGAAGTAACACTTAAGTATAAATTTCATATATTATTTTATTGTAGTTTATGTAATACAACATCTTTTTCACACATATAATCACCTCATAGATATTAACAAAAATATATAAATAAAATAGCTAACAGTAGTTTTACGCTTATTGAATATTGGTATATATATTTTCATTACCATAAATGCATAGTAAAAGAAATTGAATATAAATTAAAATAAAAAAATAATTAATATTGTAAGTACAGATGTGCACCTAAGGGGAGGGTGAATTAGGTGTTTAGGAAATTTTCCTATTTTTAGCGAATTGACAATCGATTTTTGCGTTTTAGATAGTAAGTGATAAAAGTAAACGACACTAATGAAATGAATACAACAATATTATCCTGGTTCCCCTTATGACCAAGGGTACATCCATTTCTCTTGCACACCACAAGAGATTTCTCCACTATTGTTAGAAAATGTATAAGTCCCCCCCTAGGATCTCTGCTACAAACTTCTAACAAAACTTCTAAGATAACACACCACTATCTTAGATAAGACTACTTTAAGAAAGTACTACTTGTTGAGACAAAAATCTCAATTTAATGTTTTGATGAAAACAAACAAAAAGTTAATTAAGAATTATAATTATGTTTCTAAGTGTTTTGGTATTTAACTTGTGTATTTGAGTGTGTTAAACAAGATAGGTATCAATCAATTCAAAACAAATATCATTAAAATCAAAGCAAGTAAAAACAGCATATCGAAGATTAATCCTGCCAGACTTCTGCAAAACGAAGATTGATCTTCACTTCCATCAGAATCAAGAATGATCAATCATGAGCAGAAGATTGCATTCTAGAAGCTTTTTCAATCTTATCTCTTTATCAAGAATAAGCTAGAAAAAGCTTAAAACAGAATCAACCCAGAATAACAAGAATCAAGACAAGCTTTATGAAGGAATATAAGAAGCAAGATCATTCTTCATTTGGTACAAATGCAAGTACAACAAACAGGCTGTAAAAGTACATCCCAGTTGTACTATCAAATCAAGGCTGCACACTGACTCAAAAGCAAGCAAGCAACCTCAGGAAAGGTACTGGATCGAGTACAAGTCAGATCACACTTAACTAATCTGAGGATCGATCCTGGACTGCAAGAACACTCCTAGATTCAGCCTCTTCACTCTTGCTTTTGGCCTGCTTCAGTCCACTTACTGTCCTATGACAGTTGGCTTCATCTCAACGGCTATGTGAGCTGTCATAGCCTCTATTGGAGCTTATAAATGCAGCATCAAGATGAAGAACAAAACACAACTCAAAGTGCCAAGCAAAGCATCAATCTCACATCCATATTTGAGCTCTCTCAAATATCATTCTTTGGCTTGTAAATCATTTTCTTTGTGTTGTGCTTAAATCAGTAACACCTAAGTCTTAAGTTACAGAATCTATTCCTTAAACAAGAGTTGAGTAATATTAAGATTCTAAACATCTTCATCATCATTACTTTGTAACTCAAAGCTAGTGTATCATCATAGCTTGAGAATTGTGTGGAAATCCTTTTATGTTGTAAAAGGTAATTTGTGAAATCCTTACTGGAACAGGCTAAGGTAAATATGGAAATCATTTCTAAGGTAGAAAGGTGGAAGTTGTGTAATGATCAAGATTGATCTACGAAAGTTGTGTAACAACCAAGAACAGTCTTGTCTTGAGCACTTAGTGGAAAATCTCACATTTGTGAGGACTAGACGTAGCCCAAGGTTGGGTGAACCAGGATACATGCTTGAGTGATCTCTCTATCTCTATCTCTATTTATTTACATGCATTACAATCAGCTTTTATATTGATAAAATTGATATTGCTGTTTTTCCACTAACCAAGATCGATCTTCGTTATAACCAAGATCAATCTTGAGTAAAACTTTCAGTTTTTTAACAGGAATTTTTCAAAAGGGGCAATTATAATTCAAACCCCCTTTCTTATAATTGATATTGTTACTTCACTACTTTCTTTTACACACAATGTAATTTGATAAGGATATAAGAGTATAAGAGAAGTATAATGATATCAATCCAATATTGCTTCAAGTACTTTGAGAACATTTGTCAAGGATATGAAAATGAAATGCAAGTACTTGAATTATGAGAAATAACTTTGAGAAAAATTAGAAAAGTTGTTCAAGGTTTTGGTAGTAGGATTGTGTAAAAATTAATCTGAAGTTATGGTGCATTTATACTTCATAAACATCTCTTCAAATTGATAACCATTGATTCAAGAGGTTTGATGAACAAATGCAATAATCTAGAACCATTTCAGATCTGAAAAATTGCATTGCTTCCAGTTGTATTCGAATACAGAATGTATGTATTAGAATACACCTCTTATAACGTTCAAAACTTAGCACTTGTATTCGATTACAGTATGTCGTAGTCGAATACAGATGTCAAGCTTTTGCTACTGACTTAGCATCTGTATTCGAATACGTTATGCTGTATTCGAATAATACTTTGTTTTTTGTCAAAAAATATTAATTTTAAAACTTTGTTAATGTAATTTTGACATTTGAAAATACTTTTTATGCATATGTAAACATGCATGGTTCTCATGTACTTGAGGTTTTGATCGTATCATTTACCTTTACATTAAACATCTAATATGTTTGAATTAAAGTTGAAGATATGATATTTGAACTTCTTTTTGAGCTTGTTGCTTTGATCACAATTGTTGGTCTTTGTATTCATGAAAAAACATGTATTTTACAAATATTATATTAAAAATTGAGAGAAGTCATTTATTTTATGCCAAATATATATTTTATATTTTACAAATAAGTAAATATATAGGCATGTGTTGAATACTTTGATACAAATATCATAGGCCTTCCCATTGATTATATATCACAGTTAATTCTAGCTGAAGTAGCTTATATAAACATGCTATTTGTGTCATTGGAAATTGGGAATTAGAGTTCTTGATTCCAACGAAGGAACATAATTTTGAAACGTTTTTAACTATACTTTTACTGATGAATGAAATTTGTAGATTTTATTGGTCAAAAGTAGAAATGACAATTAGTAAGGTTCTAGGAGAATACTATCATACAGATTTCCAAATTTATAATTTTAAAAAATACTAGTATTTAGATTATGTGTAAATAGTAACTTAAATACAGACACTCATGGGCTGTAGATATATACCAAAATATATGTTACATGTAATTTAGTTATAAGATATTGATAAATAGAACTATTATTGTGATTCAAACCAAATACGATATAAATAAATTAAAATACAAATAATAAATTATTATAAATTGAAATATTTTCTAACTCAAAACATCTGAAAAGCGCACACATCCAACTCAATCACATAAGACAGGTCATTAGTACACTAACAAAGTTGTGAAACATGAAAGATACTCTGTTATTATTTGGAAAATAAAAATCGAAACACTTGAAAAATTAAAATTACCTAATACAGAATATGAACAGGCTGAAGACCATTATCAATTGAAGCTTTGACAGCATCAATAACCACTTGTGTTTTCCTACTAATAATTGGCCACTTATTCTGAGGTTTTGAATCACCAAACTTAATTCCTCCAACCAAATTTGCAAATTCCTTAACCATAAGTGCTTCTTGTGGAATATCTGTTTGAACTATACATTGATTTGGTTTAGGAGCCCAACCAGTAGAGAGTTCAACAAAATAAGAATTTGAATTTGTGTAAAAAAAAGCCTCTTTTTCTTCATTAGGAATAACATAATCATGAACGCGCAATGACCCTTTTGTCCCCATAACTGTTATATCCATTGACATGTCTGATAAAAAAGAACAATAGAAAGTTGCTACTCTGTCATCTTCCCATAACAGAGAAGCCTCACAAGATAAAATGACACCTGTTTCGTTGAATGTTGGTTTTCGTAAAGCTTTTGCTGTTTTGGGTAATTCGTAATTTGCAGCCCATAAAATTGCTCTAACACAATACCAACCAGTATCACCAAGTGTTCCAAGTGCATCAAGATCTGGCTTCACACGAATGTCGTTTTCTAGAAAATGTTGATTCACACCGTATGAAAATGTTGCATGTACCTGTAATTAACAACACAAAACCTATGAAGCATCAAAACTTACACATATTCATGATGATAATAATAATAATATAATTTGATAAAATGAGAGTAACTTACTGTAACCACATGTATCTGTTTACATTTAAAAATAAATAATTTGTTGAGAACGACAAATAGTCGAATTTAAGAGTAGCCGAATGACTCTTAGTTGACGGAAGATTGGATGTGCAATAAGCAAATGAATATGAGTTAGTCGAATATTTCATAGGGGTACCATAGTTCACAAGGGTTCTAAAACTGAGTCAAAACCCACTGCAACATGATAATTCGATAGTTACGCTCATAGAGGCACAATAGGAGGAAAAAAAACGCGCAAAAATATTGTCAATCTAACATGCTGAAGAAGCAGAAAAATAAGCCGATTGTGGGGAATCACGAACTCCGTCAAATGAAAAAGTTATCACGCACTACTCGCGTAATTAGCTAATCACAACTACATGTCTGTCGGCAATGATTTAAGGCCATTAAGATTAGTTTTGCCTATGAATACTAGTACTTGTAATATTTATTAAACACACTCAATCAAACAAGTTTTTTACGCTATCTTTATCTTTATCAATTTACTTTACTTTATTGATCTAGTTCAGTAGTGTAACATCTACAATGTACTTAACACTCTTTAGAGTAGTTAAAGAATCCATAAGCGAGGAACATAATTCATTCCTCAACGTAATCATTTGAAACAAAAGTGAATTAGAAAGTTGAGAGTAGATAATCGTTTCCTCGGCTCAATCTTTTTCCAACAACGATATCAGTTGATGTCAGACACAAATCATACTTCCTCATTCCCTTATATATCTTTTAAGATTTGTGCACACATATGAAAAAAAAAACTAATATTTTGCATATTATAAACCAATTCCAACATAAATAAATTTTGCGAGAATTAAAAACAAAATACCAAATATCAAAAGTAAAATGTGTATTTTTTCAAGAATTAAAAAACTATTTTTTTCAAAGATTAAAACCAAAAAGAATACTCTTCGGATTTTTGAATTCATTCCAACTTGTATTGAAGATGCTATTTTTATTTTATTTTTTAGCATTGGTTTTTGGTGAACGTGGCCCAATTTAGAAGTTGCCATAAAACTACATAAACACAAATTCCTTTCATGACTCACAAAAATTTAAACATGAGAAATGAAGGATAGATTAATATATATACCGATTGAAGACGACCAAAGAGATTAGGATCCGACATAAACTGAAACATTTTGTTAGTCCTAGGATGATGCATCCACATGGTAGCATCCATGTATTGCAAACCATTAGATTCACAAGCTTCCAATATCTTATCAAGTTCACCAACATTAAGAGCCACTGGCTTCTCAAGCAACAAGTGTTTCTTCTTTTGAGCGGCAAGAATCGCCCATCGAAGGTGTAAGCTAGTCGGAAGTGGCACGTATACGGCGTCAACGTCGGGGTCATCTAAAACCTCGTCGTATGAGCCATATACTTTTGCAACGGTTGGAAAACCGTTGCAAGCTGCGAATGTTTTTGCTTTTTCTAAAGAGCGGCTTCCAATAGCATAGATAGTTGCATTTGGTGAGAGGTTTATGGCTCTTGAAACTTTTTTAGCTATCTCTGCACAACCAAGGATTCCAAATCTTATTGTTGGTTTTGTTTCTTCGTTTGCCATTTTTCTTGGATGAGTAGTTGAATCAACTCGAGTGTTGCTTAGTTAAACCAAGAATGTGGCTATAAGGTGCAAGGAATAGATAATACTAGTTGTTTTCAAGAATAGATATGCTAGCGAATCACAACATTTTAGTGTTCGTGAAGAGTCTTTTTTATGGAGGTTCTTAAAACAAGAATATATATATACACACTAAACCTATATTTTATAGAGGGGCAAATGAGAAAGTTTTGAGTAGTGGTGTATATCTCATTTAAGTGTGTTATAGTATCTAAATTTATCAAAACTATAAATATATTTTTAAATGTCTCTTTTATTAGTAATTTTATAGATTAAAGTGATTATCGAATAAAATAGAATTAAATTAATTAACTAAATATGTAGTTAAAGATCAAAATGACTAATATAAGACACATTTAAATTTATTTTTATAATTTTTATATATTTAAAAACTATTATAACAACATTCACACGTCAAAAACATAAAATAAAGGCTTAATTGCAGTTTTAGTCCCCCTATTTATACTGATTCACGAAATTGGTCCCCCTATTTTAAAAGTCGATAATTTTGGTCCCTCCCTCTGATTTTTTTAGCTAAAAAATGACGATTTGATATACTTTAAATGACGTGACATACAATTATATGATATAAAACCATCTAGATCTATTAATTATTCATATGTCATTAATTAAATTAAAAATAAGAAAAAAAATTGAAGTTGAAAGTTAAATTCTTACGACATTTTATTCCAATTTCATGGGTGTTAATCACTCTAAATCATTGTATCATATGTCAAGTTATTCAAAACATCTCACGTAATATTTTTTAGCTAAAAAATCAGATAAGGGACCAAAACTGTCGACTTTTAAAATATGGGGACCAATTTCGTGAATCAGTATAAATAGGGGGACTAAAACTGCAATTAAGCCTAAAATAAATTATAGTAAAGACACAATTTATAATATTTTTTTTTATTATATAATTATTTTAATATATTAAGTACTTAAAATATTTTTTTTTTCAAAATTAAGTGTAGACCATGAATTGTGTTAACATGTCTCGTTTAAATGAGATTGTGGTTTTTTCAAATCACATAGCTTTGATGTTACCCAAATTTAAGATTTCAATTTGTTCGAAAACTATAATTTCACAAACCTCTACATTTCAAAATTTCTAAATATACATTAGAACTCTCTACGATGTATCACTTTTGTTTCTTCCATTGTTATCTCACTACTCTTCTATTCTACCTTTTTATCAAACTTTTGAAAATTGTTATTAATAGTGTTTCAACGTGATGGAAATATTTATTATCACACAAATTTGAAATTCTAAATAATCGGAAACACTCGTGACTTTTAGATTATAAATTGGTGATCTAGTGGATAATAAAAGAAAGGAACAGTTATTGGTGGCACTGCTGTTCTACAGGAAGGGTTGCTTTCGTAGGGCCACCATTTGTTGGATTCCAAAAATGGCAGTCACATCTTTGGTCACAATCACAACAGTAATTTTCCACGGTTCCCTATAATATGGACTCATAAAAAGATTTGTCCAAAATGGACCACAAGTTTTGACCATTAGATTCATCTCTTCCTCACCATCATACAGTGTACTTCCTGTACACAATTCATCCCTCTTCTCTTCACCACTAGAGACCAACTCTTAAATTAAATCTCAGCCAACTGGTAACAAAAAATTTGATTTGATGAAGCAAAACGTAATTGAAGATGGTGATAAGATCATTTCTACTACTAATTTTACCCAACAATATCAGATAGATCAGAACATTTGCCATCTCCGACACCGGAGCTTCTAGAAAGCTGGTTGTTTCCTTAGAGATTGGAATTGTATGGTTGTTGGAACTTGAAACGCAACTGAGAAGGATTGAGGTAGATGATTGTCTGTCATGGAGAGAAGTGGTAGAGGAAAGAGAAAAAAAATCAAGTACATAGGGAACATCGTAGTAGTGTGTGGATCAAATGAATCCAATGGTAATAAATTTTGGTCCAATATGGACCAATACTTCTATTGGTGCAGGCTATATCGACCCATTTCCCACATGTAATCCAAAACGTATCCAGTTGGATTTTCATTCAACTTAACTTTTCCAATGTCGTAAGAGTTTATTTAGTTATATATATATATATATATTTAAATATTATATAAAAAAGTTAAATGTTCTGTAAGTTATTATTTTGTAAATCAATATTTTTGACATTTGTCCACAATTTTAACTTTCTTTATTTCAATGACAGCTCGTCACTTTGGTTTACTAGATAATTTGTTTTCTGTAATAATTTTGTTTTTCCTGATAATTTTATTTTATCTTATAATTATGCTTCCTGTGATAGTTATATTTCTTCTAATAATTTTATTCTCTCTAATAAGTTTGTTCCTTTGATAATTTTGTTTTTTCTAATATTTTTTCGTTTTTTTTATAATTTCATTTTATTTGATATTTTCGTTTTTTCTGACAATTTCATTTCCTC
>JBBPBP010009778.1:6150383-6176069 GCA_037974735.1 Cicer chorassanicum | reverse complement strand
TATTTTTAATATAAATAAAAGATTAATTTTTTAATTGATTTTTTTTAACTATTGTCTAAGAGAAAATTATAATAACGTCGTGTATCCGTACAAAAACATGGATATTTTAGTAGTAATATTTTAACATTTCATCTCTATGATAAAGCATAAATATTTTTAAATAGATAAATATATTATAGTTGAATTTTAAAAAAATAAACTCATATCAATGCGTAATAGTTATTCCTCACAACAACAATAAAAACTTAAGTTTACATTATAAAACCAATAAATATTACGACTTAGAATCCTAAATTAAATCTGATATCAAATAATATTGATCAAAATTTTACTTTATAACTCAAATAAATGTAATATCGTAAACTCATAAACTACTAGAAAAAATTGAGGATTTCCCGAGATTATCATAATTTACTTAAACTCACAAGAGTTTACTAAAAATAGATTTACATATGAGTCAAGTGGTTTTTGTTTTTGTAACCTAAATTGTAAACAAATTGGTAAAATACCAAGAGTTGATTCGAAAGTTTAATAGTTGTGTCTACCTATCTACTATGCTTACTAACTATGTAGCTTGGCAGAGAGATAATTCATTCACAAAATCTACAATATTCTTATCAGAATTTCCACCCTCATCAACAGAATTCTTAGTCAAACTCTTCCATTTGATACCATTCTTCTTTAATTCATTTCCCTCTTCAGTCTCCATTATTTCCCTTATACAATCTACAATTGTTTCTCTTCTAATTATCCCTTTCTCATCATCACCAATAGCTTTGACACCAATTTTCCACACATCAACAATAAACTTTGCATTTGTAATTTGATCTGTCCAAATTGGCATAGCAATCATAGGTACTCCTAAACTCAAAGCTTCCAATGTTGAATTCCAACCACAATGTGTCACAAAACAACCAACACTTTCATGTTCCAACACTTGTAGTTGTGGACACCATGTCACTATTAAACATTTTTTGATAATGACTCGAAAAATTCCTTTGGAAGCTTACCCTTTTCTGAATCTCTAACGACCCATATGAAGTATTTTCCACAATCTATCAAACTCAAAGCTAGTTCTTTTGTTTGGTCTTCCCTAAGAGCTCTAAGCTCCCAAAAGATACATACACAACTGATCCTTTGGGTTTAGTATCAAGCCATTTGATGCAAGATTCATAATTTGAACCAAAAATGTTGATACCATAGTCCTTGTCATCTTGAATTCTTTTGTCCAAGAACATTGATGGAACACATGATCCTATTGTCTTTAATCTCCATTTCTTTGTCAACCAATCCACAACCTAATTAAATGGAATTTCATATCAAATTTCAATAATCAATATTCAAATTACTTATAACCAAGGTTTTAAAAAACGTTAGTTGAATGCAATTTAGGCCGCAATATCATATGATTTTTGATGTCACTATGATTGTGCTTAAGCCCACATAAGCAAAATTTGCCCGCAATTCAGTCCAATATTAAGAATCAAGACCAAAGTTTTAGAGTATGTTTTGATTGAATATTTTGGAGCGGAGAACTTTAGAAGTGTTAAAACAATATTGGGATCTGCAACAATTATTAACCAACAAATTAGAAAACTAACAAATGCAGAAAAAAGAAACGGAAACGAAGAATGTTCTGAAAAACTAGAAAAACAGAAAACCAGAAAACGGAGATTGATTATCGTTCTCCGTTTCTGCAGTTTTGAAAAAACAGTTCTTTTAAATCAAAATAAACGAAAATTAAAGAGAGATAAGGGAAGAATAACACCCAGATTTACGTGTTCGATCTCAATTGATGAAACCTATGTCACGGGCAAGCAAGCAAGATTAATCCACTACTGTTAATTGAACTTTACAAGATTAAAGTCTTCTCAAGATTGATCTCCTAGTATCTATCACTGTTTATGATCCAGCAATACTAGCCTTTTCACCAATCTTTCTTTCTTTCCCTTGAATCTTCTTTCTCTGATTTCCTATGAGTAACGAATTGATTATGCTGCAACAACTACTACTAGGCTACTACTATATTACAACTGTATTTATAGTATGCACAAGCAAACTAATTATAACTACCTATGATAACTAACTTGGCCAAAGGTAGTTATAACAACCACTAAAGCTTAACCAACTTTAGTTAGATGATTTGAGGCACATATTCACAATTCTCCACCTTGACTCAATATCAGAATAATTGAATCTTTGATCTTGCTGCCATTGCTTCATCTTTACTCTTTGTCGAAGCCAACTATGTCCAAGCAATGCTTGAACTTAGCTTGTGAAAGTGATTTGGTGAATGCATCAGCTGGGTTGTCCTCAGTTGCAATTTTCTCAAATGAAACCTGCTTTGAATTTATCACATCTCTTATGAAATGATACTTAACATCAATATGTTTAGACTTATTATGGTACACTTGATGTTTGGATAAGTGTATAGCACTTTGACTATCACAATAAATTGAAACACAATTCTGATTTATTCCTAGTTCACCAATAAGTCCTTTCATCCATAAAGCTTCTTTAACACCTTCAGTAAGCGCAATGAATTCAGCTTGAGTTGTAGAAAGTGCTACCACCGACTACATAATTGCTCTCAACTTACTACAGTCCCATATAGAGTGAAAACATAACCAGAAATTGATTTCCTAGTGTCCATGTTTCCTGCATAATTCGAGTCCACGTATCCTTTGATTGGTTCATTGTCATGATGAGTCCTTTTGAATTTTAAACCTGCTGTCAGTGAGCCATTTAAGTACCTCATAATCCACTTGAGGGCTGACCAATGCAATGCTCCTGGATCAGTCATAAAATTTGCTGACAACATTCACAGCATAAGCCAAATCTGGCCTACTGTAGATCATTCCATACATTAAGCTGCCAACTCCACTAGAATAAGGAATTATACCCATTCTTTATTTTTCCTCATCTATCTTAGGTGAGTCTTGCATAGACAATTTGAAATTTTGTCCCAAATAAGTAGTAACATGTCTTGCTTTATGCATTCTATATTTAGCGACAACTTTCTTCAAGTAGGCAGCTTGAGAAAGAAATTGTTCCCTCTTCATTATGTTTCTTTTTATATCCAATCCTAAGATCCTCTTTGCCTCTCCAAGTTCTTTCATCTTAAACTCATTACTAAGATCAACTTTGAGCTTTTAATCTTGTCTTTACATGAGCTTGCAAGAAGAATATCATCCACATAGAGAAATAGGTAAGTTGGAGAACATTCTTGACTTTTATGAAAAACTAGAGAATGTTCTCGAGCTGGAGAACGTTCTTGAGCTGGAGAACGCTCTTGACTTTCTTCTTTCATAATGTAAACACAGCTGTCAAAACTACATCTTTGGAAACCAGTTCTTATCATGAAATCATCAAACTTCTTGTACCACTGTCTAAGACTTTGTCTTAGACCATACAATGACTTTTTAAGAAGACAAACCTTGTTGTTGCCTTTAGCAAATCCTTCAGGTTGCAGCATATAGATGGTTTCTTCAAGATCACCATGTAGGAATGTTATTTTGACATTCAGCTGCTCTAATTCCAAGTCTTGTTGAGTTACAATTGAAAGCAGAATTCTGATTGAACAATGTTTTACAACTGGTGCAAATACTTCATTGAAATCTATTCCTTCAAGCTGAGAAAATCCCTTTGGAATTAATCTTGCTTTGAACCTTATCTTCTCTTTTCCTTGAATGCCTTCCTTCCTCTTGAACACCCATTTTGATCCAATTACCCTTTGACTCTTAGGAATGTCAACCAAAGTCCAGGTTTGATTATTTTTTAATGACAACATCTCTTCATTCGTAGCTATCATCCAAGCTTCATTTAGGGTTGAATATATCCTATTTTTTGAAAAAGTTTACCAAAATGCCACCTTTTCAAAAACGTTTACCAAAATGTCTTACTTTTTGGGCCACGAAGCAAATCGCTGCGGGGGGTGCAACCTCCTGAATAACTTTTTTTTCAAGCCCAGTGGGAGGTCGCTGGCTGTGGGTGCGACCTCCTACTGGGGGTTTTATTTTATTTTATTTTATTTTATTTTTGCCTTTTTCTGTTTTTTATATGTTTTTTTATTAATTAATTAATTATAATAATAATAATACATTAATAATAATAATTAATAAATAAATAAATAATAATACATTAATAAATACTAATAATAATAATACATTAAAAAATAATAATAATAATAATAATTATTATTAATTAATTATAAATAAAAATAATAATAATAATAGTTATTTTTATTATAAATAATAAGTTAATAATAATAAATAATAATAATAATAATAATAATAACAATAAAAATGGAAAAATTTCGAAATGGAAAGTTTTAAAAATTTCATTTAATAGGAAAGTTTCAGAATTTTCATTTCGAAACTTTCATATTAAATGAAAGTTTCGAATGATGCATTTCGAAATTTTGGCCTTACTCGAAAAATAACTATCAGATTTAACGGGGGTTTTATTTTTTGTCTTTTTCTGTTTTTTATATGTTTTTTATTAATTAATTAATTATAATAATAATAATACATTAATAAATAATAATAATACATTAAAAAATAATAATAATTATTATTAGTATTATTAATTAATTATAAATAATAATAATAATAATAGTTATTTTTATTATAAATAATACATTAATAATAGAAAATAAATAATAATAATAATAATAATAATAATAATAATAATAATAATAATAATAATAATAATAATTTCGAAATGAAAATCTTTGAAGATTTCATTGAATCCCAATTTTTCGAAGCATAAATTTCGATCCTTTTGAGTAAGGCAAAAAAAAAACTCCCAAAATTTCGAAATGCAACATTCGAAACCTTCATTCAATCTGAAAGTTTTGAAATGAAAATTCTGAAACTTTCCCATGAAATTTTCTAAACTTTCTCATTTCGAAACGTTCCATTAAATGAAATTTTTAAAACTTTCCATTTCGAAACTTTCCCATTTCGAAACTTTCCATTAAATGAAATTTTTAAAACTTTCTATTTCGAACGTTTCCCATTATTATTGTTATTATTATTATTATTATTATTATTATTATTTTTATTATTAATTTTTTATTTATAATAAAAATAACTATTATTATTATTTATAATTAATTAATAATATTAATAATTATTATTATTTTTTAATCTATTATTATTATTATTATTATTTATTAATGTATTGTTATTTATTTATTTATTTATTAATTATTATTATTATTAATGTATTATTTTTATTATTATTATTATTATAATTAATTAATAAAAATATATAAAAAATAGAAAAAGACAAAAAAATTAAATAAAACCCCTAATAGGAGGTCGCACCCCCAGCCAGCGACCCCCTTTTGGGCCTGAAAAAAAAGTTATTCAGGAAGTCGCACCCCCGTAATGACTTGCTTCGTGGCCCAAAAAATAAGGCATTTTGGTAAACGTTTTTTAAAAGGTGACATCTTGGTAAATTTTTTCAAAAAACAAGATATATTAATAAAAAAAAACTCTACAAATCATAGTAGACAAAATATAATTATTGTTTTGTCAAAAATTTACAGAAATCATGGAATAATCCACAAATCCACTAGTTTAAACTGTTTACCCCAGAGTATAAAGGTTTAATTCACGCTTTAACCATACAAAGGGAATTGTATATTTGCTTCTTCTACACAGAGAACAACATCAAGTTTGCTTCTACTTCTCTTTTGGTGAGTGGCCGCCATATTAAAAGTAGTGCGTAAGTACGACTTAGATAGTAAAAAGTTACGAGAATATTTGGTATGTTAGGCACGAATTTGTATTTGTAATCCTCACCTCTTTGTATTTAGTGCGTGTTAGTTCAAATTATGATATGTTGTGTATATTTTTTCGTAAACAAGATGGTAAATATCACCATAAACTCACACAAATAATTGGGATGTCTCGGGTTCGAATCTAGAATATAATGTTCAATATAATAATATCAGTATTTACCCGTCTTTAATTAAGGATAAATATTACTGGCTTCTTAAGATCTAACATGAAACCAATGTTGTATTTTGATAAATTAATAATGTAAATATGAATTGAAAATTGTTAGTATATAAAGTTAGAATTGGTTTCTGTTTATGAAAGCTTCAAATCTCAAGTTCAATTTAGAGTACATTTTAGAAATATAACTTTTTTATATCCTCATATATGTTATTTGTATGCTGCTTCATTGTGGTGGATATGGACTTGGGAAATTTGAACAATGTAACAACAGTCTCAAAATCACACACAATTTAATAACAAAAAGTGATTCAGCACTAATTGCATAACATTAATTTGTGATCAACCAAACACAACTTTAGTACGACACATAAGAGATACAATACTTTCAAGTTCTTAAGCAAATTTTGAATGGTAATGATAAAACACATATACTGACACGGACACCAGACACGACGTTAACACCGACATAAACACCAGATATGACACAGACATGTCGATATCGGTAATAATTTGAGAAAATCAATTAACTAATTGTAATCATATTGTCGATATTGTGTTGGTGTCAGACACCGACATGTGTCGGACACTGGAACACACCTTCGATCAGAAATGTCAGTACTACAGGGAGTGATACACTACGTTTATTCCTTCATCAACATTGATTCAAAGCAGCCACAAATTCAGCAATATTTTGATCAGATCTTCCACCCTCATCAACAGAATCCTTTGCAATACTCATCCATTTCATAGCATTCTTTTTTAACTCATTTCCCTTTTCAGTCTCAATGATTTCCTTTATGCAATTCTTAACACTTTCTCTTCTCACAATCTCTTTCTCATCAGCAAAAGCTTTGACTCCAATTTTCCAAACATCAGCAATAAGCTTTGCATTAGTCACTTGATCAGTCCAAAGTGGCATAGCAATCACTACAACTCCTAAACTCAAAGCTTCCAATGTTGAATTCCAACCACAATGTGTCACAAAACAACCAAGACTTTCATGTGTCAACACTTGTAATTGTGGACACCATGTCACTATTAAACCTTTCTCTAATGATGATTCAACAAACCCTTTTGGAAGCTTAACTTGTTCAGAATCTCTAACAACCCATAAGAAAAAAGTGTCACTATCTTTTAGTCCATAAGCCAGTTCTATTGTTTGTTCCTCACTAAGACCAGCCATGCTTCCAAATGAGACATAAACAACTGACCCTTTTGGCTTCTCATTAAGCCATTTGATACAAACTTCTGTGTTTGGATTTGAAATGTTCACACCATATTCTCTGTCATCTTTGAGTCTTTTGTCTAAGAGCATAGATGGAACTGATGGTCCTATTGTCTTTAATGGCCATATCTTCACTAACCAATCCACCACCTAAAACAAATTTCATTTCAGATGTATTCAGATAAAAAGTTTAATTAATCACTTATAGCATACACGTTTGTTATATATGTTATATAACTACTTATGTATAACTTATTTATGTAACAAAAGATAAAATAAAAGCAAATTATTTTCATATAAGTTATTAGCTGATTTCATGAACTATCTTAAAGAGTTTAGGGAAATAAGTTGAAAACAACTTACAGAATGTCATAAACTATTTTCATAAGCTCTATCAAACAGTTTTGCAAGTGCTTATGTCAGTAAATAAGTCGATCCAACCAGATCATTAATTAAATCACCAACAACCACAAAAAAAGACTACTATCAACGTCTTAAAAAAGGTTTGTTACTGCTTTCTAGTCCGACATCAAGGTTTTTGATGTCTTCTTGACCACAATACAGACACATCAGTACCATCCGACCATGATTCTCTCCAATATCAAAGATCATGATTTGACTACGACTACAATTTTAAAACATTGCTAGTGTTACTATTAGTATTTGAAAAAAAAAACTCAAATCCCAATAGTTACAACTATTGAAATAGATAAAAACAATAAAACAAATAAAAGTAATTGAATGAAAATTTTCATTTCACCTGTTGAAAGTAAGTAACTAACCTCTTGTTCAAGTTCATAAATTGTGTTTGCAAGAATCCAATCAGCTTTACCAATATTTGCAAACTGATTGACAACAATATCAAAGTAAGCAGGATAAGATCCATACTTATACAAAAAAGATGGCAAATCACCTTGATTAAGTTTAGGCAAACCAGGTAACAAATAATCACTTTTTGAAAGTGGCAATTCAATCAACTTCTCATGAGTATGATAATATATACTATTAACAGAACAAGATTGAGTGAAAAATGTAACACCAAGTAAACCAAAACTCTTTGAAACATCAAGAACCCAAGGCAAAAATGCATCAAAGATAACACAATTTGGAGGGTTGTTTGAAGAAGCAAGTTTGTGAAGAAGTTGAGAAAGTGTTTTTGATCCAACACTCCAAAATGTTTCTTTGTAATCTTCTAAACTTTTTGCTGATTGAAGTCCTCCATCATCATAGCCATCTGAGATTGTTTCAATTTCAATGTTTGATGAGAGGTTTTTGTTGGTGATTGTTTTCCAATGAGAAACAACAGTTATGAGTGTTACTTTTACTTGTTTTTGTATTAAACGGTTTGAGAATTGAATCATAGGATTCATGTGACCTTGTGCTGGATAAGGTAAGATTAGACAGTGAGGTACATTCTTTTTTCTCTCCTTTTCCATCACTCTCTCTCTCACTCTCTCTCTCTCTGCTTTTCTTTTTGTTACTAACACAATGCATCCATTTCATGTGGTTACAAATATATAAACACACCAAAACTACCAAAATGATATCGTATATCAATAATTGTGCACGTCAAAAACGAGATGAGATTAAAAAAATTACTCAAAAAGAGAGAATTAATAATATAAAAAATTAAAAATCGTATAACAATATTGTATTGACATCAAAATTTGTGTCACATTAAATTTTTTTTAAAGAAAAAATTAAACGTAGGAGTTCAAGTTTTAAAATATAATTTAGTAAGGAAAAATTTAATTTTTAGATACAATACTTACAAGAAATTATAAAATATATCTAAATTTAATATTGTCAAAGAAATATAAAAAGAATAAATATTTATTTTTGAAGTTGTGTTCGCTCTTTTTTTATAGAGTTAAAATCATCAATTATCATATTTGAGGTAAATTCTTCAGCAATCTTATCTTCAATATAAACAATCACATAATTTCTAAATTTTTCATCTAATTGTGTAGCCTTATTTTTATAATTTGCATTGTTGAAAATGTATGATATGTGGTTGTTGTTGACACCGAAAGAGTCAATACAAGTCATAGCATTATGATAATCAATAGATAAAAAATTGATTTATTGATCTGAACTAATTTTTAACATAATTTATCAATAGTCGACGACCTCTGAAAATTAACATCCTTAAACATATTAAACTCATAATGTTCCAACTAATATTTCAATTAAATCTTTAATAGCATGCCAGTATTAAAAAAATTATTAAAGTTTGGAGGGGACCATGGACTAGTCTTCTTCTAAGTCCATCCGTTCCTTCATCCCAAAATATAAATATAAATATAAATATAAATATGTCAAAAAATTTGATGTTATTTATTTTAAATTTAATTTGAACCAAATACATCAATTTTATTCGATCAATTTTTGTTTATATTTTAAGATAGAGTAATATTTCTTTTGAAAAACGATTGTAATAATTTAATAAAATATTCTCTTTACTCTTTTCTTTAAGAGATAATTGCGTACTTTGGTTATAATTTGGTCAACAAAAGTTAATGTATTTGATTCATATAAACTAAATAGATCAACTTATATATATAGATCAAATTGCATTAATTTTTATTGACTAAATTATAACTCAACCATCTTTTATAAAAAAAATAAAAAATAAAATAAAAAGACCGGAGGAGTATTATTTTATCAATTATAATTGGTCTAGTCATGAGTGAATTAGGTAGTGTACATTAGGTTCTAGGTTTCAAACCTTATTCCCTTTGTTGTACACCAAAAAAGAAGTTCTAATGAGAAATTCTATACACTTAAAAAAAAATTGACATTTCAATGAATACTTACCTTATTTAAAATCTTTAAATAATGTCGTTATGGTATTTTTTAATGGGATTTTTTTTAAATGAGTTTGAACGACCTAGTTTAAAAAACATTGGATGAGATCATATTTTTTTAAAGTGTCATTTAGCAAAATATCAAAACTTTTTTTAAATATTTGTGTAAATAGTATTGAAAATGTTACGTACAAATAGGTAATCTATTTTTTTATAAATATCATTTCGACATAATTTCTATTGTTTAACCAAAAAATGGATGAATAATTTGTTTTCAAGGGACAATAAGATTTCTCTTTTTTTAATAAAAAAATGGTTAGAATTGCCAAGACTAACTTTCTCTTCTTATGGTGTTTTCAGAACAGGCTTTCTTTCTTTGTTAGAGTTTCACCTATCGATCAATCTTTAAGTTGTTAACATAGCTTTCTCATGCTACAAACTGATTTACATGTATTGTTGTTATTTTTTCATTTTGTAAGGGAATTTCATGGCGATGTGTGAAGTTGAGACAATGGCTCCCAAATACAATGAAGTTGATCGTATTTGTATGGAATGAGTCTTATTATCGAGTTGTTCTGACCCACTAATACATTCATTGTCATCTTTTAGATAATAGTTTTCCAAATTTTTCTTGTCTTGTTTCTCCATGTCGTGGAGTTTTCGTTTTAGCATCTTGATTTTGGCATCAATTGCTTATTTTGGCATCAATGAGTTTAGTTTAGTATTAGTATATTTTCACCCCTAAGTGTGACTACTTTAATAATTTATTGTTGTTAAAGTAGACATGGAAATAGTCATGTCAGACTGCACTATGGCTAAAAAGTCATGCATAATTATTTTAGTTGTTGCATTTTATTTTTATCTCTTTTCAATTTACCATTATTCATTACAACAAAATGTGTACAACAAAAATCTATTTTATCTTTTGCAATATAAATAACTTATATATTAGTTGTTTCGATATATAAAAAAGCCACTCGTTATTTGAGAATTGAGACTAAAAATAATTTATAAACACTCATATTTTTTAATCTATCAAGGCATATTTTTATAAAAGATAAAATTGTGAGGATCACACAAGACTTAGAGCGGACAGTACATCAAAAACATGGTACTGCAGACTTGAAGTTGGAACATTAGTCCCTTAGGCTTGACTAGGGGCTAGTGTATTAATACATCAAAAAGTCTCACATTATTTAAGAATAATCAATATTGAAGATAGTTTATAAACACCTACAACATTCAATACACTAAAACATCTTCTCATAAAGGATAAAATTGTAAAAGTTTATAGGATCTAAATGGAACACTAACTCAAAAATATAGTGCTGCGGATTTGAAGTGAGACTGTTAGTCAATCATTTATGCTAAAAATGTTTAACCAAATTATTTATTCAAATATGCCATAATACTAATACTAATAATAATAATAATAATAATAATAATAATAATAATATATTATTATTATTATTATTATTATTCTACGCAAATAGTGTTATATTTATGACAACAACCAACAACATTCATATTTACCACAACAACAAATGTATCTTAGGGTTTGATTACTGTGAAAATATTTTGTTTTATTTTTTAAAATATATGTTCATTTTATTTAATGAAAATATACTTTTAAAAATAATGAAAATAATGTTTTCGACATTTTTATTATGTTTAGAAATGTAAATAATTATTAAGACAAAAAAGAAATTTAAATAATTGTTCAGTTCAAAAGTCTATTCTACGAAGTAAATGGTTCTTACAATAGGGGTGTGAATAGATCAAACTGACCGACAGGGGTCCATGGTGTACTTTACGTCAGACACAGATCATGCTTATTTTGTAAAACATACAAGGTCAATGCTTCTAAAAAAGCATATTTAGTTTAAAAGGTCATGTTATAGGCCACATAAAAAGTCTATTAGACCTATCAGGTCGACCTACTTAAATAAATATAAATAATATTTTGTATTATTACTATAATTATTATATTAAATTTTGATATTATTTGTAAGATATTGAACTTTTAGTAATTTAAACATATTAATATTCTTTTGTTTTTGTTAGAATTGAAGTAGGATATCATAGAAACTCATATTCTTTAAAATGTCATGTCAAATATCAAAATAAAACTTAATTTCATTGAAATATTAACTCGTTAGTATATTTAATGATATGTCTGACTACTTATTCAAATATATTAAAATAAAATACATTTTTAAATAAATTAACAGGTTATACCAGACTTTCATCAAGATTAGGTTCAAAATCAAAAAATAAGTCTACGACATGCCACATGCCATAAATTTTTTGACTGACCCATTTCAGACCTTGCAAAGTCTAACTTGGTCTAGCCTATTCTCACCCTTGCTTACAAAACATTTGTGATCTTAATGTGTTTCATTCCAAGAAATATTCAATTTTTTGAAATGAGTCAAAAAAATATCTTAATAACTGTTGGACTTAATTATAAGTTTGGTCCCTCTATTTTCACTAATTCATGGAATTAGTCCCCTATTTTAAAAGTCGACAATAATGGTCTCTCTCATATTTTTAGATTAAAAAGATGATGATTTGACATATTTCAAATGGTGTGGCATAAAATTTCGTGATATAGAACCATCTAGATACATTAATTATTTATATGTCACTAATTAAATTACAAAAATGGAAAAATTTTGAAGTTAAAAGTTAAGTTTTTAAATAATTTTATTATAATTTCATGAGTATTAATCATTTTATATTATTATATCATATACCACGTTATTTAAAATATCTCATATCATTATTTTTCAATTAAAATATCATAATGAGATATCAAAACTAAAAGATTTTTAAAATATGAGAATCAATTTCATAAATTGATAAAAATAAAAGAACAAAAATTGTAATTAATTTTAATTGTTTAATTGTGACAAAATGCTTAACCGGTTATGATGTCAAAAGAATATCTCTTAATTTTTCATAAACATAAAGGAGCGCTCAGGTCGAGGCTTGTCGCGATTTTAATTTTTTATTTGATCTTGCGTTCCACGTGTTCCCCGCACCGAATAAAAGAGAATAATAAAACTCAAGGATTTTCTCAATATTTCAAAATAGTTATTTTGTTAATATCATAAAGCAATTCTTAAGAATCCATTCATCTTTCCATGATATCTTAACCACCCTCTTTGCCCTTAGGAATAATATCACCATCAACTTAGAGAATAATAAGTTGTTCAACTTTTTATATGATTGCATCAAATTATGCCCCAAAGTTGGGCTAAGTTTATCCTTAGCAAGGTGGCTTTGACCCCAAGTTGGGATACATAATAATATAAATATCTTACAATTATAAGATTAGCTCCTCTTTGTTGAGTTTAATCCATAACTGTCATATAAAAGGTTGTTATATTGTTAGTTAGTTAGTTAGTTGCCTTGCATCAAACTATAAAAGGCCTATATATAACTAACATCTAGAAGCAAGTGTATTGTAATGTGAAAATAATAAAACTTCTCTATGAAGATTGATCCAGGATTGATCTTGGATTAACAAGAAGATCAATCCTGGACTGACAGAACGATCTTTTTCTGCAAATCGTCTTTCTCTCTTTTCTCCTTTTACTTGCTGCGCATTATTCGTTGTTCCAACAATTGGCATCTAGAGCTGGGTTAAAATCAAGGGAAACACGAGTGAAAAGTGAGGGGAACAATCAAGGGAAACACATAGTGATAGATTCTTGATAGGCATAATGAATAGCAATGGTTTTGGATCACATATTCTGGTTCTTGATGGCAAGAACTGGGATCGATGGAGTGCATTGATGAAATCTTTATTTGGAGCACAAGAAGTGAGTGAAATTGTGAAGGATGGCTATGAGGATTTGGTAGAGAATCCAAATGATGCACAGAGGAATGCATTCAAGGAAGGCAAGAAGAAGAACTGCAAAGCCTTGTTCTACATTCAACAGAATATTGACAACCAGCACTTTGAGAAGATTTCGAAAGTCACAAGATCCAAAGAAGCATGGGACATCTTAGAAAACTATCACACTGGTGGAGAAAAGGTGAAGCGAGTGAAGCTACAATCCTATAGAAGAAAGTATGAGATGATGCAGATGGAGACAGATCAGAAAGTAAGTGATTACTTCTCAAAATTAACAGCCATAGTCAATCAAATGAGAACTTGTGAGGAGAACATTACAGATCAGATGGTAGTAGAAAAGGTGATGAGATCTTTAAGTCCAAAATTCAATTTCATAGTGGTAGCCATTCAAGAAGCAAAGGATGTGAAGACTATGAAAATTGAAGAGCTGCAAAATTCATTGGAAGCACATGAGCTCCTGGTGTTTGATAGAAATTCTGAAAGATCAGTTCAACAAGCATTTCAAGTTCAAACTACCAAGAAGGAGGGAAATCAGAAGGACTTCAAGAAAAAGGGAAAGAGAAGAGCAAATTGGGGTTTTGGCAAAAGTCAGAACAAGAAGAAGGATTTTGACAAAAGTAAGGTACAATGCTTCAACTGTGAGAAGTATGGGCACTCTGTGTTAATCAAGGTATTGTGCATGAAGTGACAGCTCCATATACACCTCAGCACAATGGAAAAAGCTGAATCTTCAAAGAAATGGGGTTTTGGCAAAAGTCAGAACAAGAAGAAGGATTTTGACAAAAGTAAGGTACAATGCTTCAACTGTGAGAAGTATGGGCACTCTGTGTTAATCAAGGTATTGTGCATGAAGTGACAGCTCCATATACACCTCAGCACAATGGACTTGTTGAGCGAAGAAACAGAACCCTATTGAATATGGCAAGAAGCATGATCAAGCAAAAAAACCTACCACACAACTTTTGGGGTGAAGCAGTCACTGCAGCTGCTTATATCTTAAACAAATGCCCTACAAAGAAGCTGAATCAGAAGGTTCCAGAGGAAGCTTGGTGTGGCAGAAAGCCGAGTGTGAAGCATTTCAACGTTTTTGGCTCATTGTGCTATAAGCATGTATCAGATGTTAGGAGAAGCAAACTTGAAGATAAGAGTGAGATTATGATACTTATAGGCTATCCTCCCACATGTGCCTATAAGCTTTATAATCTTGTAACTCAAAAGGTGCATATCAGTAGGGATGTAATTGTGAATGAGGCTGAGAAGTGGAAATGGGAAGAGGAACCAGTGTACAGCGAAAAGAATCAACAAGGTGGCATTTATCCTGATCCCAGTGATCAATCAGAGGATGAAGAAGTGATCAATAATGATGCAGCTGAATCATAAGAAGTGGCAGCAACAATGAGACCTCAAAGAATCAGACAAATCCCAAGCAGGCTGAATGATTGTGAATTAATTTCTGATAATGCAGTAAATGATGAAGGTGATATTATTCACTTTGCATTGTTGGCAGACTCTGAACCTCTCAATTATAGAGAAGCATTGAAGATAGATGTATGGAGGAAAGCTATGATGGAAGAGCTTCAATCAATTGAAAAGAATCAAACATGGGAGCTAGTTAACTTGCCAAACAAGAAAAGGAAGATAGATGTGAAGTGGGTCTTCAAACTGAACATTAATCCTGATGGGAAAATTTCAAAACATATAAGGCCATGCTGGTAGCTAGAGGATTCTTACAGAAACATGGTATTGATTACAATGAAGTGTTTGCTTCAGTTGCAAGCCTTGAGACTATAAGATTAGTGGTGGCTCTAGCTTGCAAGAGAAGGTGGTCACTCTACCATTTGGATGTAAAATCAGCCTTTCTAAATGGTCCACTTGAAGAGATTGTGTTTGTGTCACAGCCTCTTGGATTTGAAATACAAGGCAAGGAAAACATGGTGTATAGACTCCATAAAGCTTTGTATGGTTTGAAGCAGGCCCCTGGAGCTTGGAATAAGAGGATCGATCAGTTCCTAATTCAGATAGGCTTCACAAAGTGTTCAGTAGAGTTTGGTGTATATGTGCAGAGTTCAAGTGCAGAAGAAACAATGATAATCTGCTTATATGTGGATGATTTTCTCTTCACTGGGAGCAAAGCATCAGAGATTGAAAGGGTGAAAAACAAGCTGAAATCTGAATTCGAAATGACTGATCTAGGTGAACTCTCATTCTTCCTAGGAATGGAATTTCTGAAGATGAAAACAGGAACAGTTATGCATCAGCAGAAGTATATAGGTGAATTGCTTGAAAAATTTGAGATCAATAGCTGCAATTTAGTTTCAAATCCATTAGAGACAAGCTCAAAGATTGATGAGTGCAGTGAGGAAGAAAGGGTCGATCCAACACTGTTCAGACAAATGGTTGGCTCACTGCGATATCTGTGCAACAGCAGGCCTGACATCTGCTACTCAGTTAGTGTAATTAGCAAATTCATGAATGATCCAAGGAAGACTCATTTGATAGCTGCTAAAAGGATACTTAGGTATATAAAAGTCACAAAGGAGTTTGGGCTGCTATTCCCTAATGGCAGCCAAGGTGAAGGAAGTGAACTCATTGGATATTTGGATAGTGATTGGTGTGGAGACATCACAGATAGAAAGAGTACATCTGGTTATGTTTTCAAGTTCCATGAAGCAGCCATATCTTGGTGTACAAAGAAGCAACCAGTGACTGCACTTTCATCCTGTGAGGCAGAATATATTGCAGGTACATTTGCAACTTGTCAAGCAATGTGGCTGGATTCAGTGATGAAGGAACTAAGGTGTGAAGTGATGAAGCCTTTTACACTCAGAATTGATAACAAGTCAACAATTATCCTTGCTAAAAATCCAATCTCACATGGCAGAAGTAAACATATTGATACAAGGTTCCATTTCATTAGAGAGCAAGTGAACAATGGAATGATTGAGATGCAATATTGCCCAACTGAAGTGCAGCTAGCAGATGGTTTTACAAAGGCTCTGAAACTTGACAGATTTGAATTTTTGAGAAAGAAGCTTGGTGTTATAAATGTACAACAGTTATGAATTAAGGGGAAGTGTTGAGTTTAATCCATAAGTGCCATATAGAAGGTTGTTATATTGTTAGTTAGTTAGTTAGTTAGTTGCCTTGCATCAAACTATAAAAGACCTATATATAACTAACATCCAGAAGCAAGTGTATTGTAATGTGAAAAAAATAAAACTTCTCTGTGAAGATTGATCCAGGATTGATCTTGGATTAACAAGAAGATCAATCCTGGACTGACAGAACGATCTTTTTCTGCAAATCGTCTTTCTCTCTTTTCTCCTCTTACCTGCTGCGCATTATTCATTGTTCCAACACTATTTTCCTACATTGTGTTAGGTAGTCTCTATGAATTTTGGTTGTGGAGTGCCTAATCTATCAAGTACCAACAATCTAGTAGTTAACCCAGTAACAATTTTTTATTCAAATAACTTAGCTTTTGGCCTCTACGAAGCATCTAAAAAAAAGAAGGTTTACATTGTGTTTGACCTATTTAAATTTTGTAATTTTAAGTTGTTTATCAAGTGCTTATCTTCGTTTTATAAATCATTTGATTAGAAGGATAAGACATAAAGAATTATAATATAAAAATTAATATATATATATATATATATATATATATATATATATATATATAAAAGAAGAACATACAATAATTTTTACACTAATTCACAACAATTGTTGTTACAACAAGGTCTATAAAGAGAAAATATTATTCAATTAATCTATATAAGCATTAATTATTCTTAAAGCATCTCCAAACTAAATACTTTTTTCTTGTCTCTCCAAGCATTGAGCATTATTCACATCTCCAAGCAATGAATATTGTTTCCTTATCTCTCGAGATATTAAGTATTGTAAAGTTTCTCCAGACACCAAAAGTACATTCTCTGGATTACTCGAGATTTTGACACCACTTGCCTCTTGTGTTAAGTAATATCCACCTCTCAAGACATCAACACTAAACTTGTCTTCTCATTAATTTGGATTCACTCGTTATGCCAATGAACACAAGTATTTTCTAAGTGTCTACATGTGTCAACACCAAACTGGTCTTCTCAGCAAGACTATCTCTTCTTTACAAGGTGTCTTTGTACACTCAATTGATTCAAATCTATTACTTTTTTGAACTTTAGAGCTTGAACTTATACTTTCATAAGTGCGTATGATATTTCTATCATATGATATTTTACTCATATCAATTAATGGCATTATCAAATGTAGACATTTAACTAGTGCAAACACTACTTCAACTTTTTTTGTTGAACTAACTATCTTTTGATTTTCAATTCTTATCTTCCAACGTGCTTTGTAGTTTGAAATCATTAAATGATAATAATCAGATAATTACTATCAGTGAACTCAACTTTTCCTGAATTTGCTTTACTAAAGGTATTCTTTAAACACTTAAAACAATCATTAAAGGATACAATGTTTTGTTGTTATGAATATTGTATTCAGAACCAACTTGGTTCCAACACTCAACCTTTATGTAAAGATCTTTTTTCTCGTATCAACAATCTTGAGCGTGTTGGTTCAAAGAATGACACTATGCTTATGTTCATAGTTGGTAAAGGTTTGGTATCAATTGTCACTTCAACTATATATGCCATTTTTGACTCCCTGTCCCCAGGGAAATGGGCTATAGTAATTCAGAGTTCAGTTGAGAGTTAAGTAAAGTCTCACTAGTTCCAACTAAGATTCGAACTCGAATTCTTTCGAACAATTCATCCTTAACTGAAATTCATTAACTTGCTTTCTTTTATGACTTTTTCAATATGCCTTCTAAAGACTATGGAGTTAGTAGTAGCGTGATTGTAATAATTATGTCACTTATATTATTATATCATATTTAATTTCATTTTTAATATCTTTAAAAAATGTCTTCACATATTTTCCGTTATCAATTTTGGCCTCTACTTTTAAATCAATTCAAGTGTATTGCCTGAAATTTTTAAACATATTCTTCATGCATGTTTAGAATATTATAAGAATCTCTTTCACAAAAATTTAAAAAAATTTAACAAGAGATTAATTAAATATGATTTTTTAAGATTTTAGCACTTAAAAATTCATATTTAATTTATCTTTTATTAAAAAAGTTTAAATTTTTGTATGAGAGATTCTTATATTGTTTTAATTATTTTTGAAAAAAATTATTCAAAAATTCAAATGATACACATGAGTTGTCTTAAAAGTAAGGACCAAAATTATTGATAAAAACGTTAAAATGACTATTGTTTGAAGAAATTTTTTAAAATGAATAAAAACAAATTTTGATATATTTATATGGATCAAGAACTTATTTAACTCTATTATTTATTATTTATTATCTTCATATCTTCTCCTGTAGAAATTTGATATCCATCTAATATTCGAGTGTGTTCATCGTCTTTCTAAAGGTAATAAAATATTTCATCAACCTTTGTGATGTGAAATGCATTGACAACCTTACCCTTATATGAAGTTGATTCCTTCCCTTAGTGTTGGAAATGATGAAAAATTAATGGAAGAATTGTTGGTAATAATGGTGACATTAATGAGCGGGTGTGGTTGTGAATTGAAAAAATGAGAAGTCCCACATAGGAGGGATATCACACTTTAGTAGGGTATATAAGGTGGAGATGTATACCTTGGGGTGTGCCCCAAGGGGTACCCCAATTTTGTGAAGGAGGGAGAACGCAAGCAAAGTTGACCACCACACACGCGCGCCGCCGTCCGTCCGTCTGGGCCTGGGCCTTGGCCTTGGCCTTGGCTTTGGTCTTGTGGTGTATTATTACTTTTTAATGAAAATTAAAAAAAAAATTATTTCATTAATTTTGAAAATTGAATGCTTACGTTTTATCTCTGATTGTTGCGTTAATTGCGTAACTGCCCTCCACCGAGTCTACCTAATGATCTGATCCAGTCTTCCCTTTTTGCCCGGTCAAAACCCTAACTCTAGGTGCCACGTAACTGCTGTTGCCCGGTCATTATTCAAAGTCAAAACCCTAGCGCATGTTCAGGTAGTCAAAGGCGCACGATTTGGGTGAGCAGCGGTTTTGGAGCACACATTTCCTGAGGTCAAGGTTTGGATCGGTCAACAGGAGCGCTCTGATGTATCCACCAATTTCTCTGATCCAGTTGCGGAATTCCTCTATAAATAGAGGGCTCTCCTCACTTGAAAAATCACACCAAAAGCACTCCGCTCCTGAGGCTTTTCTCTCTTCTTCCCCCCGTTCTTACTTCTTCTTCTTCTTTTTCTTGAGTGGCCTTCGTGCCATATTACGAGTGGTACTCGTTAGACTGCCATATTGAGGGTGTAATTCGAACGGTTTTTCTGCAGTGCAGTAGAACTCCGTACAGTGATCTGAGTTGTTTTATCCTGGGGACTTCGTGGTTGATAGTCTGCCTTGCACCTTTGGGCAGTGCCTCGAAACTTCTTAAAGAGAGCGACCTAGTCCGTGACTCAACCTAGTAATCTTTTCGGTGGCATAAATTGTTTTTTTAAACTTTTTCGAAATTCAAAAATAACAATTTTAAGATGTTTTTCGAATTGCCATGTCTACCGACGAAATTACTGGGACAGGTTCTTCTGCTTCTGACTACAACAAATCGTTTCGGTTTGAAGGAAGTCACTTCAAACGATGGCAACAAAAGATGTTATTTTTTCTAACCACGAAAAAGCTTGCCAACGTTCTGAAGGATGACATTCCTGTTGTTCCAGAAAATGCTGAACAAACAGAAAAGGATAAGAAAGCTGCTGAATTAACCCAATGGGAACATAATGATTACTTATGTAAGAATTATATTCTGAATGGACTTGCTGATGATCTGTATGATTATTACAGTTCAGACAGCAATACTGCTAGACAGGTTTGGGAAGCTCTGAAGAAGAAATATGATACTGAGGAAGTTGGAGCCAAAAAGTATGTTGTTAGCCGCTACCTCAAATATCATATGACAGATGACAGATCCGTGGAAGCTCAGTCTCATGAAATCCTGAAAATTGCTCATGAAATCATCACCGAAGGTATGTCCCTTGATGAACAGTTTCAAATTGTTGTTATTATTGACAAACTGCCCCCTGCTTGGAAAGATTTTAAAAATTCTCTCAGGCATAAAACAAAATAATTCTCTTTAGAAAGTCTGATAACTCGCCTTAGAATTGAGGAAGAATCCTGTAAGCAAGACCAGAAAGATGAAGTTCTTCTTGTGGAAAATAACAAGAAAAAGATATTCATCGGAGCAGTTCTGAAGCCAAACAGCAAACAGCTAAAGATTCAGAATCGCCCTTCAAAGAACAGCAACAAGAATGGGAACCCTCCAAAGGCCCCAATTGCAAAGCAGCAACCACCTCCTAGAAATGGCCCTACCCCTTTTCTCTGTTTTCACTGTGGACAAGAGGGTCATATTGCACACAAGTGTAGGAACAAGCCAGGCCCTGCTAATCAAGCTAACTTGACATAAGAGCAATTTGTTGCTATGATTACTAAGATCAACCTTGTTGGTGGATCAGATGGATGGTCGATAGACACTGGTGCCTCCCGCCATGTCTGTTATGATCGTGCTATGTTTAAAACATACACTGCTGCTGAAGATAAGAAAGTGTTGTTGGGAGATTCCCACACCACTAATGTTGCTGGTATTGGAGATGTGGAACTAACATTCACATCTGGAAAGACCTTAATTCTGAAGGATGTCATGCACACTCCAGAAATAAGGAATAATCTGGTTTCTGGTTTTCTTCTCAATAAGGCAGGGTTCACTCAGACTATAGGGGCATATTTTTACACTATTTCTAAAAGTAGTATTTTTGTTGGGAAAGGGTACGCCACTGATGGCATGTTTAAATTTAATGTTGAAATCAATAAAATGTTTCCTTCTGCTTACATGTTGTGTGATTTTAATATTTGGCATGCTAGACTCTGTCATATGAACAAATGTGTAATTTCGAATTTAAGTAACTTAGGCTTAATTCCAAAGTTATCCTTAAAAGATTTTGAAAAATGTGATTTCTGTAGTCAAGCTAAAATAACTAAGAGTTCACATAAATCAGTAGTTTGAGAATCTGAACCTTTAGACTTAATACATTCTGATATATGCGAACTTGATGGGACTTTAACCAGAAATGGAAAGCGTTATTTTATTACTTTTATTGACGACTGTTCCGACTATACTTTTGTATATCTTATGAAAAATAAAAGTGAAGCACTTGACATGTTTAAGATCTTTGTAACTGAAATTGAAAATCAATTTAGTAAGAAGATTAAGAGATTTCGTAGTGATAGAGGAACGGAGTATGATTCTAGTTTATTTAATGAGTTTTATAAAACCCAAGGAATTATACATGAAACTACTGCACCATATTCACCTGAAATGAATGGTAAAGCTGAAAGAAAGAATAGAACTCTTACTGAACTTGTTGTTGCTATAATGCTTAATTATGGTGCTGCCTCTCACTGGTGGGGGGAAATTATTTTGATTGTTTGCTATGTTTTGAATAGAGTCCCTAAATCTAAAAACAAAACATCTCCCTATGAGATAATGAAGAAAAGACAACCCAACTTGTCTTATCTTCGAACTTGGGGTTGTCTGGCTTATGTCAGAAAAGACAACCCAACTTGTCTTATCTTCGAACTTGGGCTTATGTCAGAATTCACTATACTGGGATATACGTGCATGGCCTTAAATGCACGGGCTTTTGAGAATACACCCAATGAAAAGGTTGTGTGTGGGTTTGATGTTAGAGATAGAGTTTAAGACTACGAGTCACTCTTGTTGAATCTGAATCTTACTTACTATGCAAAGGTTCAAGTCAAGCGACACCTTTGTTTATGCACAATCTTATAGAAGCGTTTGACTCTATTTCTGAAACCTCTTTTTTAAATTCAAGTGGGGGATTGTTGGAACTGATGAAAAATTAATGGAAGAATTGTTGGTAATAATGGTGACATTAATGAGCTAGTGTGGTTGTGAATTGAAAAAATGAGAAGTCCAACATAGGAGGGATACCACACTTTAGTAGGGTATATAAGGTGGAGGTATGTACCTTGGGGTGTGCCCCAAGGGGTACCCCAATTTTGTGAAGGAGGGAGAACGCAAGCAAAGTTGACCACCACACGCGCGCGCGCGCCACCGCCGCCGTCCGTACTTACGGCTCGGCTCGGCAGGGCCTGGGCCTTGGCCTTGGCTTTGGTCTTGTGGTGTATTATTATTTTTTAATGAAAATTGAATGCTTGCGTTTTATCTCTGATTGTTGCGTTAATTACGTAACTGCCCTCCATCGAGTCTACCTAATGATCTGATCTAGTCTTCCCTTTTTGCCCGGTCAAAACCCTAACTCTAGGTGCCACGTAACTGCTATTGCCCGGTCATTATTCAAAGTCAAAACCCTAGCGCATGTTCAGGTAGTCAAAGGCGCACGATTTGGGTGAGCAGCGGTTTTGGAGCACACGTTTCCTGAGGTCAAGGTTTGGATCGGTCAACAGGAGCGCTCTGATGGATCCACCAATTTCTCTGATCCAGTTGCGGAATTCCTCTATAAATAGAGGGCTCTCCTCACTTGAAAAATCACACCAAAAGCACTCCGCTCCTGAGGCTTTTCTCTCTTCTTCCCTCCGTTTCTTACTTCTTCTTCTTCTTTTTATTGAGTGGCCTTCGTGCCATATTACGAGTGGTAGTCGTTAGACTGCCATATTGAGGGTGTAATTCAAACGGTTTTTCTACAGTGCAGTAGAACTCCGTACAGTGATCTGGGTTGTTTTATCCTGGGGACTTCGTGGTTGATAGTCTGTCTTGCACCTTTGGGCAGTGCCTCGAAACGTCTTAAAGAGAGCGACCTAGTCCGCGACTCAACCCAGTAATCTTTTTGGTGGCATAAATTGTTTTTTCAAACTTTTTCGAAATTCAAAAATAACACTTAGCATATTTGAGTGCTAGACAAGAGTAACTCTTGCCCTTTACGATCACAATCACCATGATATTTATCATTGATGTGCTTTGATGATGACTTTGTGTTAATGATGGTTGGTATGTTTCGTTTCAAATTATGTTAATTGTTAAAGTTGCTTTTATATTGTGTTAATCGATTAGATAGGGCAGATTAATTGATTAGGTATAATAAAATTCATAAGATAAGCGATTAAGTAAATAAATATAAATTATACAATTGATTAGGTAATTAGAAAACTCATAGTTTACTTAAGCGACAATTTGTGACAAGAATTAAGAGGTTAATTATTTGACTAATGGATTAGGCATAAGATAATTTATTAGATTAGATAGTTAGTAGATTAGGATAATCAAAATTAGTGAAATTGCTTATATTAATTGATTCTTCGGTTAGGAAACAGAAGTAATCTTTTAGATGAGGAACAAAATGTTAATAACCTTGGTTAAGAGTAATGAAGGTTAATTAATATTAGTAATACTGAGTTATTAATAAGTAACGATTAACCGAAATGTCTTTATAAGTGATATATTTATGAAAGCGGCTTATAACTTTTATGATACACAAGTGATAGATATGAGTTGTGTTATTTTAAATAGTATTAATATTGATGTATTATGTCCAATGTGTATGCATGCATAATTAAGACATAAGGGGGTATGTGATCGTAGTAGAATCAATTATTGACGATTGAGAAGATGGGGGGATTATTGGTAGGAACGACCTTACCTAAATGCAAGGCATTATTAAGAAACTCTTAAACTACTAGTTAACTTCAACTAGAAAATCTTTGTTCACTAGATAGAGAAGTGGATCCAACGTGGAGTTGTTGATGATAAGGTTGCATATCGAATGAGCATGCATTAATAGTTATTCTATGATTGTTCTATGTTGACTTGTGTTGTGCTATATATGTTGGTTAAGTGTAGTAGATAATTGCATTTAAATTAGTTTACTCCTTTTATTTTATATTTTTCAATATGATGACTCACCTTCGTTGTTTTATTTTTCCTATGGCTTCTTAGACATATGTGTGGGTAAACGATGAACTTGTTATGACTGATAAACTTGGAGAAGAAGTTGAGGAGTACGTAATTCACATGAAGATTTAGCATTAACGAGTAGTTATTAGTTGTGTCGTCGTGTTGATTGACTTTTTGTTGTTAACTTTGAATAATTAAGATTGACTATAATAGATGTGACCATTGAGTTAGATATGTATTTCTATTATTTTTGCATATTTTATTTGGCATGACCTTATTTATCTTTGTACTTTTTTAATCAAATTATATTTGTGTTGCTTTTAAGCCTTTGTATATCTTATTAATTGCTCTCCAAGTGAAATATATCACAATAAATGGTATCAAATCCCGATTGTTTTCAACCGTGTTATAATCCTTCTCGTAAGCCATTGTCTTTTACATGGACTTTTATGGTCTTTAATTTATAGGACTAGAAATATAGGTAAAAACTATTACGACTATATAACTGTGAGACAATTATTCTAGGTTGACATGGACTTTGTTCATTGCTAATGTTTGTGATTGAATACATAGAATAGACTTCTTTGCTCTTCCAAATAAATTATAAGCAAAATTCTATGTGAGGATAACACTACAATCATTGTTTTGTTGAGAGAAATATCTTCATATAAATAAGCTTGAATCAAGACAAAGAAAGGCCTAAAAACAAAACTTAATACGATGCTTTTTAGAATTTATAATAGTCTTTTAATAAAATTACCAAAATAGTTGTGAGAAAAAAACATTTTTTAGATACTATAAAATAAAAAATAATTTATTTAATTAATATATAATCGATTTTGTATAATATTTAATTAATTAATTTAA
>JBBPBP010009778.1:6134725-6150074 GCA_037974735.1 Cicer chorassanicum | reverse complement strand
GATTTAATTAGTTTTAGATTTAAAAGTACTAGAATATGAAGTTTTTTACTAAATACAAATTATTTTTTACGGCTTTTTTATTAAGTTAAATTTTAATTTTCTTTAGAGTTTAAAACGATTGTTTTAGTGGTCATATAATTGAGGTCACTCTTCGTATAAAGTAATTAAATGTCAGAAAACTATTACAAATAATTGACATTTGTTATCTCATAGATGATTTCTTGCATAAAGGAGATAAATAAATATATTTTATACTATTTTTATTTAATTACGGTTTCGTCTCATTGAATTTTTCCAATAATTTATAATAGATGATTTTCACAGCACAAAAAAATTTGTACTCATTTTTTTATATTAAGATTTTTTGCATTGTGTTTTTTCTTATAAGATTTTAATGAGATTCATATTTAATCAAAATCTAATGGGAAATATATTTGGTGGATCCAGGGCCGATCCAAGGGAGAGGCGCCTAAAACCCTTGTTTTAGGCCTCGGCAAAAAATAATTTTTTTACTTTAATTTTTATACGGTATAGAGACCCAATAATATATTATCAAAACTCTTTAACCATATGCAGAAACAAAAAAGGTCTCTAAAAAAATTTTAACCAATAATATGTTATCAAAATTCTTTAACCATATGCAGAAACAAAAAAGGCCTCCAAAAATTTTTTAATTTTAAAACAGTTAAAAGGTCTCATTTCATTTTTTGAAAAATATAGAAAAAATGGATTTGAAAATGTCATGATTTCTTCCAAAGAAATTTCTATCGAAATGGACATAGAACCTAAGTTTCGAGAAAAACGTATTATTCGTAGAAAGAAACAATTTGATGAAAGTGTTGATAATGACATTGTACAATCTTCTGAAGAGTCCTTTAAAATTGATTACTTCTTGTACATAATTGATAGATCAATTACTTCATTTCAAAGTAGATTTGAACAATTTAAATTGTATGCAAATATTTTTTATTTTCTATTTAATATTGAGAAATTAAAATAATTGGATAATGAAAAATGAAAAGAAAATTGCATTAACCTTGAACGTTCTTTAAAACATAAGGACAACTCAGACATTGATGGATTAGATTTATTTGTAGAACTTAAAATTCTAAGAGAGATAATACAAGTAGAAAATGATACACCAATTGACATACTTAATTATATAAGAAGGTTAGATTATTTTCCAAATGCATATATTGCTTATAGAATAACGTTAACAATTCCTGTAACTGTCGCTTAAGCAAAAAGAAGTTTTTCGAAACTCAAATTAATTAAATCTTATCTAAGATCAATGATGTCATAAGAAAGATTAAATGGATTAACTTTACTATCGATTGAAAAAGAATTGTTAAACGAAATCGGTTACAATAATTTGATAAATGATTTTGCATCAAAAAAAGTACGAAATATCAATTTTAAATAAAAATATTAATATTTTATTTATTAACTTTGAAAAGGCCCCGTCTGATAATTTCACTTTAGGCCTCGTAATGTGTTGGGTCAGCCCTGGGTGGATCTCAAACTCCCTAAAACTTTTCATATTTCATTTATTCTCTTAAACTTCTATGACTAAACTCGTAGGAATTGCTCTTAAATTTATATGTTAATGATCAATTATACACGAGTCTTAAAATTTATAATATTATGTCTTACCATGAGCGTCACTTAAGTAAAATATTGTTTCAAAATAAATGTCAATTTTTAAAATAAAATTATCCCTTATATCTTCTAATTAATATTACCTATATTATTTTCAAAATTTAATAAAAATCATTCGATTAAAATATTATTCTCTTTTATTTATAGTAATTTTTTAATGTGTGAAATTGGCAAAAATGACATTTATTTTAGAGGAAAAAATTACAAAGCTTTTTACTTATAACTAAGAGCGATATGGCATTGAAGACAGATACTTTCAATTATCACAATACACTTTCTTGGCTCTTTCTCCCTTGTATATCTTTACTCTTCTGTTTTCTTTTTTTTTGGTTGAATTATTTACTCTTCTATATTTTACAATATTCTATAATTTTGACTAATTACATAACACTAGTATTTTTCTTAAAAGAAATATGTATGGACAATGTTTTGAGAAGTATTTTTCGAAAGTCTATCACATATAATTTTTTGGGTTTTTGCTTTATAAATTTTAAAACATAACATGGCTATTTTTAAAGAGGAACAAAACATATTTTTTTTAATATAATAAAATGAACAAAATGCCATTATTTTGCAAAAGAAATGCTAAAATAACTTCAATGCATGAGTTAATGATTCTGACTCATTTAGTTTCGGTCTAAGGGGCAGGTAGAATTGCTTTTATTGCTCTTTAATGCTTTCTATATGCCACAATTAATTGTTCCTATGAAAGTCTACGTGAGATCCACATATTCAAGTCACTTGCAACCGTTTCTTGCCATAAATATCAACAATTTTAATTTGCAAATCCAACTCAATTACCTTCCTAATGAAAAAACATAATGCAAAATATACTTGGAGCCCATGGAAACAACTCAAACAAGAATGGTGAATATGCTACTACTAGTATGCTTTTAGGTAGAATGAAATACAAGTAAAATTAAAATATTATTTTTTAAAATAAAATATAAGTAAAATTAATATACATTTTCAATATGCAAAAAAAACCCATTCAATATTATTATTTTTAATTTATCCTTCATTTAGTTCACAAATATTTAACGTGAATAGTTGATTATTTAGAATATTAATTGTATCTAATTGTATTTTTTTAATAATCATAAAATCAATTTAGAATATTAATTGTATCTAATTGAATTTTTTTAATAATCATAAAATCATTTTTTTTTTGTTTATAAGAGTGATCGAAGGAGTATACTATTATTTTGTTTAGGAGATGAAAATTTAATATTAAACACAACTATGCACAAATATTAATATGGCAATAGTTATATAATGTACAGATTAATTAATCACACCACCAAATTTTATGTGAAAATGTCAAATGGATTTATAAATAGAAATTAGATAATAAATAGTTAATGATTATTTACAGAAAAAGATAGACAATTTTCCCCACAGTATAAAAATATATTGGTTATTTTAGTATGTATAAATATTCTTAAAACAACAATTAAAAAATGAACATAGAGAATATTATTTTGCATTGAAATTTGATATAAGTATATATTCATTTATCTTAGCCATTACAAATTATAAACAAGAAACATATTATTCCCTTCATTCTTTTTTATTTGTCGTCTAAAGTTTGGATATGAGTTTAAAGAAACTCTTTTCAAGTTACTGAGTTGACTGCCTAAGGATAAGAGTAATATGTTTGCTATGATGTTATGAAATTTGTGGAGGAGTATGAACTTTGTTGTGTGGGACCATGAAGATGAACAGCCTATTGAGATTGTCTTTCGTGGTAAAAAATTGTTGGAAAAGTGGAGCACAGCTCGAGTTCGAGTGTGGTGATTCGTTCAGCTGTATGACCTCGATGAAAACCTTAAAATAAAATATTGATGATTCGTTCAATTATTCCTTTAACCGTTCCCTTCAAAATATAAATGAGCTTGGTGCTATTCTTACTAAATATAGGTCTCTTCTTAATGTTATTTGTAACAACTCTTATGTGAAGTTTGTTAGGAAAGAGACAAGCATGGTTGCTCATTGTCTCGCAAATATGGTCATTTTTAATGTCAATTTTTATTTTTACTTGAATATTTCAACATGTATTGATCATTTAATCTTTAAAGCAATAAATTAGATTCCTATTGTAAAAAAAAGACAATTAATAAATTTTATTTATCTTTTTTATATAATATTTTTAATCATTTATTATCTCATCTCATATATTTTTCTCTTTAAATTAAATAACTAAGTATATTAATGACAAAACAATAATTAATATTACATTTGAACGTACTTCAAAAATTATAAATAAATAAGTCTATGCAAATGCGATAATTAAATCGGAGAGAGTATATGAGACAAATATTAAGGGTAGCAAAAAAAAAGTGGCAACTAACATGAAACACAAACATTAAATAGCAATTAAAGCACAAGAATGAGACCCAAAGAAGAGTGAAGAAGAACAATGGAAGGAACAACAACAACAAATGAAGAGGTAGAGGTTAGTAACGAGAGGAGTGCCACTTTTTATATTTACCATCCATGTTTTCTACTCCAACAACTCTTTGGAACTCTCTTCAAATGTTTAGGCTTTGAAATTGGAACCAACAAAAATGAATATCATGAGGAAAAAACTCCTTTAGAGGATCTTCTTATAAGTGAAGAAAACACACCAAGAAATGAACATCAAAGCTCTCAAAATGTTGTTACAAGTGAAGAACAAAACAAATGTTCAACAACTACTACTACTCATAGTTTTGTAAGCTTTTCTCTCTTTTCAATTTGGAAAATATTCATTTAAGTTCTCTTTTTTTTCTTGATTTTTTTTATTGGATTTTTACCTCTTTCTTTTTTCTGTGATCCCATTACTTATTTCTTGAATTAGTAGTATATCATCTCGTGAGTACAAAAAATTAAAAAGATTTGACACAACTTAAATTATTAGTTTAATTATTATGTATTTTAATTAGTCAAAAAAATTATTATGTATTTTTTAACAGCCAAATTAGTGATTAGTAATAGTTAGTATGTTGGTGGATGGTACGATGATAAAATGGGTTGGATCCGTTAGAGTGGTCTGAAAGTCCATTGTTTTTTATTGGGAGAGTTGAGAATTTCAACTCGTCATTACTAGTTTTACCCACCGAAAAATGTGGCGGTGATTAGGCATGGTGGTTTGGCCCGTTAGGTCTAAATAAATAAAAAAACTTTTTAAATTTTTATTTATTTATCATAAATCTTAAACTATTTTATAACTTTTTTGCTATTTATATCCTTATGTTTAGGGATGGCCATTGAACTCATATTTATTAGGTATCGACAAAAAATATTCACAAGGGTAAAAACCTGCCTTATAGATGCGGGTGTAGGCGCAAATAATCACCCACAAAAATAAGCGGGTACAAATGTGAGTACATGTACTTTAGTACTCACTCTGCATAACATATATATTATTTTAATTATTATTATTATTATATAAAAATATTTATATATACTTTATCATGACTAATAATATTTAGACTGCTAATCTAAATATAGAAATAAAATTATGACAAAAGTTAGTTAAATTCTTCTTTTTTTTATAGTAGAATAAAATATTACATAACTTAGACGTATATAAAATTAACAATTAATTTTATAAAAGATGGTAATTGATTTCTAGATTTTATCTAGTTTCTGTTCAAATAAATTTGTGTTTAGTCTAGTAATTATTTTCTTTTTTGTTTTATTTTTATTAATATCACTAAATCAGATAAATATTTATATGATTTAATATAGTTTTGGATAAATTAAATAATTTATTTTATTCTTTTCATGATTTAATATTGTAAAATTTTGAATATTTTCTTGTTAAAATGATATGGTATTTTGTGATTTAATAATTTCTTTTTATTCAAAAGTGGGTAATGGGTACGGGTACGTGTACTTAGGCACCCAAAGAGTTCGAGTATAGGGATTAAGAATAATACCTACGAAAGTACGAGATTGGGTATTTTTTCAAATTGCAGGTACAGTGATAGATTATGTAGTACCCTACCTAGACCATATCCATCGAATCCTTACTCATGTTAATAGGTTGTGAATTGGTAGGTATATTAACTTT
Source organism: Cicer chorassanicum (assembly GCA_037974735.1). Classification (NCBI taxonomy): domain Eukaryota; kingdom Viridiplantae; phylum Streptophyta; class Magnoliopsida; order Fabales; family Fabaceae; genus Cicer; species Cicer chorassanicum. The sequence continues at coordinate 6,144,358 of JBBPBP010009778.1, read as the reverse complement.
TTATTTTAGTTTACTTGTTGACTAATTTTATATTTTTGGATGATGAGTCATGAATGTTTGAATGATAGTTTCTATATTTGTGTTGAACTCATTAATTTTATATTTTGATCTCATTAAAGAGTTTAATTTGGATGCACTGACAATGTAAAATATTTTATATTATCAGAATATCACAACAACTCATGTTCATGACTTTAAAGGTGGTTGTCATGTAAGGCAAACATTTTTGAACATCGAATGATTGTGATTTATTATCAATGCATACAAATTAAATCATTCTTTAAATGGTCTTTAATTTTTTTACATTTTTTAGATAGTTTGTGTGAACTTATTAATTAATACATTGTTTTTAAAATTTTGACGGGGTAGAATGCAAATCAGCCTTTACCTAATAAATTGTAATGGAACACATTCTTATAGCTCTTAATCTCTAAGGCTTTGTTTCCGAATTAGAAGCAAAATGGAAGGGATAACTTTGAGAAAAATAATGAGAAAAGAGAAATGAGAGGGATCATATATTCTATCTAGCATAAGAGATTTATCTTTTTCACAAAATTAAAAATCATTTTATAAAGGAGAATTAAAAAATTGTATTGAAGAGAAATTTGAAAGGTCTTGATAGACTTGAACAAATTCTCTAAATCATTTTTTATTTTATTTTATAATATAGTTTTTTTTTTACTCTCAAATAAGTTTATGATATTTCATTTATTAAGAAATATAATAAAAAAATATAATTGAAGTTGTTGCAACAAGCGTAAGAAATAGATGATCTAGCTAAAAAATAAGCAATTCTTCTCCACCTTATTTTTTCTTTAAGAGCTGTATCCCAAACAAAATGATTCTTTTTTGTCCATTTCTATTTTTCTCCTTTTCTCTTCAAATTATGAAACAAAGTCTATGTCCCTCACCCATAACATCTAAACCTTTAGTTGATGATTAAGTTATTTTTAGTTATTATATATATCATCGATGATTAAGTTATTCATCAATAGTATATATATTCTCATAAAAAAAATAGTTGATAATTTTACAGTTTAATGTGAGGTGTTCGTTTACACTATTGTCCAATTTAGATCTCGTGTGAACTATTATAGTTTTATCTTTTATGAAAAGATATTTTGGTCGATTAAATGATGTAAATATGGTTTATAAACTACCCTAACCTCAAATGTCGGGCAATGTAAGAATATTTTAATATTTCAATCTATTTTATTTTCCTCCTTGTTGATCAATTTTTACTATGCATTAATTCTCTTTTTGGTACAGGAATTTATCAGAACTTTAATAGTTAGGCGTGGACCAAGAAGATCAAATCTTAGTTCGGGACCAGGACCTGGAAATAATTAATTAATTTAGTTAATACTTACTTGATCACAGTATCTCAAAGCTAGTAGTTGTTTCTAATGTATTGCTAGTATAGTCTCTTAGTATAAACGGAATTATCCATAGATTTGCTTTCTGTAATATTTCAATCTCACTGTCCTTCCCTAGTTATGTAAAAATTGTTGCATGTCTGTGAAAATTGACTATTATGTAAGACACTTGGATCAATGCACATTAATTGAAAAAAACATTGTACTTTTAAATTTTAAAATTAAAGCTACCCATCCAAAGATGAGAAAAAAATATTATCAACTATTTATATCGAAATTAACGTCAATAATTTATTAAATAATTTTATGTTAGTGTAGAATTGAATATAGTTGGTCAATATGATATCAACTTTTAACTCAACTTTGTTTTTTAAATACTTATGAAGTAAAAGATTATTGAAAGGTGTAACAATACTAAAGTATTGCATTAGTAGAATTTGATCATTGTAATATTTTTTATAGGAGCTGCTTACATTTTTCCCATTGGAGTTAAATATGTTTAGATTGCTTAATGTGGCAGCGTGGGACCACTTATAGAACAAACTTTGGATGCCTTAGTATGTGTAAATGTGTAACTCACAAATTACAATCACAAGAAGGCCTAAAGATGTGTAAAATCATATGCACTTAGAAAATTAAAAAATTAAAAAAAAAAAAATAGAATAAAACAAGTCAAGTGATATCATTCACACCGTAATATCCAACAATATTACAATAATTACAAATGAAGTTTTGAACACATTACATGTCTTGTATCCTCCTATAATGTAAATGTACTCCCTCTGGAATAAAATTAACCAACACCAGATACATCAACTTTTCAGATAATATTTTTGTTTATATTTCATTCCGGTGTATTAGTAAATAAAGAAAAACAAAGCTGAATGGATTTATTCTGAAACCATCAGATTTCTACATTATATTATAGCATCCCCACCAGGTACAAGCTTTTGGACAGAAGCAATTAAATATTTTCAGTGCTGTTCATTATGCAAAGCCACCCATAGTATATAATATTACTATGAAGACAATAAGATAGGAATTGCATGCTCTTTGAAACGAAAAAGAAAAATAAGGTGGATTCCGCAGCAGAATAAAACACACTCACAAGCAAGATTTTCGGGCCGAAGGAAATGTGCGGTTGAATGATGATAATTCCGTCACATATCATAAGTCGAACGGCTGTTATCCGAATGAGTATGAGATCCAACATTTGAGTTTTGAGAGGTAAATAAGTTGGGATATGAGAAATACGGGTCGTCGTCCATTGAAGGTAATCTCTTAGGCTGGTTGTGACTATTGGATTTGTCATCATCCAATACATGATCAGTGGGTAGGGAAGAATCAAAATCTTCCTTGAGTGTGTCAAATGAAGGAAAACTTGATGAATGAGAGGCTATGGAAGCATAACGATCTTGGTGAACATCATGATCCTTCATAAAATTGCCATCATTTTGCTCAGTGAAATGACCCCTTTCTGTTGTTGTAGATTCATTATTGCCTCCAGCATAAAATGGATTCTCCGAGCTACTGTCAGGTGTATGTTCATTACTTCTCATCTTGGTAAGCTCGCTAATACGGAGTTGAGCAAGGCTAGCTGCAGAACGAGCTGCTGCTGCTGCACGTTCGGCGGTTTCAGCAGCAGCGTGTGCAGCAGCTACAACATCCTGCAAGTCCACATTAGATTCAGATTTCGCGGTTGACAAAGACGGAGGTGAGTCACTATTCCTTGTTGCGCTATACGATGCAGATGATACTGATGGAGGTGAGATGAATGGCACAAATTGTTCACTTTCCATTTTACCAAATGAAGTATGGGATTCATCTCTGTGAATTGTTGATTCAACTTGTTCCTGTTTCAAATCTGCAAAATCTCCGGAGTGGCTTGATGAATGATGATCAACTTCAGGGTGTGGCATAGCTGGAGGTATAGTCATATCCGGAGCTGGGGCGAAATTTGCATTTGGCTGGACAGATGCCTTTGGAACTTCAGGAAATTCTAATGTGTCAGAGTCATAATCAGAATCAAGTTGCTCATTATTGGGAGTAGCATGAGCATCATGACTGGAATACAACTCCTCATCGTGTTTTTCTTCAGGAAGGGGCAATTTTGACCCACTAAAATATTCGCTCGGGCCATTCTGACAACAAGAGGAATGTAATGTAAGATAATGGTGTGTGAAAGAACGAATTTAGCATAGCATGATCATCTTTGACGTCTTCTAGCTAGTTATTACAGAATAATACTTACCAGTAAGTCTTCGTGTTTTTTAAAGAACTCAGTTTCAGAAGTAGCTGGATCCCAATCTAGCTCATGTTCAACAGCAATATCTTTTAGAAGATTGAGTTTCTTTTCTGGTGAAGGAGCACGAACTGACAGAAGCTCTATTAACTACAGTTGAAATTCACATTAAAAATGTCATAAAAGAAACCACAAAAGAAAATTAAGTTAAAGTGTCTGCATAGCATGAAAAAATCAAGGAACCTGGCGATTAACACCGCAATCAGGCCTGAGCTCAGTGGCAGCAGATATAAACTCCTTTCCATATTTTGTCGCAAATTGCAACTGAACTTGCAACAACTCTGGCAGATCAGCACACCTTGGTGCAGCAAAACATATGCTAGATATAGCTTCCTTCAAGTCTAGGGGACATTCCCTGAACAACATTGAAAATTTAGATATATAATAAAAAGAGTAATGATTTACATTTTGTGCTTCAACTACAACAATGTGTAGGCCTTAATCATAACATACACTTACGGGAAGAAAAGACTTGATTACCAGAACAACATTAAAAATTTCATTTCACTATTTAGCATTTGTCATGTTCTCAAATACATACAATTGAGCAAGATTCCAAGTTTTCCCTATGATACTAAGTACTGGTAATACATTCTAATAATCGTGTAAGAAATATTGAAAAAATCGAAGTAAAATATATTCATGTTTCTTTGCGGTGTTTACATTCTTTTCATTTTTGACACCATATCACTAGATTTGGTGGACAACTGGACATGGATGCCTTGGGATCAAATGTATTATTTTGAAAATGAAGAGCATAATAATAGAACTTCAAAATTACCAAAGGAAAAAGGAAACAGAAAACAATATAATACAAGAACATAAAGTATGGTGAGACAACAAGTAGATATTTGCAAATTGAATTTACTCTCTTTGATTTCTTCACATAAAAGATGAACATAAAGTATGATGTTTTTAATAAGAAACTAGAAACATGTATGTGTTTTTCTTAAACCTAAGGGAGGCCAATATATTTAAGTTCTGTTTTGTTTGGTTCAATGGAGGGGAGGGGAGGACTTTTAATCAAGGGAGGGGAGGGGAATAGTGATATGTTTGGTTCAAAATAGTAGAGGGGAGGAGAGAGATTGTAAATGGTTTATAAGTTATTTTGGTCTTCTTCCCTCTCCTCCCGTCCAAATCTCCCCAAAATGGAGAGGGAGCAAAAAGAGGTTTAGTAGGAATTTTCCTCCTCTTCACTCCCCTCCCCTCAAAATAATTGAACCAAACAATTAAATTTAAAATAATCCCTCCCCTCCCCTCCAATCCCCTCTAATCAAACACACCCTAAACCAGGGGGGCAATGTGGTTTTTTAACAACTCTGTCGGAGCCACCTAGAACAAAAAATAGAAGACTGCAAAGAAAAAAACAAAAATCATCTCCCAAAGCGCACGCTGGTCCGATATAATACCAAACAGAGGAAATCCCTTAGAGAAACAATGAGTTGAAATCCATAAAGAAGCTGAAAACAAAGCTTTCCCTAGGAGAATTCGTAGAGCATACTCAAGATAGAAAGAACTGCAGATTGTCTTATTGCATGTAAAAAGTAATTGAAAGAGTGGAAAGGGTGATGGCAACTCACATATTGAGTTTGAAAATCATCAACAATTGTTATCACTAGTTGAAAATTTTGGAGGAAAAATTTGTTGACTACAAAAGCAATGCTCAATTGCTCACTGAACACACAGCTAATGGTCATAATAATCGAGACACTCACTGAACACACAGCTAATGGTCATAATAATCGAGACAGTTAGGGTAGTTGTGCGCAGTTTGTAATTCATAAGTTGTTGAATGTTAAAAGTGCTATAAATATCTCAATGATATACAAAATAAAAGACAGTAAAAGGGCTGTACATGCAAATAAATAACAACAACAGAAACAAAGCGTTATTCAGTAGGTGAGGTTGCCAAGATGGATCAATTGACACTGTTGGACTATAACAAAAAGCAATTTTCTGTAAAAACCATTCAGAGCAAGAACTTATTTTGCTTGTTCCTCATAATGTTTCCTTAGGCCTTCCTCTACCTCATTCAATTGGATTGTATTCAACTTGATCCACTTTTCTTACTGGAGTATCTGTGGGCGACCAAACCACCTTACAAAAGTACCCATCATCTTCTCATCTTAAGTACTATGCTGACTTTCTTTGCATGCCTTAATATATAATTTTATATTTTTTGTATGTCCAATAATACAATCACTTAACTTAGTATTATGAATATATTCATCCTCACTTCTTAGTTCATTACCAAACACTGTCACAAACAAAGTGTGTTTTGTATTGTTTTGTTTATAAAACAAATCCATCATCCCTAGTTACTATTTGGCCAGTTTCTTAAGACATCATTTTTAGCGAACGGCTAGCTTGAATGTAAATCACATTTACTATCACACAAATTCAACAAAAAGCTAAGCATCCAGATTTCCATTTGATCTCTAAAATACCTTTGAGATTCAATTATTGGAAGGCGGACAGAAATAAGTTCACAAAAGAGTTCAATGATCTCTTGGGCGGCCATCATGTTCTCCTCTCTAATAATATGCTCTACCTGCATAGATGCGTATACATCAATAACAGGACTACACAAGAAAAAATTTCAAAAGGTTTTCTTAGTAACCTCATTGGTTTAAAATTTTGAAACTATACAAATATGCAACAAACAAATTGGATATACCCTAATACGAGCCGTGGCTTCCTGGCCAGTCTCAAGTAACTTGGCAATGTCACGTCTCATATTCTTCAATTGAATCTCTCTTCTGTTTCTAAGCAACTTTATCCGTGGAATTGTCAGTTTAAGCAGAGTTTTGCTGAAAGTGTAAAAATTTCAAATTAATCACAACTAAATTTTAAACGCGAAAGAAAAAAATGGCAATGAAACAGATCTCTTGTACAGATAACAATAAATATTTAAATCAAAGTGAAACACAATACTCATAATTCACATGTAAACAATTAGGATTTGATTGTTCTTAGTAAAATGTGCCCATTAGAGAATAAAGCAACCCCATATTAGAAAATCAGCGGATGAATTATTAAAAAATAGGGAAAATTGTCCTCATGTCCCCTTAATTTTGCTTTAAATAGCACACAAACATACACACCCTAATTTTAAAAAAGAAATTGATCCCCCATAATATTCACATGATTCACACCCGTTTTGCAACTGTTAGAGTAAAGCAAAATCATATCTCAAGCTTTGCATTCATTCTGCGTCTTTTGTCCCTTGTTTCTGAAAAAGTCGTAGCTTAGATTCTTTCATTCTCACCAAAACAAACAAGAAGAGCCCTAAAATTTGTATAGCACAGTAGGCAATCTCTGGGGCAATCACTTTTATATCACTCATGGTGAGTTTAGTGCACTCAAATCCTAAAGCATTGTAAATCTGTGTTAGGAGTTAGGAGGTGATTAGCCACTAAAAACTTGAATTTTTTTAACCAACATTTGTGTGTGAACGTGAAGGGGGCGAAGCATTTTTGAGCAGCAACTAGACCATGTTGACCAGGGATGAATTCATGAGATTGAGAAAGAACACTAGGTCAAAGTACTTAAGCCCCCCAGCAGTTGCTCCTCGGGAACATATAAATATGGCTTTCAATAGTTGTGAATAGAGGGCTGAACTTCAGTAAATATGACTCTCGAGTCTTGACAAATAGCTTGCCACAATCACAAGGATTATATCCATTATATTATCAATTTGTTCCACCTCCAATTATGTTAGTTACGTAAAGATAGTTACTCACTAAGTCTATTCAAAAACTCTTGTCTAACATGTTTCAGTTCCTCCATGACTAGGTTCTTTTTTTTCATGCAATCGCTATATTAGGAAAAAAAGCAAGTCCTACATTAAATACAAAGATGGCCTAAATAGAGTCTATTAAGCTTTGGTAATCTTCACCTTACAAGCCTTCTGGGGTTGAGTTAGAACCTAAATCTAAGATAGTATTAAAGGCTATCCTAGATCTGTTATTGGGTCACCGTATTATCCATACAGCCGGCCCAATAGCTATGAATGTTAGGAGGTGTATAGAGGGAAAACACAACTCCCAAATTGACAAGATATATGACCTAAATAGAGTTTATAAAGCTTGTACAATCAACACCTTACAAGCTAGTTTTGTGCGTTTGAGGTTCTTTCAATGATCAAATCTAGTACAGGACCTAAACTCTGATGTAAAATGTTACATTGGTGGTCCCATTACAACCCAATTGGTAGCTGCAAGGACATAGATATGCAAGGGCTTGGATTCGAACCTGGGATTCCCCACTTCTCCGCACTTAAGGTGTGTGACTCTATCCACTAGGCTATTGGTCCAAAACAAAATGTCACATTGATGTTTACTTACAGTTTTAAAGGTTTAAGTTGACGCATTTTTCAGAACTTTGCTTTTGTTTTTGTTTTTAATGGAAGAAAAAAAAAAAGGGGGTTTTACATGTGAAAACAAAAAAATTATGATTATGTCAGTGTGAAAGAAATGGTTCCTTCAACAGAATCAATGCACAAACAGTAACAGAAGAAAGATTAATCATATGCAATGCAAAATCAACTTGTCTATCACCCTAAATTTGCAGTGATTCTGATACCATACTAAAATGCATCAGAGTGAAAGAGTCAATAATAGAGTGTAAATACGACCAATAGGTGTGGTGATGAAATGTCAAGTAACTAAGTGACTCCCCCTATTAAAACATAATTATATCACCAAAAATTGATTAAAAAAGAGATTAATTGATATGCACAGAACATTTTGTTTGAAACAGCCAATGTTATGTTAGGATTGTTAGAATTATGTTGAGGGTGGAAACGGAACCCTGACTTTCTTATCACTCCGCTCCTTAACTCATCCACCTTAGCCACCAATTCAACCTTATATCCCCTCCTAATATGCATCGAACATGTAAAACCAATTTACATGAGAATCCAATCAAATCACACTATGATGTCATTTTGCTATGTTAATTCTTAAAATATCTCCACAAATATCTACCTAGTGAGATACGATGAATTGATGCATCTGTAAAAAAAGTTATACAGCCATAGTAAAGACAAATAAAATCAAAAAAATTGGGCACTTGGTTGAGTAAATAAAACAAAAATAATAATTAAATTAAGAATGAAGTATGAACAAATATGTGTAACAAATAAAAGAAATTGGAGATGAAAGTATATAGTAGAATACCACTTAGCAGCCTTAAAACCCTGGGCGAAGAAGGAATTGAGCATCGACATGGTGAAGAAGCAATTCCTAATCAAAGATTGCGGTTAGCTTAGGGTATTTGAAAACAGAGTATGACGATGAATTAAGGGATAGATTATTAGAGAAAACACGGAGGATTATAAATTATATAAGTATAACTAACCTTGTTATGTTCCTTAACAAGCAAGGATCTCTCTCTCGTCTCTTTTTCCTTTATCTTCCTCTTTACTACTGTTCACCGCGTCGGACCTAAATCTATTTTGCAGAAGATATTCATATGCTTGTATACGGTCGATTAAAAAAAATGTATAATATATTATGATAATATAAAACTATTTTATATTTGTTTGCATTATTTTGAATTCTATTATTTTTAAGTTTAATTTGATTTTTAAGATTTTTTATATTATTTTAGTTCTTTAAATTATAAATATTATACATTTTTGTTCGACTTAATTATTTTGGTTTGATTTTAGTTTTATTTAAGTTATAAATATTAAATATTTTGATTAACGAAAATAACTTGAGCATCACGGCCTCTAATATTTATAATTTTGTAAAACAAATAATATTAAGAGATTAAAGTAAAACTTAAAACTAATTTCAGAAATCAAAAACGTAATGTAATCTTTAAAAAAAAGTAGAGCATTGTAAAAGTAATTATTAAAAAAAATTGATTAATGATTAAATTTAGTATAGACTTAGACTTAGTTTGATAAAAATTAATTGATAAATGATAAGTTAGTTTATAGTTTAT
>JBBPBP010009778.1:6109789-6129094 GCA_037974735.1 Cicer chorassanicum | reverse complement strand
TTATTTTGTAAATTTTCATTTCCAAATACCGAGTAAACTTTTCAATTATAGGTAATATATTTTGAAATATAGTATTATACAATAGCTATTTATTTTTTCTGAATAGTTTTTATTTCAGTAAGTGGCTTACAATAGTCAATATTTGATTAGTTTTTATCATATTTGATAAATTTTCTTATAATACTACTCTCCTAAAAATTTATATCTATAAGGTTTTTTAGCTGTTTTTTTTACTCGATGTTTTTTAGGAGTTGTTTCCACAATGTATTAAATATTGATATCATATAAAAATTTCAACAAGCAAATAATTTCTTTCTAATTGACAAGGGGTTACAGAGATCAATAATCAGTAGTAGTATAAGTAAATATGTAAAATGGATAAAAGTAGATTTATTTTGGTGAGGGATGAAAATAGATTTTGATCTTTATAATTAAGGAATAATATAAAAGATGAATAATATAAAAGATGAATAATATAAATTATTCATTAATGTCATATTCCTTGAAGTTTGAATTTTTTTTTCTTTTGTTCACCACTTTGGATTCCTGAGAATATTTGGAATCACATGCATTGCTTTGCACGGAGTGCAAAAGCTTAAGTGTGGGGGAATTTGATCATAGCACTTGGGCACATGTTTCTATCCTTTTGTTTTAGTATTTTTAAAATCACTTTATAGCTTAGAATAATTTTTTAGCTTGTTTCTAAACTTTGGGTTGAAATTGAATTACAATTTTATTATTTGCATTTTAACATCTGTTCGCTTTGTAGGCCATAACTTGAGCTCTGGATATCCGATCGAGGCATGCGAGCAGTCGTTGGAAAGCTAAAAATCAGAGCTACAACTTTTGTGTTGGAAAAAAAAATCTGAATTCCGAATTTTACTGAGCCTAAATTACAGATTTCGTAATCTGGACCTTCTTTGTAATAATTTAAATAACGGGCTACTTGTTTTAAAGCCCAAAAACTCGAGCACTATATATTTTGGGATTTCTTTCTTTTCTGGCATCAGATTATTTTTGGACAGAATCATAATATAATATAAACATATTTTTATTTTCAATTAACATGGAAGGCTAATTTTACAAGGTTAATCCACGAATTCGAGTTTCATCACACCTGGAGATTCAGGTTACATCATTGATTCTGATTTATGATTCTAATTTCGTTATTTGATTGTATTGATATTTCGATTGCTTAAATTGAATCTCAATAGGATCGATTATATTTATTTGACAGAATTTGGTTTCAATCTCTAATTAAATTATAATTCTGCGACGCTTGTTCGTTAATTGTAATATTTTGACGATTGTGATGCTTAATCCAGTCAATGAAACCAAATTCACATAGGGTTGATTGTACGCTTGTTTGATCAATTCTATAGTCAAATAATAATAGAATCATGAATTAGAAATTATAGAATCTGTGATAGGTCCGAAGCTCGAATGAGTGGATTAATCGTTTTGCTCATCTGTCCAAACTATTTTTTAATTTCGATAAATCATTATCAAAACCCCCAATTTCGAATTTCAACTCGGTTAATATCGTTATATCAAGAGTCCTTGCGAAACGACTCGGGTTATTACCCTTTTCTGCACTTATTTTAAATCGTATTTGATCTGTGTGCGACAGCGGATCAAATAACTAAATTAAATGTTGAAATTTAATATGTCTACTTCTGTTTGAATGTTGAAATTAATAAAATGTCTCATGCTTACATGTTGTATGATTTAATTTTTGACATACTAGACTATATGATGTGAACACATTTGATTTCAAACTTAAGTAACTTAGGTTTAATTCCAAAGTTATCTATGAATGATTTTGAAAAATGTGATTTTTGTTAAGCTAAAATAAAATAGAGTTCACATAAATCTGTAGTTAGAGAATCTTAGTCTTTAGATTTATTACACTATGATATATGTGAACTTGATGGGATGTTAACAAGAAATGAAAAATAAAAGTGAAATGTTTGACATGTTAAGGATCTTTGTAACTGAAATTGAAAATCAATTTAGTAGACATATTAAGAGGTTCCAAGTATAACATCCATTAGGGTGCTCATATCACTTGCGGCTATTCATAACCTGGTGATACACCAGATGAATGTTAAAACATTTTTTTTAAATGGTGACTTGGAAGAAGAAATCTATATGGAACAACCTGAAAGTTTTGTAATTCAAGGACAAAAAGACAAGGTCTGTAAGTTAGATAAATCTTTGTATGGTCTTAAACAAGCTCCTAAGCAATGGCATGAAAAATTTGATAACTTGATTATGTCGAATGAGTTTAAAGTGAATGAAAGTGACAAATATATTTACTACAAATCTGAAAATGGCATTTGCACTTTCATATGTCTCTATGTAGACGACTTACTCATATTTGATTCAAACATTCATGCTGTAAATATTGTGAAATCATTGTTGTGTAACAATTTTGATATGAAATACCTCAGAGAAGCGAATGTAATCCTTGAAATCAAGATTACTATGTCAGAGAATGGAATTTCTTTGGATCAGTCTCACTATGTTGAAACAATCCTAAAGAAATATAAATACTTTGACCGTAAACTTGCTTGCACACCATATGATCTAAGCGTGAAACTTTTCAAGAACACTGGTGAAGGTGTTAGACAAACTGAATATGCGAGCATCACTGGCAGCCTTAAGTATGCCACTGATTGTACTAGACCCGACATTGCCTATGTTGTGGGACTGTTGTGCAGGTGTACTAGTAGACCTAGTATGGAGAATTGACACGCTATCGAAAGAGTCATGAGATACCTAAAAAGGACCATGAGTCTCGAATTACATTATCGAAGATTTCCTACCGTCCTTGAAGGATACAGTGATGCTGATTGGAACTCCTTATCAGATGACTCCAAAGCAACTAGTAGCTATATTTTCAGTATAACTAATGGTGTTATATCTTGGAAATCGAAGAACAGACGATATTGGCTCAGTCCACTATCGAGTCTGAAATGATAGCACTAGCTACTACTAGTGAAGAAGCGAGTTGGTTGAGATGTTTGCTAGTTGAGATCCCTTTATGGGAAAAACCTATGACAGATAAGTTGATCCACTGCAATAGTACCGCGGCTATTGCGCATATTGAGAATCGTTATTACAATGATAAGAGACGACAAATTCGTCGTAAGCACAACGCTGTTAGAGAATTACTTTCTAAGGGAGTTGTTATAGTGGATCATGAACGCACTTATGAGAATTTAGCAGATCCTTTGACGAAAGGGTTAACTAGCGAGAAAGTCCTACATACATCCAAAATGATGAGACTAATGCCTATAGAGTCACTCATGATGGTAACCCGACCTAAAAGACTGGAGACCCCAAGAATTAGGTTCAATGGGTAATAACAAGTTGTGAAGTGATATGAGATGAACATGCTATTATAAATCAGATAAGCATGATTCCTGAAGCGATGATAGGATGGGGTAATAAAAACTCTTAATGATATCTATACTCTATGTGGAGTGGAGTACCTAGCTACAGGAGTACTCTTGATAGACTCACCTATGTGAATGTGGAAGTGGGGTCACTTCCTATGGAATTTTGAGGCAGAATTCCTAGAGCATTCACTATACTGGGATAAACGTGTAGGGCCATTAATGCACGGACTTTTGAGAATACACCCTATGAAAAGGTTGTGAGTGGGTTTGATGTCAAAGATAGAGTTCAAGACTACGAGTCACTCTTGTTGAATCTGAATCTTACTTACTATGCAAAGGTTCAAGTCAAGAGACACATTTGTTTATGCACGATCTTATAGAAGCGTTGAAGATATTTTAGAAACATTTTTTTAAAAAAAATTCAAGTGGGGGATTGTTGGAACATAGAGTATGTTATTGTGTGAATTTAAAAAAATTTGTTGAAGTCCCACATTGGAAAGAATTTGTTTTTGTAAGTTCAAGTGGAAAGAAACATGTTTTTTAAAATTCAAATCCCACATTGGAAATAAATTTTTTTGAAGTCCTACATTGGAAAACTCTCATATTTTGAGTAGTTTTCAACTCTTAATATGCTAAAGTCTCACATTGGTTAGAAATCATATGTGAGTTTGCTTCCATCACTATATAATGAGTTTCAAACTATTGTGAAAAGTACACCAAAGTTGAATGCATTTTCCAACTTTTTTATTTTATTTTATTTTATTATGCTCGCCTAATTTTCGAGCCACTTCTCCCCTTTCTTTCTGTCACTTCGTTTTTAGAGCGATTGTTATGTCGCAGTCCCTTCGTTTTTAGAGCGGTTGTTATGTCGTAGTCCCTTCATTTTTAGAGTGGTTTTTATGCCGTAGTCTCTTCACTTTAGAGCGGTTGTTATGCCGTAGTTCCATCGATTTCTTGTGGTTCTAATACCACTATGAGCGGTTATTGTGTCATAGTCCTTTTGATTTATGAGTGGTCATAGTACCATATTGCAGTGACTTTAATCGTCATATTGAGAGTAACTTTAACCGTCATATATTGAGGGTGTAATTCTAGAACGTATTTCTACGGTGCAGTAAAATTCCGATACAATGAATCTGGACTGTTTTATCCTGATGATTTCGTGGTTGATAGTTTGCCTTGCACAATTTGGGCAGTGCCGCGAAACCTTTTAAAGAGAGCAATCTAATCTGCAACTCAACCCAGTAATATTTTCGGTGACATAAATTGTGATTTTTAAACAGTTTACCGAAATTCAAAAAATTGTGATTTTTAAACAGTTTACCGAAATTCAAAAAATAAATAATTTAATATTTATTTACATTTAAACTGTCCATGATTTAAGTTGAATTTACAATCTTATAACTTCTTTTCAACTAAACCAAACCAATATTCATTGATAAAATATTTTTTATAATCCGTAGCAAAAATTTAATTTATATACACAAAAAAGTTTATAAACAGTCCATCAATCACAATTTTAAATTACAAATAACATTTAACTTTTTTTATAACTATTTTTAATATCACTTTCAGCTGTATAAAACTTTGACAGATACCTACACACGAATTAAACTCCAGTGATAATTAGGCCTTCGTATATCTGTCACAATATTTTTTTTTAAATATATCGCTATCATTTGATTCTGCCATTTAATGTGGGTCCATAAAGTAAATATTATAATTTACTAATTGTATAAAAATCAAAACCAAAATTTAATTACGTTCACAACAAACTGCAATATTAAATGCGTCAAATAAAAAAATGTACTAATTCAAACAATAAATTGGAAGAATATATCATTATTAAAATGACAATATATGTAATTATAATAAAATTGGGTTACGTTTCCTCCTTTTTGATTTCAGATTTTGACTTAAGAAAGGGTTTTCAGGTTTCATCATAATTTTTCTTCCTTCAATTCAATTCAACACTTATTTTTTATTTCACTTTTCTCATTTCCCCAAAAATAAAATTAAAATTAAAACCAAAACCTGCAAAATTTCAAATCCAAATAATCGCCATCATTTAAATCACACCAATTTTCTCTCTCTTCTCTCTCTCTCTTCAATCACATTTTCAGCGAAAAAACCCAAATCGTTGAATCAAAGTAACGAACCTTTCAGTTTCGTGTGGTTTTTCATTCGTTCACACGTGTTGTGGTGAGATGAGAAGAAGAAGAACTTGCATGTTGTGAGAAGGAGTTTTTTTTTTTTTTTTTTCATGGCACCGCCCAAACGCGTTTATCAAGCATGGAAAGGAAGTAATGTAATAATCTTCTTACCTTTTTCTTTTTTCACTTTTTTCAAATTTTTTTGGTTTTAATCTATTTGCTTGTTTTGTTTTAGGAATTTAGCTTTTAATGCTTCATATTTGTTTATGGAAATGCACTAGATTTTTTTTTTTTGGTGGTAGTTGGGGAAAGTGATTTGATTTATATTTTGTTTTTTTGTTGTTAAAGTGGTCTGGTAGCTAGACTCACACACTTTAGGCTAGGAGAATTATGGGTTTGAACTTGAGTCCCTTCACATCAATGTGCTTGTAGCTTTCAACTGAGTTGTACTTAGGATACCAAACTGATTATATTTTGTTTTTATTTATGGGGTTAATAGTCGTGTGCTTTGAATATCTAGTGCTGTTTTTGTTGTTGCTTGAAAGTGAGATTGATGTGAGGAAATAATTTTAACTTGGATGTGTAGTTTCAAAATTTTAGGAACCGGGTTTTGTGTGTGTTTTGTGTTGAGTTCGTAGCGTCTTAACACTTTGTTTCCTAGAGAAAGGAGTCCTGATAATCCAAAGTTGGTAGTTAGGTTCTAGCCAGAGTTCAACTCGTGTTCTCTCAATCCATTCGACCTTCACTGAAACTCATTAACCATTTAAGTTCAATCCCTCCATTTCCTAGGAAAAGAGGCCTTGGTAATCTGGATTGGTAGTCAGGGTTCTAGCCAGAGTTCAATGTGTGTTCTCATGATCAATTTGACTTTCACTGAAGCTCATTAACCATTTGAGTTCCATCACTTGGTTATTCAGTTGGTGGAGTGAGGTTGCAGAAACGAGAAGGTTTTTCTGTCTTTTGTAACTGATGTTGTATTTGTTTGTGAGAGGATGCTAGACTTTTTTTATTGAGTAACAGTAACTGATAGAGCCTTGATTGTGGTTCATTGGAGTAGTCAGTTGAGCATAGAATTTAATGTGACAATTTGACATTTAACCATATTCCTTATCAGTTATCAATAATTGGCCTTGGTTAAAGCTGGTGCCTACCACTCAACTATGAAGTTTATTCTTTAGGGTGGGATTGATGTGGGAGTACTAAGCAATTGTGTTGTGTCTATAGACGGACACAGTATAAAACTCGAGATAATCACAAAATAACATCAATACAGGATTTTATGTCTTCTTATTGTTTTAGCATATCTTTATTCTCTTAATGGTTGTATGTATATAAACTGTGCTTCTATGAGAAATAATAATGGGATGATGAGGGAGGTTATTTGCGTTGGAAATTGTGCAACTTTGAATGAGCAGTTTTGTCTCTCAATTGTAACCGTTGTTGTCTCTATTTCTGGGAGGAAGCTTGACTTTTTCAGTATACTGATAGAGCCTTGATTGTGGTTCATTGGAAGCGTCAGTTGAAAGAGAAGTTAATGCAATTATTTGACTCTTTACCATCTTCTAATCAACAATTGGCCTTCTTGTTTGTTGGTTTTCTACAAACTATGTAGTTTTAACCATTGTCTTGGGCAATTGATGTAATGAGTTGGTGGAGTGAAATTATGTGCTTTCAGAATTGTGCAATGAAGAATGAGTCGTTTGTCTGTCTTCTGTAGCTGCTTTTGTGTCTATATGTGAGGAAGTTTGACTTTGTTAGTAGATGGTGCCTTGATTGTTGTTCATTGTTGGAACCAGTTGAAAGAATAATTTAACGTTATGGCTACTTGACTTTGTACCATCTCCTGATTAATAACTGGTCATGTGAAGCAATATGTTATTCTTGTCTAGTTAGGTCGAAACTGTAGGCTAATCTTGGCGAGTTACTGTGTCTCACAGGGGAAATAGAAATAAAGATTTAAATAAAGTCTGACCCTTTTTCCTTGTTTATAATTAGTAATGATGGGTTTGGTTTCTAATGCTGTTCTTGTTGTTGCTTGAAAGTTCAGAGTGGGAGTGATGAGATAAAAACTTTAACTTGGAGTTTAATTTCATAATTTAGGAACTAGGTGTGTGTGTTTGCTGACCTGGTGAAGTGTGATTATGCTTTTGGAATGGAACAACTTTAAATGAACTCTTTAACCATCTTCTGTAATCATTGTCTTGTGTCGGTTTGTTTGAGGAATCCTGACTTTGCCGCTAAACTGATAGAATCTTGATAGCGGTTCTTTGTAGAGTTGGTTGGAATAATAAAGTAATGTGATTATTTGAATTGATACTATCGTTGGTATATTATTGGTCTGATTGGTCTAGATAGAGGTTTGTACTGTCTTTATTCTAGGCAAAAACCGTGTGAAGCAATACACTAGTCTTGTGTTGCCTTAGTTAATTTAAAGCATTATTCTCCACTTGGAGAGCTGGTTTTTCTCATGGACGAATGAGTAATAAAGCTATATAGTTTCAACAGTATTTTCTTCTTATGCTAAACCATCTGGTCAAGGTGCATGTGTATTTTTGGTTAATGGAATTGAGATAGATGATACATATCATAACTCATGATAGGACATACTATTTGTGTTCCATGATATTTGTTTGAGTGAATTGCTATATTAACTTTTGTTATTATGAATATCTTAAAAATATTATAGATCCTTTCCAAAAAGAAAATACTTAACTTTATGAGCAAGGAACTGTTAGAAACTAGTTTGTAAAGAACCTCATAATTCAAACCTTTAACTTTTTCTTAACAACATCTCAAGTCTCGACATTTTAGTTAACTGGCACCTTTTGAAATGACAACCACAGTATGTTACTGCTCCTCTGATGCAGTTAGGTTAATTTTTTAATTAGAATTAAAATAGGACAAGTTTAGCATGCATTAGAAAGCAGAATATTTTGGTAATCACTCTCTTGAATGATGTCAAACCTGATGGATATTGTACTACTAGATTCCTTCCCCTGCTCATTGGTAAGAACATCATGTTAAAATCAACCACACACACCAACTTGGATCACACATCACATATTAGATCTTGACGTTGGGTTACTAGGCCATAACATCTACTACTAAAGCCTTCTCCAATTAGGTAACATCAGATACATAGATTAAATGATGCCATTACGTGCTATTGGAAATCATATCTAATGTAATACCATTTAAATCCAAATATCTGGTTTCTAAGTATTGGACTACCCTCCATTTACCCTCCTTACTGATGCCAGTACAGGTCTTCTCTGCACATGCCCAAACCACCTATGAAGGTATTCTTACATCTTTTCCACAGTGGTTACCCCGACTTTCTCTGTAATTATTTTATTTTGAAATTTGAGTCCTATTTTGTTTGGTGTGACTGCTGATTCTATTTTGCCGTCAGAAAGAATAGGTAGGATTTCCAATGAATGACTTGTGGAACTCAAAAGTCTTAAACCATCATTTTTTATTTATTTCTACTTATGTAGAAAAAGGCAGAACCAGTTGACGGTGGCTTCTTTGTCTCACCAGTGGTGGAAGAACTCAAATTCTCCTTGCCATCAGTCACCGATTTAATTTGATAGAACCTGCTCAGGAAGGGCAAATTTCCAAGTCCACTAGAGTCCATGGCAGAGATAGCCCTTGTCCTTCATAGGAAATCTCAGAGTTCATTGATCCTTTGCTTTTGACAGCTTCCCCTGCCATAGTTGGCTCTGATTTCATAACATTCGAATATTTTTCTGTAAATTTTTGAATGTCGAATGTAAAGGTTATTGCCCTGTATGTATAAATACAGTAGATGTATAGGAAAGGAAGGACATCCCCCTTTAGGTCAGTCTAAAAATCTACCTAAGAAAAACAGCTTAAATTAGGTATAAAGAATCTCTTATTAATTTCTGCCTCTTTCACTCCCTTTTGATTAGGTCTACACCAGTCTGAGTGTCAGTACCTCTACCTCTTATAGCATCATTTTAATTAAAACTTTTCCCTCATTTTAAACATTTTCCAGTAGATTCCCCTGTACCCTAGTAAACCTATTTGTAAGGAGTGAGGGATAAGAGTCCCTCGAATAAAAAATATTTGATGGGACTTTGGTGCTGAATAAGACTAAAGTAAATTATATACTGGACAGTGAAGACTCAAATGCTTCACTTGCCCGTCCTGTGATTATTATGTAGGCAATGGCCCAGTTATTCTGCATTGTAGGCCAGCATCCTTATAGAATGCATGTTTTGGGTTGTTGACTTAACATTGGTTATCCTCTCTCCTCGCAGAAATTGTCCTTTTATATGCTTTAAAGATCTTCGATGAAACAAGCAGCCTAGGATTTTAAGGCAGTGTGCATTGTGTAGGTCTCTAGTGGATTTGATTGGAGAGAAGAGAAATGTCCATATTTTCAAGGGTGTATTTCTCTCTCCCTTTGCGATTGTTATTATAGAGTATTGTATTCAGGGCTTCTCTGTGGGGCAGGGTCATGATTGCTTCAAGGGATCATCTATTGCTCCTATGTTGAGAGAGTGAACTGTATGTTATACTTATAAGCCAGTTCAGCTCATTTTGTTGTTTCTGTTTGAGTAAAGAGGATTCCTTATCCACCTCTGATTGTACTCTCTTTCTTGCGAAGAAACCAGTCTATGTTCTCTCTTAAAAATGTAATGTTTTATGGAAAATATTAATACTCTTTGGCTTTTGTTTAAAAGTATCAGAGTATCAACAAATATCTTGGAATATCTACCATATATCTTTTAAGTATGTTAAAAGATCTTCAGAATATATTGTGGAGCAAATTAATTATCTAATTATGCAAGCAATATTGACATGGTTAATGAATTTTATTGTGTCTGCTTGTCTGTTACCTTATTTTATTGTGTCTGCTTGTCTGTTACCTTATTATTGTTCTATTGGTTTGGGCTTGAACTTGTAAGACTCAGTTCACTATCACATGACCTATTATTTATATAATTAGGATCATCTGATTAATATTCTGACATGTCATAATAAACCATATGAATCTTATATTCTCTTATTATGAATTTCTAAAGTTATCTTCCAGTAATGACATGCTCGATGCTTCTGTGTTCTGCTAACTTAAGAAGTGTTACTTTTTAATGAACTATTTTCTGTCATGTATTAAAGTCTTATTTCACTTCAAACTTCTAATTTTATGCAGAAATTCATATTTGGAGGAAGGTTGATATTTGGGCCTGATGCTAAGTCATTGCTTGTCAGTTTGTTGCTGGTTATAGTTCCGGTTATTATCTTCTGCATATTTGTAGTAAGGCATCTGCGGCATGAATTTTCTTCATATAATGCAGGATATGCTATTTTGGTGGTGGCAGTTCTCTTTAATATTTATGTAAGTTCTACGAAGTTTTTTCTTTCTTTGTCATTTTATGTCTTAATACACACACATGCCTGATACGGTGGTACCTGTTATTTTATATGCCCCATAGTCTATTTTTTTATCATCTCATGTTGCAGTTGTACATAACTTGCATTCTACGGTCTCATCTAAATATTCCTTTCTGCTCTCCTTCCCTATCTCCCTTTTCTGTGTTTTCCCGTTTTTTGTTTAACTTCGTAAGTCATAAAGTTGACAGCAATTTGTTGGT
Organism: Cicer chorassanicum; assembly: GCA_037974735.1. Taxonomy (NCBI): domain Eukaryota; kingdom Viridiplantae; phylum Streptophyta; class Magnoliopsida; order Fabales; family Fabaceae; genus Cicer; species Cicer chorassanicum. Next base: position 6,117,916 of record JBBPBP010009778.1, on the reverse strand, counting down.
GACATCACATGTATTGAAAGAATTATCAAGTTTTTGTGAAGTCGTGTTATACTATTTACATTTATTTCCTTATCGGTTGATTTACAATCAATTAAAGAGTGTCACACAATCAATTAAAGAGTGTCACGGGAAATCCACAGTGCAATAGTGGGGCACAAAATGTCGAAATTAATTTCCTAGATTAAGATTATCATGTTATGGCATTTATTGATTGATATACAATCAGTTGGTGAGTAATCTCTGCTGACAAAGGCCTAATATCTAGTCTAATCATCACTTATTAATTATTCTACTATAATCAACATAGTTGATATGTATTCCAACATAAATGTTAATATTTTGTTAGTATTTATTGTTAGTTGTAAATTGATTGAACTTTTACTATGTCCTGATTGTTTGCTACTGTAGTCTGTGATTAATTACCTCGCTTTTTCATTCTTTCTTCTTATGATTAGGGTAATTTCAGCCTTTATAATTTTAATGGTTGATTATTGAAAAAGAAATAAGGAAGATTTCTTCCTTAAATCTCTTTTGTTCATGGTATCAACACTTCCATGACCAAGCCCTTGATTTCTCTATTATGATAAAAAAAGGTGGGCTTTATACGTGGTTCAGCCCTATGTAGTCAATGGCAGATAGCGTAGCGGACGACCCCCAAAACGCTATTGCAGTGTAGTGTGTACGCGGCCATGCCGCTACGCTAAAGTATGGGGGTGAGAAAAACAGGGGAGAAGAAGAGGTTAGGTGGTACAGAGAATAGGGAAGTGAAGGTCCCACCGGAGTCGTCCATAGTTGTGCTGGAGTCACATGGCAGGAAAAGTTGCAGAGAGGAGAGGAGATGAAGGTCGCAGCCAAGCAGAGAAGATGAGAGGTTGTGAACAAGAAGAAAAGAGATCGCAAAAGGAAAACCCCTAATTGGTTCAAAAAGAATAAAATGCTAGGCCTATTTTGTCTTTTCGCAGAATAAATGAGGGTGCTTTCTGTCCTTTCACGATAAATGAGGGCTTTTTTGTCTTTTGGTGATAGAAAATGAGGGGAGAGGTTGTGAACAAGAAGAAAAGAGATCGCAAAAGGAAAACCCCTAATTGGTTCAAAAAGAATAAAATGCTAGGCCTATTTTGTCTTTTCGCAGAATAAATGAGGGTGCTTTCTGTCCTTTCACGATAAATGAGGGCTTTTTTGTCTTTTGGTGATAGAAAATGAGGGCCTTCTAGTGTTTTTGTGATAAAAAATAAGGGCCTTTTTGTCTTTTTGTGATAAAAAACGAGAGCCTTTATGTCCTTTTCTCCCGTCTTCACTGTTGTGGTCATCTTCTCCATGCTTTCTCTGCCTTTCCTCCGTGATTTTGCCGCCACGAGCAGCGCTACAGCTGCTACACTGATCCGCTCCGCCACGGCGTTTTGCGCACCGTCGAATCTCCGCTCCGCTACAGAGGTTCAACCCTCCAGTGCTTTTGCGTGAGAGCCTTGCATGAACTCATTTGCATACACACTTGATGGTGAGTTGGCCATCTCTAGCATCTCTAGAAACTGTAGCACCACCTCTCATGAAATTGATTAAGTCCCCAACTTGGCCACATCTAGTAATTGATTATTCTAAAATAATTGACAAATATATTTGACAACATATTTTACCATAAAGGCTAATCTTCTAAAATTAACATACATATTATACATTCCATATGCATAGGTGAATCAGAAAATATTTAGAACTTTATTCATGATCATGACTAATACTTGGTATTGTTGAGTTATTATGTGAATCTATTGAATATTTATCTGTTTCTTTTTTTTCTTTCTGCCTCTTTGGCAGCTCATTTTATTCATTCTTTTGCAGTATTTGTCATCTCAATATTTTGTTTCATCGTGTTTTTCTCTGACCATAACTTTCAACAACACGAAATCTTTATTTGGTGGAACAAACTTTTTTGTGTGATTAGAAAACTTTCTTCTGATACCACGTACTCTCAGAACGCACTGGTTGGTGATCATGAAGAAAGTAGCAACAAGAATATTAAAGCCTTATCCCACTAAGTAGGGTAGCAATTGAAAAAAGAAATCACGTGAGGAATATTTCACCAGGAAGCAGGCAGATTTAATGCCAACATGTTGAGATTTGCCAGTTGGTCGTGCTTGCAAATTATGTATTATGGAAACCCTTGTTATTCTTTCCAACACGAGTACCAAATGTGAAGATCTTTCCAATAATAAGCTCCACAAAAAAATGCAAGGAATGATAGGAATAAACAAACCAAGGATAAATCTAAGCAACTTTTTATTAAACCCCTGTGATCTTTTCATAGGCTGATAAGCATTTGCTTGTGATCCAATCAAGGGAACAATTTGATTACAAAAAAAAAAAAAAGAGTTTAATTAGCAGATTTATTAGCAAAAAAAGAACAAATAATTATGTAGATGCTTGAGTAGATTGATCTTGAAACAACAATGATTTATTACTATAGCTGTAAAACAAGTTTGTATTTTATTTGTGACCTTTTCTTGTTGATGAAATTGAATATCCTAATAGAATGTGTCAGATGTATACGATCTTATTCCAAATCAATGGCATAGAAATATTAGTACATTTTAACCTACTTTCTAAAGTAAGGTTTTCGCCTGTTTTGATTCTATAATTTCCTGTCATTGAACCTATATTCTTGGAGAAAACTCATTGAGATATTGATTTCCTTTAAACTTTTTTTTTTTATTTCTGATTTCCTAGAGCTTGATTTAACCTTGTGATTTATGTTTATAGGTGCTGATTCTTCTTTTTCTTACATCCTCGCGCGATCCGGGCATTATTCCAAGGAATTTACATCCGCCTGAGGAAGAGTTCCGTTATGACTCGTCCGTTTCTACTGATATTGGGGGACGGCAATCACCAACTCTAGAGTTCTATCGAACAAAGGAAGTAATGGTCAATGGCCTTCCTGTAAGGGTGAAATATTGCCCTACCTGTATGCTGTATCGCCCTCCTCGTTGCTCACATTGCTCCATTTGCAACAATTGTGTTGAACGTTTTGATCATCATTGCCCTTGGGTTGGCCAATGCATTGGATTGGTATGATAGTTGACATCCACTGGGTTATTGATTTTATGATACCTATTTCTTCCATAATGATGTTCTTGGCACATTACATGTCTGCGCTCTCGTTATTTAAATATTTATTTTTGGTTTTCTCAATGTGCAGAGGAACTACCGTTACTTCTTTATGTTTGTTTCTTCGGCAACACTTCTATGTATCTATGTGTTTTCCATCTCAGCTTATTACATCAAGGTTCTGATGGATGATAATCATGGGACAGTGTGGAAGGCAATGAAAGCATCCCCTGCATCTGTTATACTAATGGCATATTGTTTCATCTCTTTGTGGTTTGTTGGTGGACTAACTGGCTTTCATTTGTACCTTATTAGTACAAACCAGGTCAGTTGATTTCTTTTACATTTCTGAATCCAATACAATATTTATCTCATTGTTCACTTTACTTGCAGACTACCGGGTAACTTAGCAATAAAAGACATTAGTAAATTTTTTCCCTAATGAAATTAATTTTGAAACTACTATTGCATAAGAATCTTTTGATGGAAAGACATTAGTGAGGTGGACATGGACAAAATGATGAAGTACGGCCGGGCAAAAGATATTTGATGTTTTGGTAATGTGGCAAAATATTAGGCTTTATGTTGGAGATATGAAAATTTCATAGAAAAGGCATGTTCTACATATAAAGACTTTTGTATGATAATATTTCGTTTTCTGTAATTTTGATTCTTAAAAGATCTTGTGTTTGGAGAATATTTTCATCATCTAGGTGATTAATTCCTTTTTTTGCAGACCACCTATGAAAACTTCAGATACAGAGCAGATAACAGGATCAATGTTTACAATCGGGGGTGTCTCAATAATTTTCTGGAAGTATTTTGTACAAAAGTGAAGCCTTCAAGGAACAATTTCCGGGCTTTTGTTCAAGAGGAAGTACCAAGGCAACCTCCTCCGGTCATTATCCGGGAACCTGAACCAGATTTGGGGGGAGATCCGCGTTCCAAGGTTGAAGATGATCTAGACATCGGTGAAGACCTATTAAAGATATCACAACGTCGGAATATTGAAGAAATTGATGAAGATATTCAGAGCAGAGGGAGCAATGGACCTTACCATATTACATCAGAAGGTGATTCAGTTTTAGGCTCAGATCGTCGAGCTCCAACAGTTCGATCCGAAGAAAGGCACTCAAGTTGGAGAAGAAGTGGAAGCTGGGAAATTGCGGCAGACGTACTTGCCAATTCAAATGTAACTGAAACTAGAAGCTATGTTTCTTCGCGTCAATGATTTCGGTTTCTTTGATGTTTGCATAGCATATCAACTTTAGGTGATATGGGTTTTGCTTATATATCAGAAAGATGGAATAGGGAAATACTTCTTAATCTTTGTTTACCTTTATAGGAATGTGAATTGAATTGATTGAAACATCAAGTAAAAAAAAAACTTATTTGACCTTTTGTGGTAATCTTGGCCCTAATGGAAAATATAGAAATGTGTCTGTTCAAGAAACAAAAGTGTAGTATTGTCTTGGATTGGTTTTTCTTTTCCAATTAGTATTCAATTGTGTTCGGATTCACGTCTACTTATTTTTCACGTCACGAGACACTTTAAACGTGGTAATCCTTAAGCTACATTTCTTAGCAAACGCACGTTGAGGCAAAATCGTCCGGCTGAAAAGTTCTCGTCATAATTAATTTTAAGCTTTCTAAAATCGGTTCCTTTGTTGAAATGTTTTATTTTATTCATGCTATATTGATGCAATTAGGTGAAGAGATTTTGTCACTAAAAAAGTGGGATTTCTATTTTGCATTTTGTATTGGTGAATTTAGTGTCTTGGTGAAGTTTACTAAAATTGATATATCGTAATGAATAGCACTACTTTATTAAAAGTATTAATACTTTACTATTTTCACATTTTAAAAAAACAACAAATGACAAAACTTGTTTTCTTAGCTTCTACAATTTGATGCTAAAATAGAAATAAGTTGATATATAAAAATAGCAAAACATTACATCAATACACCTAAACCAATCATTATAATAACACATTACTAAAATTATCTCCACTAGACAAAAATTACTATTTTTTCAATTACTATAAACAACACCATAAATGTGAAGAATCTATCAAAGAGACCTTGAATTAAACTTCTTTCTCCACAACAACAAAAACATGAATCCATCAAAACTGTCAACCTTGTTGTTAACACTTTCATTGATCATCATAATTTCTCAAGTATCAAACGCCAAATTGTATGAAGATATTTGCAAAGCGACCGCAGAAGACAACGACCGTTGCCTTGAAATTTTGAAAACTCATCCTAAAATCGTCTCCGCGGACAACGATATAGTGCTATGTAAACTCATCCTACAATTTGCCTTAAAAAAGGGTGAAGAAGCTCAGAATTACCTAAAGGAATTGATGAAGACAAATCCATCACCAGCAATTCAACAATGTGCAACTATTCATTATAATGAGGTGGTTGGATCATTCAAAAGTTCATTAGGTGAGTTGAAAGAAGATGGATTAACAGCAAACTATGATGCCAAAGTTGCTGGTGATGGTCCTACAACATGTGAAGCTGCCTTGGCTGCAGAAAATATTAACATTCCTAAAATTGCTGATCTAAATAAAGAGATATTGTTGCTTAGCAAAATTGCATTTTTAGCCACAGATAAGCTTCCAGACGCATAAACTATTTTTTGTTACATATTACTCTCTTCTGTCTTTTTTATAAGAGACGGTTGAATCAATAAAAGTTAATATATTTAATCTATATACATCACCTTTTATTGATTTTTAACTGTTTTTTTATAAAAATGACTGCAGGTAGTAGTATTTGTCAAAGGAAGAAGGAATTTGTCGAGTGTGGAAAAATGCAATATTAACTTCCCCGTTAGATTAGGAAGAATGACTATGTTGGTCACTTTTATTTTGTTATATTTATAGGTATTTTTTCGTTTTATACTATAAACTTGGATGTTGTGAATTTGTTCACGTATGCATCATTTTTAGTTTAAGTATGAATTTGTATTGTATATGATGTATTCTACCGATTTGAATAAATAAATATTTTTTTAGTAAAAAAATTGAATTTAAAAATACAGCCATATTTATATTAATGATCCTAATTATGTTCAAGTAATAATTTATATTCAAATAATAAGGGAGAGGATTTTAGTTATTAAACATATGACCTTTTTATGTTCAAATAATAATTTATATTAAAATGAAATCTTTATCGATTTAAATGGTGGACATTTCACTCACACCTGCATTGACTTAAGTTTTTAAGTTTAAGTTCAGAATTCTAGATTTGGTAGGTTTATACATGAATTCCATCGAAAATTCTTAAAGAAATTGATGACTCTCCATTATTAATGGATGATATAAATTTTTTCTCTAATAAAACCATTTTGTGGCATGAAACAAACACTATGAGTTTGTTTTGGTTTATACAATATTTTCTCAATCTAAATAAATTTTTTTCGTTAAAGTTGATTTTTCAATTTTTATACTATGTTTGAGAGTTTACGGGAGGAAGATAGAAGATAACTTTGAAAAATACCCTTGAATTGAAGTTAAATTTTTAAAATCTATCACTCATTTCATCTTCTTCCTTCGTTCTATCAACTCGAGTAACAAATCCTCTTTCAATTTGTGGTTTCTTTATTCTTTTCACTCTTACGATTTTAAGCACAATTTTTTTAAGCTATATAAAAAACATTAATATATATATATATATATAATACACTCATTTTTAAGTTAATGTGATTTTCTAAAATATTATATTAAAATAATTTTAAATAAAAAATTACTCATTCTAAGTTTTTTCATAAGAGACAGTTCAATCAATAAAAATTGATGAAGTTGATTTACATAATTTTTTATTAATTGTCTCTTATAAAAAGACTGAATGATATATATTTTATTTCGTTATAGTATAATATTATTTTTATGTTTGAACTTAAATTAAACATTTAACTTTTTTATCCACTATAAAGTTCCAAACCAAATTTTAGATATTCTAAAAAGAACACCAATGTTCGTAGGTAATACTCAAATTTGTTACTTAATTTTAGTGGAAAATCTCTATGAATGAAAACAATTAAACCTTTATGATTCATTATTTTTATATATCGTAGATTAAACAATAAACTCACTTAATAGAATATTCAAGGAATATGAGACGTGCTAGAAACACACTATCTAACACACACATTTCAACTCATTCTCTTCTATTGGTTAAAATTCACATGGATCCCACCAAATTGTGTAGATATTATATAAATTTCTTACGACCTATATGAATTTTAACCAATAAAAGAGAGTGTGTGTCAAATAGTGTATTGCTAACATTATTGTGAACTATATTGAACATATGAGGAGATTTTTGGATCTTTGTTTTTTATATAGTCTTAGATCATTTTCTATGAAAACTTGAAATTATGTTGCAAAAGTCTTGAAAATTATTTGAAACATGATCATTCTTATGATCTTGAGAATAAAATTATATCTCAATTAAATCAGAATCAAGTTTTATGATATTGAGTGTTCGTAAAACTTACAATCGTTTTCCTTATTCTTGCATATCTTATATAGAATAATATTAACTATCTCTATTACTATATCATCTGTTGAGAGAAGTTTTTCAAAATTAAAATTATTAAAATCTTATGTACGATTTACAATGTTGTAAAATAAATAAAATATTATTGTGTTAGTTTTAATTAAAAATGATTTTTTTAAAGAATCTTAATTGTAAATATATTATTAATGATTTTGTAGCTAAAATGCAAAGAAAATGGTATTCAAAATTTAATATGTGGATGAATGTTGTTGTCAATATATTATATATTATGCACTTACTATTACATATACGGAAGTAGAGATACATGTTTAAATAATTTTGCTATAGTTTGATATCAACCTTTTCAATTCTTTGTAGTCTTTAACTTTTATGATGAAGACTATTTAGAATATGTGCAGGAACATCAAATTCATCACTCCCATATGACATCTAGAATCTTAGGACCAACTTTATTGTATATATATATATATAATTAATGAACAATATCCTTTA
>JBBPBP010009778.1:6070964-6093333 GCA_037974735.1 Cicer chorassanicum | reverse complement strand
TAAATTTTGAAATCAGTTTAAAAAAATTAATAATAAAACTATTTTTAGAATTAATTAGTTTTAAATAATTAAAAACTATTTTTTATTTAGTTTTTTATAATAAAAATAATTTTTTAAAATAAATATATAATATTTTCTTAATGTTTTATATTTTTTAAAATGTAATCCATTAAATTTTATTAAAAAAAAATACGTGATCTATTAGATTTACAAAATGTCTCAATTTTAAAAAATAGAGAGACCAAAATTGAGAAATTAAAAATAGAGGGACCAAAATTACGAATCAGTTAAAATAGGGGAACCAAAATTGCGAAATTAGAAATAGAATGACCAAAATTACGAATCAGTTAAAATATGGAGACCATAATTGCGAAATTAAAAATAGGAGGACCAAAATTGCGAATCAATTAAAATAGAGGGACTAAAACTGCATTTAAGCCACCACTTTTTTTATTAAGTTTAAAATTTATATCAAATACATTTACTTTCATTTATAAATAGAAACAAATAAATATGTCAGTTTAACAATTTTATGCAAAATAATTAATATAATTAAAATTAAATAAAAATGGAAAATTATAAATTACTTTATATAAATATCTTCATTAATAGTATAAAAAAACATAAATTGAAAAAAGGAGTAATAAATAGTAAATGTATAATAAGAAAAAAATGTTAATGATTAATTGATATTATAAAATGACCTATAATTTAAGATAAATATGATACTTATCGTGGAATGAAGATAATATTTATTTATCTTAAAATATAAAAAATCAAATTTCATATATCCAAATATAAAAATTATTTTAAAAATATCTATTAAATTCGCTATTTTATAAAAATGAACGATGTAGTATGTTACCTACTTAAAATGAAGTAATCATTTACTGCAAATCCTTTTGCCTTGTTAGTAATGCTCGACTTACGAATCTACCCTTCTAATCATATAGTGTCAATACGATGTTTATACATTTGTGTGTTCATTTTTGTTCATTTAGTAATGATATATGAGTTATCCGTTGAAAATGTAACACAATGTGATCATGTGTTGCAATTTGTGGGACCCGCGATGATGTGTTGCAATTTGTGGGACCCGTTCAAAATTTAATGAGTGGGTTACTAAGTATTATTATTTATTTAGTTATAATTTTGATCTTTTAATTTATCTTTGATATCTTAATTAAAAAATGATGATGTTGAATGTTTTAAATAACGTGACATACGATAGAATGATTAACACTCATGACATTCGAGTAAAAAGTCGTAAAACTTAGATTTCAACTTCAGAAATTTTTATATTTTAAATTTAATTAATGACATGAATAATTAATGCATTTAAATAATTCTACATATCATATAATTTTATGTCACGTTATTAAAAATATGACAAATTCTCATTTTTTTTAGTTCAAAAATCTGAAAGAGAGACCAAAACTATCGACTTTTAAAATAAAGGAATCAATTTCTTGAATTGGTAATACTAAATGGTCTAGAACTGCAATTAAGCCTTTTTCTTTTACTAATATACATGTTTCATAATCACATTTATTTTTCTCAATCACTATTTGGGTAGACCTTTTCTTCAAATTCTAAAATGCTCCAAAATCGCGACCGGACCATGAAGATTGATCGTTCAACAAAGGTTAGAATTGAATCTTGTTAGAATTTTGTGATTTACTGATTTTAGGAACTCAATTTATTTGTAATTTAATGTCAGTATTTTAGATTTTAGTCATTCATTAGCTATGAGGGTTTAATTCACTATTAGGTTAGGGTTTAATTTGATGTTAGGGTTTCAATAGCAATCGTAATTTATTCAAGTTTAATTGAAATGACCCAATTGTATATAACATGTGCACGGTCACACAAGCAAAGTATTTCTCATGGATAGTTGATTGTACCCTTGATGTTAGTCACCAATAACAAATGTCTTTGATAATAAGAAACTCTGATTGATAGATTATTTCTTGTGTTATATCTACGGGGAGCTACTTACTTGTGTTGTATTTTTATGTTTATGGATGAATGTTTATTATTTGTTTTATGAGTATGGATACTCGAAACAAATATTTGTGTGGATGAGTATAAAATGGTTGTCTCAAAAGTAAAATTGAGATATGATTTTGGAGAAACTTTTACATATGAATATGATTGAATGTATGGAAGTAGTTAAATTTTATGAGAAACAAATACATTAAAAAATGAATAATTATTAATTATGGCAATGAAAACAAAATATATAGGATAATTGTGATTTGATATATACTAATTGGTTGTGATGAATTCCGACTTGATTTGACATTAATGTTAATAAATATGCTAATTAATATATATATATATATATATATATATATATTATGGTGCATTGTAATTTTGGTTCTATAATCAGGATATTTTATAAGTATAATTGTTTTTATGGATTAATTGTGGTTGTCGTGTTATCGTTGCCTAAATGTACGTTTGAGTCTAATATGTGAATGTGAGAAGTTATATGTCTATATTTTCTTGTTACATTAATTAACCGAACAAAATGACATGCATCATGTAGATCGGTGGCATAGCAGAACCTCCATATATTATATAGATTAATACATGTATAGAGACTAAAATTTATTTTATTAATTTTTTTAATTATTAAAACTGCACTTTTTTATTATGATCTAATTTTTAAGATTAAAATATTATTTTCAAAATCATTAAAATGGCTCTAATCAAATGTGATAATCGTTTTAGAATGGAGAGAATATTAATTATTTCTATTTAGTGTATATCTGTGGGGTGCGCTCTAAATACTCATTTGATGGTACTCTATTGCGGTGAATGATGTTAAATTCAAGATCTACAAAAATTATTAAACAGATAAATTATGAAAAGAGTTATTTAATAATAATAACTATTATTTAAAATAATTTGTACATTGCAACTTAGATCTGCCGACGACAAAATTCTTCTTTAAGAGGATTTATTAAGATCCAAATATTCACATATATCCTCTATTTCTTGCATTTCAAGTATTGCATCATTCTATAACTTTGTATTACGGATAACTCAAACCTTTTACTTTTTAAATATAGTAAAATATAATTAAAAAAATTCATCACGTTTTATTAATCAAGATTAGATATTAGAAGAGAAAAAGAAAACGATGACACAAAAGAAAGGGAGAAAAAAATAGATGACGTGGAAAAGCACAAAATCCAAAAATATGTGTGAACGAGATCGTGAATTTGTTTCTTTGGTGACTTTGAAAATCGAGAGATTGAGTTCAGGTTCAATGGTCATATAAAAAATTGATCCATAACTAAAAGAAAGTAAAAATGGCATGCATCATCATCAATTTGATATTATCTCTATCTTGCTTTATTTCGTCATTTCATACGAATTACTAAAAACAATTTAGTACTTTGGAATTTTGTTGGTACTCGTGTCTCCAAGGTAAAATTAATTTAAAATTCAAACAATTCTAGGGGAATGTTGATGCATTATGACAATATCAAAAGAAAATATAGTTGAAGAGGCAAGTAATATTTATTATACACATAATGAAATCCAGATAATTCATAAGAATTGAGTGATTATGCCAACTCCGACATTGTTTGAGAGTGTGTCGGTCTTTAACACGTTAGTGTTCAAATTTATTTTGGCTAGAATTACTCTCACAAATGTGCTATGTCACTAGAAATATGGCATATTATTATTAATAGCAATTCCTAACAATGAATTAAGGTTGGATCCTTAGAATTTGAAGCATACTCTTAAAATTGAAAATGGATTCAAGTTTGTCAAAACATAAAATAATTTCTCATTTTTTTTAAAATCTTTAATTTATAGAATATCAAAATAATTTTTTTTAAATCCATAACAAATAGAATCTTAGTCCCTACTTTGTCCCTAAGAAAAATAACATAAACCAAGACAACTTAGTCCTTGTTTGACTCATTGTATGAAAGGGACAATTATATCCTTGAAATAATTAAAAAGGGACAATATGGTCCTTGTAAAAGAAAGTAACTAAACTAAAATAATGCTTATGAATAAATCAATTAAGATGAACTTAATTATTGGCTATTTTCTAGACACACCTTGTCCTTGGAGACATATTAATCCGTTTGTTACGTTTGATCCAAATTTGACTGATTTTTTGTTGCTAAAGTGTCAAGTAAAATTGATGAGGAATCTTTTATCTATGCCACAATTTTAAAATTTGTTGATGTATAAATATTTAGTCTTTGCAATACATGTAATATTTAGTTTCAAAATTAAAAAAAAAATATTGGGAGGAACTAATTTGACTTCAAAAAATACATGTCAGCCATTTTTAACGTTGTGGCACAGATAACTAACATGTCATCATCGTTACCTGACACTTCAGCAAAAAATAGTCAAATATGGATCAAAGTTAACAGATGGACTAATATGTTCCCTTTATGCAACTGTCAGAGATTAATTTTAGTATTATTTTCTCTTAGAGGCTAACATGACTAGCGCCCAAAATGTCAGGACTAATTTGGGTCTTAGTTTTAATACTATAAAGTTTACTTAAATATGGTAACAAACAACGCGCGACCAGTACAAGTTCACATGTATTTTGTTAGTTTTCTTGAGAAATTCTTCCGAGCAAATCTTTAGAATAAGAAGGAAGCGAATTTCTTAACCTAAAGCAAAAAAGACAAGGCTATTGGAGAATATTCATCAATTTTACTGATCACTAATCTCCATGTAGAAATCTAGTTGACCATGTGTAGTATGTTCTCCCCTCCCAACCACATTTTTCCTATACAAACTCGGCTTAAAACCTTACTTAAGGAATTCAAGTCCAATTTCACTCTATACAAATTTTTTTAAAATGTAATGTGTATCGACACTCCACATGTAAATTGGTTTGTGTAAAAATATAATGTGGAAATATAAAAAATTATACCTTAACATGCATAATTAAAAAGTACAATTTGGGCGTATATGATATAATATTTTTTTATATAATAGACATAGCAAAAAACCCAAAAAAAAATAATTACAACGAAAGAACTGCGAAAGTAGAAATTCCTATTACATTAATAAAGACAACTTGCTCTAAATAAAACGAGGGTTGATCCATAATGATCAATCCACTATTAGTCTCACATTCCCAATTAGCTAGGTCATCTGCAATCATGTGGGCTTCCTTATACACATGGTGAATAGGCACACTCCAATCCGCTAAGAGAAGTTGACGAATCTTCTTCACCAAGCCTCAACCTCGAGCACTCCCAATAGAATACACCTTGTATTAACAACCACCAAGGAATCTAAGTGCAACTTTACATTCGGAAATCCTTTAGCTTTAGCCAATTGGAAACCCTAAAAGGCCTACAAATTTAGCAAAACCACCCAACCATCTTCCCTCATGATCTCTAATAACTCCACCACATCCTGCAGGTCCTAAATCTTCTTTTAAAACACAATGTATATTCACACACATCCATCTTTCATCTGGCTCCATATGATGTACTACTACCTTTGTCCCTAACTATAAGTAGGCTTAATTTCAATTTTAGTCCATCTATTTTTACTGATTCACGAAATTGGTCTCCCTATTTTAAAAGTAACAATTTTAGTCTCTTCCTCTGATTTTTTATCTAAAAATAATGACGTATGATGCTTTAAATAATGTGATATATGATACAATGATTAACACCTATGAAATTAGAATAAAACGCCGTAAAAACATAATTTTCAACTTCGAATTTTTTTTTCTTCATATTTTTTATTTAATTAATGACATATGAGTAATTTTATGATTTAGATGGTTCTATCTCATAGAATTATATGTCACCTTATTAAAAATATGTCAAATCGTCATTTTTTTAGTTCAAAAATCTAAGGGAGGGACCAAAACCGTTGACATTTAAAATAGAGGGACTAATTGCGTGATTTGGTAATAATAGAAATCAAAACTGCAATTAAGCATTATAAGTATCATTTGGGAAAAAATATCCTTAAATATAAATACTCTTTCAATCTATTAGGTACATTTATTAATTTGTTTTTCTTCTAAACATACCACTTATTAATAGGGCTGGACAAAATAACCGCAGCCCGAAACATCCCGAACCGCCCGCGGCCCAATATCTGTAACGAGTGGGCAAGAGCGGTTTCGCGGGTATGCAGGTCAACGAAAACGGGTCCGTGTGGTTTATAACGGGCGGGTTCGGTTAAAGATTTTTGGACCACGGATATCCGGACCCGTCTGTTTCAAATTAATAATATTATATTTTAAAATACTAGGCTTTCCCCAATTCAAAAAAAAAAGCCTAACTTTACTTTAATGCTTGTCTACCATGTTCATTAATGATTGACCAAAGCTAACAACAAAGTTTTATAAAAAATGATGTTTGATTTTGAATTCTCTTTGATTAACAAGTGAGATTACAGTTACTACTCAGTATGTTCAAAATCTTAGTCTTGATTATAGTACATAGGTTTTCTTCAATTTGTAGATAAAATCTTCTGCAAATTGAAGTAATTTTCAACTAGTTTATTCATTGGAATCTCAATTTGTGAAGTACTAAACTCGAAGCACATTTAGTATACGTTTCTATCATTCTTTATATAGATCAGTTTATAAATTGAAAGCATCTTCTAATGTTGTATTCTTTTGTTTATCCTATCTTAGCAAAGGTATCCTAGAAGATTCAACTAAATTGAAAGCATATTTTACTATTTCTTTAAGGTGCAAAAGAAAACTTGGTTAATGGATTGCAGAATTTATAGCACTTTTCTGATTGATTTTTGTTGTTTTGGGTACAGACCGAAATTTTATGTGAGCTAATTGAATAGAAGGAAAACCATGTCATTGATTATTTAAATTTTTCCAATTTACAAAAGTTTTAAGATTAGGGTTCCTATTTTTAGACTTCAAGCTTTTTCAATCTAGTTTGTTTATAATTAACTTTACTTTTATTTTTTATCTAGTTTATGTCTCTGGTTAGTTCTTTAATTCATATTGTTGTGTTGGGTGTGTACTTATTTTTCAATTTCAATTTTTTTTTTTATGTATGATTCTGTTTGTTATTTCTAAAGCATTCTTCTCTTTTTTATTTATTTAAATGTTTCCAATTTTCAAAAGTTTTAAGATTAGGGTTACTATTTTTAGATTTCAAGCTTTTTCAATCTAGTTTGTTTATAATTAACTTTACTTTTTTTTTTATCTAGTTTGTGTCTTTGGTTAGTTCTTTTATTCATATTGTTGTGTTGTTTGATTTTGATTCTTGTCAAGTTTTGTTTTACTTACTGTTATATGAGGGGGGTTTAACAATGAAGGTTTTATGTCTATTTGTTTGTTAACTAACAGTAGTTTTTAACATGTTTATGTTTTTAGATTAGTTTCTTTTATTGTTATTGTTTTTGTTGTTTAGTTTTTTTCTGGTTGGTTATTGATTCTATTTTTTTGACATAAGATTTTGAGATATCTGAGAATGTTGTGACAGGTTGTGTAATTTGCATATGTACTTGTTTAATTAGACTATTTCTTGTTATTGTAAATTAACTTTTAATTTAAATTGTTTATTCATTGTAGAACTTCAACAAGGCTCAATAACTAGTGGTGGAAGGCAAGAGTCTATTATTGGCGGAGCAGTTGCTCCTGGGCCTGAATCTGCTTAAGTTTTTTAAGTAAGAAAAATTATACTTGTGTTTTATTTATAAAATATGTAAGTGAGCTTTAATAATGAACCTAACAATTATGTTAATTCAGTTTTATTTAATTACCTCTAGGTTTCATATGTCAGACTTTGAGTTTTTTAAAGTCATATATGACTTATACTTGCACAACACATGCGTGTATTTTGAGGATGATGTTTTGGCTGAAAACTGTGCTTGCGTAGCATCATTTTGAAAATGATTTGTTGATGTTTGTTGGGTTGGTTGCTGCCAGCAATTTCTATATGTGTGGTTCATGCTTGATAATTGGTAGGTTTCTGTACGTTGGACTTATTGAGTTATATTTACTAAAATTTATGAATTATTGGGTACTAATTTTGTGTTTGATCGTCACCAGCTTTTAAATGAACATCACTATTGGGAACCACACAAATTTTCTCATGTTTCCACATGTAAAAGGGTAAGTTGCTGCCTTGATATTTTTTTTATGTAATCATTAAATTTTAGTTAAGTTTGTAATTGAAACTTTTATTATTATTAATACTTAGTATGAATTTGATATTATTTTTAACTTATTGAAATTTGTATTATTGTTAACTTAGTAATTAGTATTATTGTTCAGCTCTACTTAGTAGTTTAGATTATAATATGAACTGATTATGTTGTATTTAAATTGATAGAATGAGAACTTAATTGGTTATGAACTGGTTATGTTATATTTAAAGATAGAATGAGAACTTAATTGGTTATGAACTGGTTAGGTTGTATTTAGTATTTAAACTGATATAAGGAGAACTTAATTCGCTATGAATTGATTATATTGTACTTAAACTTTTATTTTTCCAATAAATTAGTGACAAGAGACTTGGCAGTGGTTCATTTTCAACCTCGAATTGGTTATCTCACATTTCGGGAGTCGAATTTCAAGGTTATAGTTTAAACTTTATATATTTATGTTGATGTATTCAACTTTATTTTATCATTTGGTTATATTTTTGATATTCTTATGAACTTAATTCCATTTTTGTTATACGTACAGCTGCTGCAACATCAACCATATGCATATTGCTCATCAAGTTCCAAAATATTGATTTACTATGCTTATTAATAGATTTGGATTGGAATATATAATTATTTAAATACTTCTTGATGACTGTAATATATAATTATTTTTCCATATGACTGTAATTATAAAGTTTGACTCATTATGGACGATGTTGACAAGTTTTTGATTTGGATGACATCCTGAACAACATGACTTTGTTATATATTATTTAGGTTTGTTACCAAAGATGAAGGTCCTAATATGTTCTTAATTGATGGCCCTATTAATATGTTCTATTGATCATTTATGTTTATAGGTCAATTTTTATTTTGAAGGATGTTTGATGTAAACTAGTGTTTTAAAAAACGGGTCTGGTAAATGTAAACTAGTGTTTTATGAGAAATCTTTATAGATAAAATTGTTGTTAGTTGGACTGCAAAGTTTTCAAAGCTCGTACAAATTGAAACTGGTTTACCTGACCCGCAAAATCGATCAAACCGTAACTCGAAAACTGACAAACCCGATTTAAAAAACGGTCGAAATTGGGCATGAGATTACCAACCACGGTTTGGGCTGGATCAGATATTTAGACCCGAATCCGTCCGGACCTGACCTTTTGTCCAGCCCTCCATATTAGTACTACTAATTTAATTTGGAATATGAAAAGTCAAATTTGACATATTTAAATACAAAAATCATTTGGGAACATTAACACATGGACAAATTACATTTACCTCCTATAAGGTTTTTTTAAAGTGCACAAAGACCCTCTCTATTTTTTCTTAGACGCTCATCTCCCCCTCAATTTGATGGTGTTAAACTTCCATTAAACAAGAAAACAAAAAAATCCCTAAAATTAAAGTTTATCATCTTCTGCAATATTTTTTGGGAGAACATCATTTTCTACATATACTTCATCTTAGAAATAGAGTGTCCAACTCTTCCTCCTCTTTGATCAACTAATCTTCTGTCATCAAATAAGAGGCAACGTTATTTTTTCCGACAAAAGTTCAATTTCCCAGCTTTTCACATGCGGCCAATATTTCAGTAATTTGTTGTTTCTACTTTTTCTTGACTTTTAATGCCTTATGTTTTGATAAATTTCCCTTGAATATAATTATTTATCTTTTGAAAAGAAAATAAAAGAAATTTAAAATCCAGTTTCAAACTCCAAATATAATTAAAGTTCAAAATCCAAAATCTCAACAAATTTTGAAATCTAAATTCTATGTCTACAAGTGAAACTTTCAATGAACAAAAGCCACAATACTAAAAGGAAAAAGCTCAAGAATGTAAAGGGAAAGTAGCAAAAAAAATAAAATAAACGATGTTAAGTTAGGAGAGGCGTGTTTGTCATTTGATGGAAAAATAAGCGTGATTAGTCTTTACTTAAAAACTAGAGGAGAGATTTGTACTTTTAAAGAATAACTTAAAGGAAGTAAATGTAAATTTTCAATTAACAAACAAGGATAGCTTATAAAAAATTGATGGAGGTAGTAATATTTGTCCCTTCCAATTGTAACTACCAGCTATCCTTTTGTAGCGTGTAGTTAGCTCTTGTGCATTCCGGAAGGATTCAAAATTTTGAAGAATTTAACTATCATAAACTTTTTGTCGGAACTTTTGAGTTGTGACTAGTGTTGTGTGAAATGAAAAAATAAAAGAAATTTTATATAAAAAGAATATCACACATTAATAGTATTTGATGTTTATAAGGTGTAGATATGATATTTGAGGTGTGTTTCAAGGTGTATTCAATTTTGTGAAAGAGAGAGAGACGCATACAAATTGACTACCATACACGTGCGCCATTGTTCGGTCGGCTGGATTTGGATTGTGTCGTGTGTTTTTTATTTAGTACAAAATTTTTATTTTTTAATGTGTGTTTTCCTATCTCCATTAACACGTTCTTTTTGTTGACCGAGTCCTCTAACTTTGGTTTCAGTGAATTGGTCAAAAATTGTTCGCGCGGATTTTGCTTAAACCAGTTGTAGAGTTTCTCTATAAATACAGGACTCCACTCAGTTTATAAATCACACGACTCTAAAATTTACTAAATTTTCTCTCTTCTTCCTTTTTTTTTTGCTTCATTTTGTATTTTTCTTTCTTTCCCTTCAGATTTTTGAGTGGTCGTTGTACCATATTTTCGAGTGGTATTAGCCGCAATATTTTGAAGATATAATTCTAGAACAGATATTTTCGAATGGTCGCAACCGCAATATCTAAAAAATTTAATTTTAGAACAGTTTTCTACAAAACAATAGAAATATCAATACAGTATATTTAGACTGTTTTATTCTAGAGACATCGTTTACGATAGCCTAACCTATTATGACTCAATCCAACATAGTGGGTGAAAATTATTTTTCAAAATTAAAAAATAAATAAATAAATAAAATAAAACACTTTTTAATTGAGAAAAAAATTGACTGATATAAAACAATGGCCTATTTAATAAAATTTAATTACAAAAACTAATTGCTTCAAAATGTTCGAGAAAACTTTAAAAAAAGTTGAACATAATTAAGCATAAAAAATCGAACACCTTATTCAAATTCCGACACCGGTTCAGTATATTTTATACGATATCGGGTCGGTTGTGTCAAATTTTTTTTTTAAAAAAAAAAAACTAATCCAAACACACAATGACTAACCACATGCACAATTGAAACCTTCGAACTTAAGCATATCATTTAGAGAGGGAGAGAGTTCAGAGCTGACTAAATACAACAAAAACAAATAAATAAATGTAGCTTCTTGTTCTTGTGTAGTTGGACAAAAAAAAAGTTGATTTAGAATACAACAGAAAGGCCAACTAAACCTGAATTACAAACGTATACTTAAACAATCATTATAAAAACCAAAAGGCAATCCCTCAATTCTGAGAAGAGAAATGATTGATAGAGAAAAAGTCCAGAACATGTTTTATTAGTTAATTAGCAAATCAATGAGACCATTACAAAGACAATGAAGATGGGATTGTCTGCATAAAAATTATCCTTTCCAAAGTGTGTCTCGTCATATATTCTGCAACTGCGAAAATGAGATGCGGACTATAGAGCCAGAAAGTGGACTTGCATGCTTGCAAACAAGGGCTTCGGTTGCTTCCTCCTCAGTCTCGAACTGAACAAGAGCCTGCTTTTTCCCATTCATCTCAAAGACCTTGCAGTTGACAATGAGTCCATGCTCCTCTAAAAGACTTGCAATCTCCTCTTCAATAATGTCTTGTGGGAGGGTGGACAAGTGGATTATCTTTGTCGGTGAGCAGCAGTACCGATAGTTTTTAGCAGCATTTCGATTGAACCGATTCAGATTTGAGTTCATGTATTCGTGTGTATCAGCACCTTGGATTATGTTTGGATGCTTTGAGAAGTTCACCTCCAATCTCTTTCCAAACAACATGGCACCCTATAAAATATTGAATTTGAAAAGGTTTTAGTTACAAGTTTAACACTTAAGCAGAAAATATACAGATTAATCTGCATGCCACAATGAGAATAGAGGCAAAATTAATAAGTTTAATCGATTTGAAAATTCGATTAATATGAAAGAATATCACAACATAACACTAAATGACCACGTCTTTGATGCTACCATCTAGAAAATACAGAACAAAAACAATATTTGAAAGAATTCACATTGCATACCAGACAACACCAGTGAAATTCATAACAAAACAATGAATAATGAACACCATTAAATTTTCTGGTGAATAAATAAATGAGCACACAATCTTTTGAACAGTAAAATGTCTTTGGAACAAACAGTCACGAAATGAATTCTCAGTTTCAATCGTGTTGCATGCAACATACAGAGGTGTCGGAGAAAATATACCCACTAACACGTACTAATATTATCATCAATAGAAGAAACGATATTATGAAATTTCTTCAGGAATCCCTTGTAAAGCATATTTTAGCAACTTTAGAAATTGAGTGGTGTAAATCATTGTAGGAGCATATATCTTGTATATAATTTTCTTTGGAGAGATTCTCTCCTATTATTTCTTATTTTTTTTTAAATATTAGTGTTCTTCCTCTAAATCCTTGGAATCCAATTTTTGGGTTCCTAAAAGTTTTCCTCTTTAACAACATTTCTTAATATTGTTTGATATTTTCCAAATTCTCTCAGAAAACAAAACTCAAGTTTGTTGACATGGAAAGGGAAAATCATTGAGAAAGATATCAGGAACTATAGTTGCCATATGTGTAATAATTCAAATACCATAACTTTGTACACTATTTTTATATGGATACTTAGATCAAATACTAGAACTACTAGTACAAGCCCTCTAATAAACTATGAAGCAAGAATGCGACGGTCTTCCAATTCCAAACAGAGTCAAGTGTCTTACCTCCCCATAAATACAAACAGGGTCATTATTTCCTAGTGTCCAAGGTCTTCAATCCGTGACAGCAAAAGAAAGAAACAATGAACAACCACCAAACAAAACAGACATCACAAACCAAATATTACTAGACACCACAAACTTAATTCACATTGTGACGACTGCAAAGTGAAACAAAGCACTTGCAACGTCTGATATCGCAAAATCCTTAACGCGACCACAATTGCGATTGCTATTTAAAACCTTTCTTGTGAGGTCATTTGATTGAAACAGTTACTCAAAGAACTTAAATTTGCCTTTAATCTGGTTTGTCATGAGAGAACCAAGCATATCGAGATAGACGGCCACTTTCTCAGGGAGAAGATCGAATCATGCGATATCACCACTAGCTTTGTCAATTCCAATAATCAATTGGCGGATCTCTTTACTAAATCTTTGAGAGGTCCTCAAATCAATTATAAATGTAACAAGCTCGATGTATATTTGTATGGGCAAGCTTGAGGGGGAGTGTTGAAAATATTTTATGATCTTTATATTTATTGAATAGACATATCATATCATATAAATAGGGAATAGTATCTTCTATATTTATTTTTGTATTTATTGCTTTGAGCCTATATAAAATCGACTCTGCTGTGTAATTCAAACACATGGTTTCACATTTTGTCTCTCTCATTTTCTCTCATTCAACAAACTGAATTGAAGAAAGCAGTGGGACATCACCCTGTGGCATCAGATCTGCCTAGAGACCTCTCTAGTCAAGGCATGATCTACCAACCTGCCAGGATTCTGGATACTAGACAGATTATGCAACAGGAAGCTCCAATCAAACAAATTTTAGTACAATGGCGAGGAAAATCCAAAGATAAAGCTACTTGGGAGCACAAAGCTACTATCAAGGATCAATTACCTAACTTCAACGGACAGCAATATTAAGTTCCAAGAGAAACCTGTTAGTTTACTATCAATAAAAGGGAAATAATGTAATTCTATAGTTAGTTAAGTTAGTAGTTAGAGTATCTTACGGGTAGTTTTTCTGTTTACTTTTCTGTTATTATTACATGTTGTAACAGTTAGTACTATAATCTATAAACAGGACTAACCTTCTAGTTACGATGAGGATTTAATTTTGTAAAACTTGTAAGCTAGATAGTGCTCTAGTGTGAGAAGATTAGCATCCTCTGTGTACCTATTTTCTATCTATAAATAAACTCATGGGCGAATAATCATGTTTCCCTAACCTTTGAAGATCGTCAATTGTTAGGAGCCTAACACCTTCACATTAGTGAAGATATCACAAGGTCTAGTATAAAGATATATAATCACCAAGGTATGCAAGAAACAAACCTTCAGAAAGTATACTGCCAATTCAGCTTGGAAACCATCCCCCATCTGGACAAGTGCATGATCTGGTTTATTTCGGAGAAGTTTTATTCTGACAATGTTACCATAAATAGAGAACAAGTTGAACAGTTTATCCTCATCGATTCTCTGAAAAATAACCAAATTTCAAGCAAAAATTTAAATAAAGGGGAGATATTTCCTAGAAGAAGGCAAAATTTCCAAGCGAATGTACTTACATCAGGATTGAGATTTGCAACAAGAACTGTACACCTGTCATTTGTTCCAGTTATTCCAGGAGGCAAATCTCCCCCGAAAGCAGCTTCGATTGCTGCAGCATTGGTCATCTATAACTCAAAACACATTGATAAGTATGTGGAGGGATTAACTTTTGTGCTTAAAACGTCTAATAATTAAAATCTTATTTTGGGAACTTTTGGGGGGGAATACCTTAAAATTAAACTAAACATAACACGCACTAAACATAAATAAGAAAGTTCATTTAAATGCATGTATACAGTTAATTTACAAACAAGAGAAGAAAATCATAGTAATGGGTTCACAATATTATGTCATTTATCAAAAAATGGATGAAAATCTTTATCTACAGCTGATTTACAAACAAGAAAGTTATAGTAATTTTTTTATAATGTAATGTCATATAATCACAAAATGGATGAAAATCCTATGCTGTTTTAAAAAGCAGAAAACCTAATAAATTACCCCGTCTTGAGTAAAACCCAATTTGAGGTTAAAAAATGCTTAAATATGTTTTCGTCCTTAAAAATATGATATTTCTATGAATGAGTCATTCTTTAAATATTATTTTTCTTTTCGTTCCTTGAAAAGTTCTTGAAAAAAGTAAATGAAGATAATCAACTGTTCCACATTTATAATGCTACTTTTCATAAGATGCAAGCTGATAATAACTTGTTCATATATAAAAACTGTGCATAAATAATTGCATAGGGAAACTTCATCTTGGCTTGAAAAGTACCCACCTGCGAAAATCCACCTGTAAAAAGAAAATGACGAAAATATTAGCACATCACAAACATAGCACAATAACCAAACAAAGCGAATTTAAAATATTTGGCACCTGGCCTGGCTCCAGAACCTTGAACCCCATGCATTCCTGCATCACCATATCCAGACTATTTCATAGAACATGAAATAATGAAAATAGTATTAGAATGGAATTTAAAAAGATCAACAAGAAAATTTGGTTCATAAATAGATTAAAAATAATTACAAAGAACATACGTGTGAAGGTCGTCCTTTCTGCTCTGTAGGCAGATTTGGGTTTGTAAAGTCCCTACAGAAATGACGAATAAACTCAGCCACAATAAATGTGGGATTAAGTTAAGAAACAAAAAGAGAGAGAGAGAGAGAGAGAGAGAGAGAGAGAGAGAGAGAGAGAGAGAGAGAACTGATTGAATCACCTTGAACGATCATTATTGTAGTTCACTTGTAGTTCATCAAGGCTGCAATTAACATGAATCAAACGTTGAACAAAAATATATTTGAGAGGGATAGAAAATGTCTGAACAAGAGATAACTTTAACCTACTTTGAGAACTGAATGTCCAGCTGACAGCAACCATCATAAATATTACGTCCCTAGAAAATTCCAAAAGTACAATTGTCATTCGAGAAAAACAATATCAGAATTAACAAGCCAAGTAGAGCATAAAGTACATGTAAGTATAAAACAAACTACCTGAAGTGAACTTCTGGCAGTCACGGCACTTTGACGAGATTCATACTGGATGAGAGCTTGAAAGCCTACATAATTTTTCAAACTCAAGATGAAACAGATAGTACAACCACTAAACATGCATAAATCCAATATAACAATAATCTTCATTGATTAAAATAAATGTATATTGTCATTGTGTTGAGAAAAGTGAACCATTCCATGACACATTAAAAACTAAGAAAAATAACTTCACTTATATTAAATAACCTTGTTCTATCATTTTTGCTATTTATTTACAGAAAGAACAAAAAACGCTTCATAAGAAAAGAAATAGAGAGAAAGGAAGAAATCTGAGAGAATCTGACCAGCTGACTTCTGAAATGTTACAATCTTTTCCACATATCCATGGGGAGAAAATACTTGCTGTAGCACATCCACTGTTATAGGATACATCATTTGATGAACCGTAACTAAGAGAATTCGATTTGGCTGTACATCCGAAGAGTTGCCGACAGCAGACAGCATAGAGAAGGAAGAAGAGATAGAGAGAAAGGAGAATAAATAGAGAAGTATATGATAAAGAGAAAAGAGAAAATTTAATACTAAACCCATTATAATATATGGAAAGTATAATATTACTTATAGGGTAAAGATCACATAAAAAAAAAAAGGAGATTACAGATGCCAAAAGAAAAAGGCTAATAGATTCTCCTCTTTTTCCATAACCAAAAAGGAATATAGTATTCAATTTAAAAAAACCATAAAAACCAACCTCATCATCCCGTCCTTGACTTTGATCCATTGTCGTTAGTTCTTTGTGAGAGGAAAACTGGACATAAACATTTCTCCCCCTTGAATGAATCAGAAAGATAATCACGTAAATTACGTAACCGGTAATTTCTTAACATCAATGGGAATGAATAGAGCTATCTAAATCAGTGTTGTTAATCGCAGATCATGGAAAATAACTATTTGTTCAAATTTCGCTACACTACCTCGCTATAGCGCCACTCGCTATAGCTGCTATTAGATAACACTTTGTACTCAATAATATATCGCTGAACAATACTACAATAACAATTTGTTCAAATTCCACAACGCTATAGACTCTATTTAACAACATTGATCCAAATACCAACATTTTCCATCCAATGTCAAGTTAACGCAATAGTATTAAACTTCATTTAATAAAGAAATGAACAATCTATGCATACCTTATGCTTGGTTGAACATTTGCATAAAATTGTAAAGCACTAATTGCAGAAGGAATATCTTCCATTTGGAGAAGAGCCTGTAAGAATGATAAAATGCACCAACAAAAGAAAATGATCAAATGGCTCATCTCATGAATACTAAGAGTTTGAGAAAAAAAAAACAAAAGATTCAGTTGAAGGCATGAAGAAAACCTGATTTTTGGCACGCAACATTACAAGCTTTGTGATGACTCCAAAAGCCTGAAATAGCTGAAGCAAATCATTCTGCAACCAGATAAATCACAATATGTAAATAATTCAAGAAAGAAAGTACCTTTTATCTGCATGGAATTGCTATGGCATATTTTCTTTTAATTCTTCTTTCATTTTATTACCTATTCTCCAACCAAAGTTGTATTTTTTAAACTAACATCCAGATCCCGTGATGATTATATAGGCATTTTGTCCAAAATCTAAGCAATAACACTCTATTATAGAAAATTACCAATTTTATTAATTATCTGCAAAGTTTTTAGAAAGTTCATTTTGAAGTAGTGTTATCGATTGCGGATTGAGTAGTGTTATCGATTGTGGATTGGAGACCATGGTGGAAGGCCAAAAATTTACCATTATACTATCCTTCACAAATTTGCCATAGCAGTTATCGAAAAATCCACCTTAGCAATTCGCCATGGCATTTATTTAACAACATTATTTGTAAGAAAATGAAACAAAAGGGAAAGAAATAAACTTCAAATTAGCTCAAAATCTTTTCTTGTTCCACACTAATTAAATCTGAAAACCTAAGCTAGATTCATTAATGGGCCACCTTATTATCTATCATTGCATCAATGTGAGGGGTGTCTTGTGAAAACCCAAGACCCACGTTGGCTAGGTTAAGGCCCCACATTGACTAGAGATAAGACCTAGATAGAGCTTATAAAGCCTAGGCAATCCTCGGCTTAACAAGCCATTTTGTGGGGTTGAGTTAAACCCAACCCAAATTCTAAGAGTGACAAAATAAATGCATTTAAGTAACTATTTGATTTTACTCTAAATTGTAAGCAATTCTCATCAAACTAAAACTATCCTTTTCGAAGCCATTGATATAATGATTCCATTGTTTAAGTATTAATAAAAAGTGTCAAATTCAACCAAACTTGACACTTTGAACAAATTGTCAATGTAGTAATGGAGAGGTGGAGTATCAACATTATAATCTGCATCTTGGCTTTTATATACTATAAATAGATGCTTATTCAAATTTTCAATTTACATTATAAAAATTTACAAACGAAAGGAAGAATAGGAAAGTATTAACAAAATTGTTGAATCGTACATTCATATATCAACGACACATAATTGAACCAATCCATGCATATCTCACATGGTTCAAAATCATTTGTGGTTAATTGCGAGATATAATTCATATAAATAGCTGGCTCTTAAAATCACATCAAATTATAATCTTCAAATTGTGTCAACAGAATATAATCTACTGACATGATCTTGCAGCTTCCATTCATAATTATAACAATTAATATTGACGAAAACAAGATTACAATCAGGATCTAAAAAAGCTACTTCCTTTCGCGAACAAGAGTAATTATAACATCAAACACATTGCTGGCATAATAAAACAGTTAAAGTAAGTGCAGCTTAGCCGATGGTAAATCCATTGCATGACCATATTAAAAAAAACACAAGTAACAAGTACAAACAACACAAACATATATATATATATAAAGAGAGAGAGAGAGAGAGAGAGAGAGAGAGAGAGAGAGAGATTTTACTTCAGATATCTCATGTCCAACATTTCGAACATGAATGACCTTGGAAGGTTCAGCCATTTCAAATTACCTGTAAAAGCAGAAAAAAAAAAGTTAAGGAAAAATTGTTATTAATAACGAGGACAGTAATGATCATTCTACAACTGTCTCATACAGGATTTGAACTCTACCCTTTGAGGTTACAATCTCATGCTTTTACCGTTTAGTTGACACGACCCACACGGGAATTGAACCATATCCCTTGACGTAACAATGTCAAGCTCTTATCACTAAGCTAACACCTCATGTACCGTAAAAACAGTAAATAAAATACTCAATAGCACTCTGTTGTTTCTTGAAATACAAATAATAGTAAGATTTAAACCCTAAAACTCTTATTTACAACTCCTTCTGTGTCTCTCAGCTTATCAATTGAATCAAGTTGCTTACTTGAGACCTCATTACCTCTTTTATTTTCCTCTCTTGCTTTTTCAATTTAAGGGTTGAATTAATGATCAAACCCCACATTTGTGCATAAATGAAAATGCTAATTAAGTATGAAACACAAATCTAACCTAAAATAAAGGAAAGCTAAACATATGCGTTATACAAAATTAATATTTTGAAAACACAGTAAATCAAGATTAAAATGGATAAATCGCGGGGCTATAAGTGAGTAGAAGAAAGAGTGTAATGACACAAAGCAAAAGGGAGTCTTCAATTTGTAACAAAGAGAAGATAACAGTGAGAAGCAGCAAGAGAGAAAACTTGCCTGAGAGAGAGAGAGAGAGAGAGAGAGAGAGAGAGTTACTAAGTTAGATGTGCTTTTCAATTTCAATGGTGTCGTGAATTTCTTGCCCTATGTATACTACTAACCTCAAAACTTAATTTTTCACATCACAATTTTGATGTCAAATATCATTAAAATTTGGGTTTAATTCTCATCATGTCAGAGTAGAAATGTTTATAGGTAAACACATTACAATAATTATAGAGATTGATATCGTAAAAATTAAATAATTTAATAATTGTGATTGATATAAATTAAATTTTGACATTAAAAATAAAATATTATTTCTTTTCGTTTTTAGAGTGAAGAGTCATTATAGTCTTTAAAAACAAAATGTAATATGTAATTTAGTATATAAAAAAATAAAGGTAACTTTTAACTATATCAGAAAATTACCCGAGACAACTTAGTCTCTATTTTTTTTATTCTTTCTTTGGGTGATGAAGAAAATATGGAGGAAAATATAGAAAATGAAAATGATATAAAATAGAAAATAAGTTTTTTTTAACATAAAATAGAAAATAAGTATCTCTATCGAGTTGACTATAGACACCATACTAACCATAATGGATGTCTTGACAACCACAAGGACTTGGGACGTCAACTTCCTAAACAACCATCTTCCTCATAACGGAGTGAACCGGTCGATGCTATTTCAGCACCTACGGATACTGATGGCGCAGACTCCATCGGGTATGGTGGTATTAATACTCATCATTTCACTATTCAAATTCCAAAGTGCTTATAATCTCAAGAGGAAGTGAAGATCGGCTATAGATGGAAAGTGGACTTGTCAGTGGAAGGATCCGCACATAATCCAAACCTTCGTGTGGCTTGCTGCCCATGAGCGCCTCCTAGCAAACTGTTGTCGTAACCGGTGGGGTATCGACATTTCATCCATGTGTTATACTAATGGAAATGGAGACGAAACAATCAGTCATGTACTAAGGGATTGCGTTCATGCAACACAAATTTGAATCACGTTAGTGGATTATACACATATTACTATTTTTTTTTACTTTGACTTGCAGAGATTGAATCTTCAACAACCTTGAGCATAAGAGCATACAACGACGAGTGTCAAACGATCTTTATGGTAGCTTGATGGCAACTATAGACATAGAGGAACAAAAGTATTTTTTAAGATGGATTTTATCGCTCAAAGCAATCCAACTCATGAGATTATCAAGATATTTGTTATATTTTTTCAAAAAATGAGAATATGAAAATAATATAAAAACTGTTTCAAATGATAATATGGTTTTAGTAGTTTTTCAAAAACAAAATTCTAATAAATTTTAAAAATAAAATGATTTTCGCTGTAACAAATAAACTCAAAACAACTTTTGTTTTTCTTAAAAAATATTCTCTAAATGATTGAATAACAAAATCACTTGTTTTAGAACATCTAACAAATGGAGCCATAATTGAAATTACTAAATTATTAAATATCTAAAATTATGAGTTTAAATCTCCTTTAGAACGGTTGTAAATTGATAATTAGTACTACTCTAATTAATAAAAATTTCCCCCTCCAATTTTTTAAAAAAAAACAAAAAAACAAAAAACCCAACTACCCATTGTATTATTATTACTGTGAACCCATGTCAAAAATATGTTGCATGCATGATCTGAATCTGAAACTGTTAAGAAGATGGTCGAGGAACATCCTAACTTATGTCACTCTTATGTCGACTGCATCAAAAATAATTTTATGACTCTCATTACTCGTACCCTAATTCTTTCTTTATATATGTATTTTGTGGCTTTAATTCTTCCATTTTTTAAAATTCATTTTGATGTGGTGTGAAACTTAGAAACAACGATATGTAAATCTTAATCATGAACGATAGGTAATGCTTAACCACAATTAACAAAACTATTAATACAACCCAACTGAAAACTATTTTATTTTTCGTCATAATTTTTGTAGTCTACTATTAATTGTGATGTTTTGTTTTGTTAAATATGATATTTGAATCATCTCCTTTATATTCTTTTCATCACTCTATTTTTCTTTATCTTAATCTTTCTCTTGGTTAAAAAAATAAAAAATGATAAAATAGATAATAAGATTAAGAGAGATAAAGAAAAAAAAAAGTGATAGAAACCATGTGATGATTTTTAGGTCCACTATTATTGAAAAGAGGCTATGTAGTCGTGTATTTGATGATTCTTAGGCTCGCTATTATTGTGATCATTTTGTAATGAGTTTTGGACATTAATTCTGACATGAGTAATACGATTTCAATTTTTTTTATTTGATATAAGTTTGTTTTCTTAAAAATATGAAGTTATGTATCATTATTTTAGTGTTTAATTATTTGCTAACAAGTGCCATTTGTTAAAAAATCTAAAATTAAAAATCTTGCATTGAAAAGAATAAATTTTATATTTTAAAAAATTTGAAAACATAATTTTTAATGTATTTTTAATATTAAATTTTTGTTTTTAATTTTTTATAAACAAGGACACTTACCGACATTTTTCATAAAAAAATATTTTCATGTATTATCACGGTAAAATTAGTATATTATTAAC
>JBBPBP010009778.1:6026630-6070925 GCA_037974735.1 Cicer chorassanicum | reverse complement strand
CAATCATACTGTAAATTAATATTATAAGATTATTTCCCTAAATGATGGCGAGAGAAAGAGTTGGTGATGAAGAGATTGAGGGGCATGATATATAATAAATAAAGATAAAATATTTCTTCGGTCTTTTACTTTAATTTATTTTTTTTAGGTAATAATTTAATATTTTTTTAATTTAATTCTTTATTTAATTTTAATTAACAATTTGATCTTATATATCTTAAAATGTCAACAATGTTATTATTTTTTACATGAATCTAGAAAATTCATCATCATCTTCAAACAAAAACTAGAAAATTCATATATTCATCAAATACATAACTCAAATCTTCAAATAAACTCATATATCCACCTCCAACAACAACAACATCAAAATCATCAAATAAAAAACTCACACTTGAAGATTTGATCATCAAATTACCAAGATGATATATTATTTTTCTTTCTATTATTCACCAACATCAAATGTGAGTTCTTTATTTGATGGATGTTGTAGTTGGAGATGAAAATATGAGTTTATTTGAGTTATGAATTTGATAAAAAAAAATATGGATCTTGTTGAAGATGGTAATTAATTTTCTAGGTTTTGTTTAAAGATGATGATGAAGTTTTGGAGTTTCTGTAAAAAAAATATAATATTGTTGATATTTTAAGATATAAAAAATCAAATTGTTATTTAAAATAAGTAAAGTATCAATTCCAAAAAAGAAAAAATAAATAACTGAATTGCTATCTGAAATGAAATTAAGAGATCACTAAAGGTATTTTGTCTATATAATAATCTTTTGGATTCAAATAGGTACTAATAAAATAAGTTAGGATCCTCTTCATTTGTTTCAGCAAGTAATTGATTATGTGAATGAAATTATACACATGAAACTCACATCTTTGTCACGAAATAAATATCTTTTTGCCACTCTTTTTCCTTGAAACTCACATCATGTTTATTTGATAATAAGAATCAATCATGTGAAGATCATCAATCTTTTTGGTTTCTCTACTATATTATTTTCCTATTGTATCCTGCTATCTTTTTGTTTTGCTCTCTTTGATTTTTTTTATGCTTGATTTGATCACACACTATACGGATATAATATTTTGTACTTTGATCTCATATTGTGAAACTTACAATTTTTAAATTCTTGCACTTGGTTTTTGAAACAACTTTAAAGTTTAGTGTGTGAATTATGTTACTCTATATTGTTCATTATTAGTCATAATGCACTTTTAATTCATTTTTAGCTATCCATTTTTGTTCTCATTTTTTTAAAGAAATGGTTCCTTATTGTGTTTTTGATGTTGTTGAAATATATAGATATTCAACAGATTCAATGATAAGTGTTCATTTGATGTGAATAATAAGCAGTGAAAAAAATCAAGAGAATGAAGTGAATTGTTTCTTCCCATTAAGTATTTTTAACCATTGAGATGAGAGTTGTTGTCTTTGAATCAGTCAATATTCGGTTAGACGACCATTTGTAATGCTCTAATTTTCGTACGTTGATAAATATTGCTTCACTTAAAATCTTGGCATTTCATTCTTACATGTCTTCATAGTTCTCGTGCTAATGAACATTTTTCGTGTTCCTAAGTTTTTCATTTGTGTTTTGGAAGGTTTCGAATGAAGGTAATTTGTTACTAAAGAAATATTTTCTATGTAATGTTGTTAAAATGGCTAAGCAAAATTTATATTAGTTAAGTAAAATGGTCCGCAAGCACTACGTGGCAAGTTTTGATTGGTCATAGAATGAGGCAAATTAACTAAACAAATTTGGGGAATTGGCTTAACAAATTTGGGCAGACCAACATCTCCAATAAAAAGACATCAAAACCTTCACTTTTCTTCACCCAATTTCAAAATTTTCTTTCTCTTTCTAAGTCTTAACCTTGAGCCTCTCTTTAAGTTTCGTGATATTTTAACCAAAATACCTTTGTTGAAATAAACTTTGTTCAGATTGTGGTGTTGTCGACATTTTGGTATGTGCTATAGTTTTGTTCCAACAATTTGGCAGTTCTCTTTTTCTCTTGGTAAGATATTTTAATCCTAACATTATTATCTTCATTTATTGTTTCCACATGAGCCATAGTAGGGTTGTATCTCTAATTCTTTAGGAGTTGTTAGTAAGTCACATGCTCTCTCTACCTTAACCTCTCTATGTTGTCGTTAGAAACCTTAGTGTTATCCATAATTTAATCCATTGATGTTTTCGGACTATGAATAAAATATAGATCTTAACGGTATAAGCAGGAATATCGATAGAACTATTGATACATTTGTAGAAGCTTAGACAAAGGTATAATTAACTATTTCCGTAGTGGATACTCGAAGAAATGAGGAGCTTGCTTGAGCTACGAAGAGCCATCCTAAGGGTAATGTCATCAAAACAACCGTTTTAGACATCCAAAAATAAATAAAATTTTACTTAATAAAAAGGTCTAAAAAAATTGTGTTTAGTAAAAAATACTTCATATTTTAATATTTTTGAATATAAAAATAATAAAATCTTCTGTAAAACTAATATTGTCTCAACAAATGTTAAATTAATCGACTTAATTATCAATTGAAACAGAAATATTCTACAAAATAGATTATATTAATTTAATAAATAAGTTTTTATTCTAAAGTGTCTAACAAATAGTTTTTCATAATATTTTTTGCAAATTTTACTAAAATACTATTATAGGCTCTAAAAAATCTCATTTAAATTCGTCTTAGGCCTCATTATGTCTTTGGTCGACCTTGTGTGTTGGGTGATTCGAACCCTACTAAAGGTGGAATAGCTAAGGCTCATTTAGTGATTCTTAGGAGGAACTAAGTGAGATATGTGTCTTCATTATTTGTTCGATAACAAGATTGATCACAATATGGATTTTGAGGATGGTTGTGCTATTTTAATTTTATGCATGAGCTAGTGATTGTAGGTCATTATCATAATATGAATTTTGACGATGATTGACTTGGGAATAATTAAGTGATCAATGTGTTGTCATTATTTGTTAGGACATCTTTGATGGCGTAGACAACAATTAAGTGCCTCATTGACTCGTTCTTGTAACTTAGCATGTCAAACCAGTGATGGAAACAGAAAAAATCACAAGATGAAATAAAGTAAATGTATGAACAATACAGTAACAATGGAGTGAAATAGTATATTATTTGTGGTGTAATGGAAAAAGAAAGCAGATTGGTCAAATAATTGTGAATATACCAGAGTTGAAGCTCTTGAACCAAAAAATTACAATTCTCCTAACCAACTAACAAAATGATTACTACCCCCACACATTCCTCTACAAAAATACCTTATAGTCGAATCATTGGTTCCTAGTGCTACCTCACTCTCCAACTTCTCATTTTCTCTCTCTTGCCCTACCTTTCTTCTATAGTAAACCCTTCAAATAATATGTTTCTTGGTAATAAAGCCCATATCAATAAACGCATCAAGCCCAATGTCCAAGTTCTAATTAGTTTTTAGTGGACCTCTCAGTACAAACAAACTTTTATTGAATTGAAGAGGTTCATGTCATTCCTTCCAGTCCTGATCCGACTTGCATCTTGCGTTAAGTTAACCATTTACTTAGTAGCACCAAAGGATGCCATCAACTCAATGCTAGTAGAAAAAAAGAGAAGCAATTCAACATCTAGTCTACTTCGTTAGCAAAGTCCTATAAGGTGCATATGTGAGATATTAGAAATTGGAAAAATTGACATTCACTTTGGTGATAGCAACACACATATTGAGACATTACTTTCACTCACATCCCATAGTTGTTATAACCGACTTTCCGATAAAGATTATTTCAAAACATGAGCTATGAAGGAGGTTGGTAACACGGTTACTTGAGCTCTCAAAATTCTAGTTCAATTTTGAGTCAAGAGAAGTGACCAAATCTCATGTTCTACCCGATTTCATAGAAAACATGACACATCCACTAGTGTCGATTGTGGACCCTATTTGTGGATGGTTCATCCAATGTTAGTGGAAGTGAAGTGAGAGTCATTTTAGAGGAACCTGGGGGCCTCAACATACATATGATTACATATGCAATTCAATAGTTACTCTCAACTTTTCTTGAACCAAGTTAAGGGAGAATACCACGGAAAGGAATAAAATTTAATCAATTACTTGAACAAAGTCAAGTCCCTCATGGAAAAATTCAAAGAGCTTTACATTAGCCATATAGTCCGTTGTGAAAATATGAAAGTTGATGAGGTTGCAAAGCTAGCCAACATGAAAGCATCTAGTTAATACAACATTATTTCCAGACCTTGCAAACACCCAATGTCTCTGAGATCTAGGTGTGTGTCATCACTAGTTATCCAACATGGATGAAGGATATTAGAGACTATCTCTTAAATGAAACATTCCCAGGTGAGTAAGAAGAAGTTCAAAAGGTCAAATGAGAAGCTGTACATAGTGTAGTGACAAGTAATACAAGAGAGGTTTCTTGTGTTGAAGTATAAACCTTTTTTATATGTGTTTTAATGACAATAAACCTTATGAAATAACTGTTAAGTTTTCTAAATGTTGAGTTTTTAGTTGAAAGAACATAAGTGGTCAAGCTTGAAGCCGCTAACATAAACAAGTGTATTGTATCAACTGAATAATGAAAGAATTAGAGTAATATCAGAAGATTATACTAGTAGCATCATAGGCTTCATGAAGATATTCGAAGTTGACTATCATTTGAACCATAAGAGCTTTAATTGAGAGGATGAGAAAGTCATCATAACTTTCAAGATAATGTCACATTGATGGGTCATCAACAAGAATACAAGTATAGTTGCACTTGTATAATTGAACATATGTGGAACGTACAACAGATGATGTACTTTGTTACCACACCATTTCAAGTAATGTACTTAACCATAATAAAGAATTGAGGAGCATAATTCATAAATATACATATGATTATCCTCAAGCCGAGGCTGATTATTGCAATATGTTGCATCTCAATCACACATAAAATCTCTTGGAAGAAGTAAAAAAAGAATTATGGGTCAAGATATGTCTATATGAAAATTAGAGGATGAAGTATTCAGATTCGAGTATAGATTTTAGGATGAATATTTTTCACAATCTCATATCCGAAGATAAACCCAGGGATGGACATTCATGACAATCTCAGGTTCGATGATGAATATTCTTCACAATCTCATATCCGAGGATAAATATTTATCAAAGTTTTCATCTCACAATTATTTAAAAAGTAATTGCCATAAATGTACAATAGGACAAAAGTTGACAAGTTGTTCACGCTATTTAAGATTTACCAAAAGTAAACGTAGAAGAGACATCACATAAATCACATACTCTTATGTGAGAGATAAAAACTTTCATCCTCGCACTTAACATAACCTGATGGTGTACTCTCAAAAAAATCATCATATCACATATAAAAATGAGGTCTTATATGAACAGTGCAAAAATACTATGTCAACATTGTTCAAATTTATACAAAAACCTTTGAAGTAAGACAAGCACATCCATCGTGATTTTCAAGGTATCGTAAACATGAAAAAAACCTTCTCATCCATAATAGACCATGAGGATAATAAGAATGTTTTTTACAAATCATATTCTAGAAGGTTACCTAACAAGTAAAAAAGGGGTCAACATTTTGACACCAAATTCCAACAGCCACATATTGGAAAGAAAGACATACAATCATCTCTCAAAGACTTACATAGAACTGATGATGATCATCCATGAACATCATTAAAATCAGTTACATTAGATGATGAGTACAGTCTCAAGATAAGGATAGACGCAGAGGATATCCTCATAACAAATTTGACATATCCAGAAAAGTACAAAGGTACAAAAATGTGAAATACTTGACATGAAGGACACACTAGTCAAAGTGGTTGGAAAAAAGAAAGCAAAAAGCAACAATCACATCAAGACTCAATAAAATAGAAACTCCATCCTTGTACTTAAACCAGGTATGAGGATGGACGCAGAGGATAAGCAACACAAAACTGAGGATGAACTTTGTTCATTAATCATCCTCGCACATGGGAAAAATAAGTGAAAGTACATAGGTACAAAATATGGCGTCCTTGACTTGTAAGGTAAGGCACTTCAAATTGTTAGGAAAAGGAAAAACATCAGTCACATCAGGAAAAATGAAAGCTTCATCCTCGTACTAACCAGATATGAGGATGGACCACCGTTGTCATCCTTTGAGCATACTTAACACGAGGATAAAGGCTAAATGATAATTTTGCAAATAAAAACAGGTCAAAGGAAACTTAGCAAAGTCTCCAACAACTATATTTTGCTAACCCATATGTTTGAAGCTCCAAAGGCAACTATAAATATAGAAGTATTAATCTTCAAACATCAATATCTAAATTATTCAAATTTATCATCATTCTCTTCATTCTACACACTCTTAAAAACTTAAACAAATCTGATGATCATTTTTATTGAGTGTGTTTTATACAACTTCACATCACTATCTTATCTTAGAAAGTTGTAATTTGATCCCAAACAAATCAAACACATTACTACCTGTATATCCTCAAGTTGATATAAACTTGAGTTATTTTTTAAGTCTGCCAAGGCTAGTAAAAATACAGTGTTGTAAGCTTGGTGAGGCTAAAAAAACTAAATCAAGATCTAAAGAGCATTTTCCAATAGAACATCAAATCAAATATCAAATTATGAGTGATCAAGTCATAACAAGCATCAAGAACAAGGATAAACATTGATATTCATGAGTAATTAGAATGTTTATAATTATAAATCAAAAGAGATACAAAAAAATATGATTGATTACATCTAATCCCGACAAAGAGAGATTTAGCTACTCGTTGTTATGAGAGCTTTACAAGATCAAGATGAGAAGAAGAGAAATTGGGCTACAATGATGATTCCGAGTAGGCATGGCAACGGGGCAGAGCGGGGGCGAATTTTGCCTCCTCCATCCTCGCACCCGACTAATCGGAGAAAACCCGCACCCACCCCCGTTTCATAGCGGGTGTGAAATTTAGACCTCCATCCATGCCCACAATAGGGTTCGTGTTTCCCCGCCCGCACCCAGTCATATATATAAAATTGTAAATTTAAAAATCATATCTTTTATAATTAATATGATAAAGTAATTATTATTAGACAATAATAAAATTAAAAAATATTTTCTATAGAGATAAAATTATAATTTTTAATATTTTTTTTAAAATATTAAGTATATTCAATATGTATATGCATAGAAAATTTAAAAGTTACTATAATATTACTTGTGGGGCGGGTTCGGGTGCAGGTGCATGGTGAATATCACTACCCTCAAACTCGTCCCCACCCCCACCCCTGAATTTTTAATTTCGGGGAAAATCCGCACCCGCACCCAATTAAAGCGGGTTTTCCGCGTCCAAATCAAGCGAGTTTGGATGGGTACTCGTGAGTGCCGGTTATGTTGCCATTCCTAATTCTAAAGCTTTTTTTTAATGATTTTTTAAGTGAATTCCATTGGTTCTTTCCCTTCTTCTTTCTATAATTTTTTTGTTTACCCTGGGCAGATACTTTAGCTTTAAATAGTTTTATGATAAGTGTCATTTCGCTCAACGGACATCTAATTCGCTTAACGAGTGAGTATGCTTCATGGTGAAACAATTCCAACCATCAAACCGTCTTTAATTTCGCTCATCGAGATTACTATTCGCTTAGCGAGATTAACTTTACAAAATCTAGAAAACTCATTGTCTTGAGCTTGCTCAACCAGAAGATGTCTCGCTTAGAGAATTCCATTTGCAAAGTCTAGAAACTCATTGCCTTGAACTCGCTCAGCCAGAAGATGTCTCACTCATCGAATTCCATCTGCTCTATTTCCTCAAATCTTGACTCTAATGATCTTGGTTACTCTTTTCTTTAATTACTACTCTCATTTTACCTAGAAAAACAAGGGAATATGCAACATGTCACTATTTCTTATATCTCAAACCTTTATAACTAAATATTTACGAGGATTGAGGTAAAATAACACGTTTTCTATAAAATTAAATTAATAAGTACTTTAACAATATATCAAATATATAGTAATTGAGTACTTATCATTTCTCCCGACCTCTCTTAATGTGCTTAGAAGAAAAAGAAGTTGAATATGTGATGAAAGAGATCCATGTATGCATATGTGGAAATCATTGCAGAGCTTGAACATTAGATAAAGGTCAAGTCTCTGTCCATTATTATTGTAGAGAGATTGAGGAAGTTTATGAATAAGAATCTCTTTTACCGACATGGCCTTTCATTCTCCACCATCACAGATAATGACACTTGTATATATTGTATGTTAGATGTTCTATGACTTCTACAATGCTCTTGCTTCTTGGTTATGTGTGTCTCGTGTAATTAAAAGAAGAGAGAATGTTTTGTCTTCTTGTATTCTAGTGGATCAAAGATATGTACATTGATTGATTTTGAGTTGCTAGTGCACCTCCAATTCTATTCACTCTAGTCCTTTCTATTCTCTATCTATGTTCCCACAATATTAGAGTTCTCCTAACTCTTCTAAATACTTCTATCAATGATAACAAAAAAAAGGAATAAAATAACTCATGCATTGAATACTACTTTAAACATCATAGATTTTAAATAAATTTTGATTTAAAAAAAAAACTAAAATTACTAAATTTGAGATATAGACGATTTGACCTCAGTCGGACGATCATACAATTAATAATTGCGTGGATGAATCATTAACCACATAGGATTCAGGTTCTAACCAAATATGTTTTAAGTTTGAATTTTGATTTTCCACGGTTGTTTTTTAGTTTTGAATTTTTTTGTTCAAAATAATTTTCAGCCACCGAATATATTATTAGGCCGCGAGTAGGCTACTCTCTTTAAAACGTTTCACAGTATTGCCTAAAATTGTGCAAGATAAACTATCAATCACGATGTCCCCAAGATAAAACAATCCAGTAAAAACTCTATCGGTATTCTTAGAAACCGTTCTAGAATTACATCATCAATATGATTATAATGACCACTAAAAATATGGTACTTAAGACCATTCATAAATCGAAGGAACTATGACACAAAAATCACTCTAAAATAGTATTGACAGTGATATTAGAACCACTAAAAAATCAAAGGAACAAAAAAAAAAAAGTGGCGCGTAAGTGCATCGTACGTAATAAAAGTTTGACATTCTTTATAAAAACAATCCCACATATATAAATTATAGAATGAGAAATTTTAATATTTATAGAATTGAAAATTAAGAAAAAAATTTCGATGTTAAACTTTATCAATTTTTAAATTGGAATGAAGTGATTTTAAATTAATAATAAAATTTGTTTATACTTAGTTATATAATCTGTAATCTAAATCATGTTATTTGAAATGAACAGACGAGATCGCCTAGTGCGTGAAAATGCTATTGCATGCAATCCATGTCCCTTAAGACCCACGTTGTCTTTTGCTTTAATGACCTTGATCTGAAAACTTCCTCTCTGTTTCCTCTCACGCATTCTCTCTCTCTCTGTCTCTCTCTCTCTTCCATTCCACATTTCTTCTGGAATCTATGACCAAACTTCCGTTCATTTTGGACCAAGAAAAGTCTTCTCCTTTCACCTTTTAATTTTATTTCATTTCATCTCCTTTAAAGTAATTAACGAATTTTTTTGTTTTTATCTGCAATTAAATTCCCTTTCTAGTTCTTTTTATTTTAAAATTAAAACCCTTATTTATTAATCTTCCCTTTCAATTCATCTTACTTTCTTCGTTCAACCCAACCTAACAATTTCAATTTCAGCGCCAAAAACAACAACACCGAAGAATCCTTTGTTTCTCAGGTAATCAATCAACTTCCTAATTCATCATGTCATACACAATGCAATTTTCTTAAACTTTCTTTTTTTGCAATGTGTTTTTCTTTGAGTTGGATCTGTGTAGATAATTTAGCAGATCTAGGTTTTTTTTTAGGAATTATGTTGGGTTTTTGCTGTTTTTGATTTTGATTTTGATTTGTGTATTTTTTTTTCATCCCTTTATTGGTCATAATTTTGTTCCCCCTTTTTCCCTAGAAAAAAAAAATGAAATTCACTTCATGAATTATTGTAGATTGATTATGTTTTATCAATTTTTAGTACCTGTAAATCGATTTTTCGTTTTCTGGGTCTGTTTATTATATATTAAAAAAAATTTGATTTTGATATTCAATTATTGAGATTTATAAACAAAAAGCTGAAGTTGAGGAAAATCACTTTTTTTAAAAAATCAATTATGAAAAATGATTTTTTTAGAAGCTTGTAAATACAGCTTCTCATTTAAAATTATTTTAAGATTTATAGACAAAAAGCTGAAGTTAAGGAAAATCACTTTTTAAAAAAAAATCAATTATGAAAAATGATTTTTTTAGAAGCTTGTAAATACACCTTCTCATTTATTAAAATATCGTATTAAACATATGAAAACAAAACATTAAAAAATTATTAGCTTTTTTACGGAAAATATTTGTAACAAACGGATCCTTTAATTTTTTCCTCTTTTTTAAATGAGCTTTATCAATTTTTACACATTCATCACCCTTCATGAACAATTTACAAGCTAACAATTATTAGTAGTACTTGACAACTTTATTGAATGTTTTTGGATATTTATTAAGTTGTTTGGTTTATGTTAATGACACAGGATTACACTATTGTTTCGACATTGCTTCACTTGGTGCTGCTTACAAGAAAAAAGCTGTTATATCATATCCAAATTCCACCCCTGTTTTGCCTTGTGTGCTGAATTTGAAAGCTAACTTCTGTTAGACAGTGTACTAAATTTTTTTCTGCTGCATGTGGTGTCTCTTTTGCGGTGCCACATCTTTTATCCATGGGGGAGTGGGTTGTTGGAGCTTTCATCAACCTTTTTGGTAGTATTGCTATAAACTTTGGGACCAACCTTCTCAAATTAGGACATAATGAGGTATGGCTTAAGTAGTTTTTAGCTTGGAATTGTTTGTGATGTACTTTTATATGTATGTATATAACGTCTCTCATTTTTCTAATGAGGTGCAATTAGTTACTTTGCTAATGAATTCCTTATTAGATTAAGTTGACATGATAATTCTCAACTTAATTAATTGGTTAAACATTAGGATAAAATAAGTGTAGCAGAGTTGCAAATGTTGTGTTGGATGTGTGGAAAGACTAGACAAGATAGGATTAAGAATGACAACATTAGAGAGAGAGTTGAGGTAGTACCTATAGTAGAAAAGATGATAGAAACTCGGCTTAAGTGGTCTGGGCATGTGGAGAAGAGACCTGTAGATTATGCAGCAAGGAGAGAAGATCAAATGGAGGATAGTTAAATCGTTAGAGGCAGGAGAAGACCTAGGAAAACTATTAGAGAAACTATTAGGAGAGACCTAGATATTAATGAGCTAGAGCTAGATATGTTATATAATTGAACGCTATAGCGTCGTTTGATCCATGTAGCCGACCCTACTTAGTGGGAAAAGGCTTGGTTGTTGTGTCTTGTTACATCATTGCTTTGGATAGCTTAGCAATGTTGTAAATAAGATACTATATGTATATCTTTTGGATTAGGAAATGTGACATTGGCTCTCACTATGAATGAAAGCAATGAAACTTTATTATATTCGATTTGTTCATGTCATTTGACTTTTTTGAATGCCAATATTTATATGCGATCTGCGCAAAATCTCTGGCAATAATGTCAGAACTCTCTTATTATTATTTTTTAAAGTTTCAATATCAAATTATTTCGGAAACACGAGTGAATATGTTGCGCTACATTTTTTCGCAGAGAGAAAGACATTTACTTGGAAATGATGGGGTACATGGAAAGGTGACTCTGAAGCCTATTATATACTTTCAGAGTTGGAGAATCGGTATAGTGTAGTTGCATTTATATGTGTAGGTTTTGCACATTTTTTCCAGATGGCTGATTCTATACTTTTGTTTTGGCTGATATGCAGGTATCTTATTTTTCTTTCTTGGAAATTGCCTTAATTTCATTTCATTCGGGTATGCTGCTCAGGTATGTTTCCATGGTACTTTTTAGATTTGTTTTCACATCATATGTAATTTTATTATTGTATTATGCAATAGTTTTATCTTATTTTGGTTTGCTGGCAGTCACTTCTTGCAGCTCTGGGATCTGTTCAGTTTGTATCTAACCTCGCATTCGCTTACTTTGTGTTGAACAAATTGGTGACAGTCAAGTATGACAAATTTGAATTAAGATTACTGTTTCACTTTTGCTTTTTCACCAATACTGTTCTGCCAATGTAAATTCTTATGGCTTAATAATTGTCCTTTAAAATAGGGTACTGGTTGCCACAGCTTTCATTGTTCTCGGAAACGTTTTTCTAGTTGCTTTTGGCAATCACCAATCACCTGGTAGGTAACATATTACCTAGTTCAATTCAATTAAGCTTTGCTTCAATGTTTCCTTTTGAAAACAATGTTCATTTGTTAATTAAGCTGATAACCATATTAAGTAAGCTTCAGATAGTATCAAATTTTATATGCAGTTGACTAAAATGCATAATTCAGCAAACTGCATACTGAATTTATTAGACTTTGATATGCAATTGGTAGAAATGAACAAGCATTTTAATGCTTTTGCGATAGACTTAATTTGATTTATCAGTAAATATATTCTTTATGCTTATTAAATGTCACGATTCATTTTTGCTAAACTGTTTTAATGGTGCAAACTAATTTTTGTGATGATTTGCTTGTGTTTCAGTTTATACACCAGAGCAGTTGACAGAGAAATATACCAATGCCGCATTCCTTCTGTACCTTCTAGCTTTGATTGTAATTGTTGCCTTGCATCACTCCGTTTACAAGTAATGACTAGGACTCGATTATTTGTTCATTTTTTAAACAAACAAATTTTTTTCCTTTAAGATTAACATGCGGAATATGCAGGAGAGGTGAACTTCAGCTTGCTGTATCAGGACATGACCTCAAACCCTTTTGGAGTAT
Organism: Cicer chorassanicum; assembly: GCA_037974735.1. Lineage (NCBI taxonomy): Eukaryota > Viridiplantae > Streptophyta > Magnoliopsida > Fabales > Fabaceae > Cicer > Cicer chorassanicum. The sequence continues at coordinate 6,057,976 of JBBPBP010009778.1, read as the reverse complement.
GCTATTGCCCTTTTCATATGCTGTAGTTTCAGGGGCTATAGGTTCATGCTCAGTGTTGTTTGCCAAGTCTCTGTAAGTCCAATACTCCAACATGCTATCATGCTTCACGACACAATTGTCATGTACTGTATTCCTAATTTCAACTTCATTTTGGCAGTTCTAATCTCTTACGACTAGCTATGTCCAATGGTTATCAGTTGCACAGCTGGTTCACGTATTCCATGCTTCTTTTATTTCTCAGTACTGCCGGATTTTGGGTATGACTTATTTTTGGGTTAAAGAATTTCTTAGAGCCTTTATCAATGTGCGAAGATCTTTTGATCAGATAAAACTTTTCCAATTGTGCAGATGACCAGGTTGAATGAAGGACTTTCCTTGTTCGACGCAATTCTTATTGTTCCCATGTTTCAGATAGCATGGACTTTCTTCTCAATCTGTACAGGATTTATATATTTTCAGGAATATCAGGTACTTTCACATCTAGTTATACATACACACATGTAGCCTTTTCTTTGACACAGACACTCTTACGAAGTTAAAATCAAACTATTTTAGAATAATGAAATATCTACTCATACTTTGATGAAATGGACTCAATTCATAAACATCATTTTTAGAAACACCATGGATTCAACATACAAAACACACTCTGCCCACATAACATAAATCAAATTATTGACTTGATCTTGCTTCTCTTCTATGTGCATCACCTATGTTGTCAAGAACTGAGCTGACATTTCATTCAAGGGACAAATCCAAAAATCAATCAGACCGGAGACCGACATAATTAATAATATTATGACACCGACACATAGATAATAATAATTTTAAAAAATAGAAGTGATTAAATGTAATTATATGTTCCTATCAAATGTCGAACATACCTTGAATGTAAAATATTAAATATTACATAAATAATAGTAATTGGGGCTATAAGAATTTGGGGAGGGGGAGGGGCCGGAGCCCACCCTTAATGCCCCTAGATCCGTGCCTGTTTCATTCTTAACTGCTTGGTAAATTCATTCTTTGGTGATGTTTATACATTATAAGCCATTCTTCTTGTATCATAAGGCCTAAAGATACTTAAATTTGCTAATGAGGCTTTTTTTTCTGCGTAAATTTAATCATATGCTTACCGTCATGCTTTGAGCCTTGGGCCACGGCTTACTGCTGAGGAATCATAAAAACTCCAATATCACAGAAATTACAAGTAAATCTAATCACATTAAAACAGGAGAAAATAATGATGTGGATGGTGAACTATATTTAGCCAACAGATTAAGACCATTGTATTTGTAATATTATGGTAGACCGACAATAAACTCATAGGTGATAACAAATAAGGTCGCTCGTCGCTGAGTAACTCAAGATATGGAATTTAGAGAAACATATTAAGCAAAAACTCAATATCCATATATCACTGATATATTTTAAAATACTTGGTCTTGGTAGTGTCATTGGTAGATTTGGCTGTTAAGAATTGGAGTTATTCGGAAGAGATGTGAAAAGTTTGAGTAGCTACGCAACTGTCATTACTAGTGAGCCAGTATTCCTTAACAATTGACACCATGTACAAGATGAAAAACAACTTTTGACATATATACATTGATATAATAAGAGCATTATGGTTATTTTTATTGCCAAATATTTTGAAGAAAAATAAATCTCAAATTTGTTCTTTTACAAACAAACACTGCTGTGGTGCAAACATATCAGAAAATTTAAAAAAAATAAAAAATTTAATATCTTTTAACTGACTGAAAAGCAATTCTTAGATCAAGTATTATAACTTCCAATAAAATCAATTTTAACATATAATAACTTGCATTGCCCCATTTTTTATGTAAAGCAAAAGGACGAGATGTTTAAAAAGACTATGGAACTTAATGCCATAGTCATAGATGAGGGAACTGATTTTCTCCTACCTCTTGCGAATGGAAGAAGCAACCAACCGTGCACGTGTGGAAGCCTGAGAAATAAGGCAATGTTTGTGATAGGCACCTAGTAGTTAAGAAAGTAAGTATGAGGAACAATAATAAGGAGAAGAAGAATAGTAAATTGGAAATGAAACTGAAATACTATAAATAGGGGTTAAGCAAAGTAGGTTGGGAGGTAGTTACCGCCTAAGAATTCAATTAGGGGAGGGAGAGTACAGGTGTTCTAGAATTCACCCAAGTCCCTATGTATACTTCCTAGCCACCACAGCTTGCATTCTGTAATAACATGTTGAGGGACATCCAGTGCCCTATTCTTTGTTCATCTGTTTTACCATTTTTCTATACCAGTTGAACCTATCAACTAGTATGTCCGATCAGTGCAAGAGAAGGTCCGATCAGTGGCTTATGGGTTGTTATTTCCTGGGACTATCGAAAAATTCACCCAGTTTTCCATTTCAGTAAGCTATAAAGAGCTACCCCTCAACCAGTTTTCTCCAATCCTTTTGTATTTCTTGTTAAGCAGTAATTTCCCAGAAGAATTATCTTCTGTGGATTATTGAAGTATTAATATCATTCTATTTTCTCGTTATCTCTGGCATGCTCTTATTAATTGGTATCAGATCCTGATTTTGATCTAAGCCTGATTTCGATGCAAGGACATGTGGGTTGTGCATTTTCGATCCTGCAACAGATCTTTTATTTTCTTTTCCTTCTCAAGTTTTTCCTTCTCTTCTACTGTCTCACTTGGAAGTTGGAACTTGTTTTCGTTGGTTAGTCCTGTGCTGCAGATCGCATAAACCTTCAGGCTCCTCTTCTTCCACGGATATGGGCAAGATGTACCAATATTCCAGCTTATATTGCCAAATAAATGTCAGCAAGAAAGTACGCCAACTAACCTATTGACATTCCGCCAGAGTGATCATTGGCGAGCACGACGACAGACTTCAACACCTCTATCAACTTCTTCTCTGGTGTTTCCCCGTGTCAAAATGTTCCTCAATGCATAGCACCCACCACCGATATGCATCTTATCCATCATACACTGGAAACTCCATTTCCGACATGATGTACCACAACTCCAAGATCGGAGTGCTGATACCAATTGATAGGTACTAAAATCTCTACTCAAGAAATGTGGAGTCCAACTCCTTACAGGATCTGATTAAGCTCAAAAACTACAAGAACGAAATACCTACTGACTTAAAGGGTCTGCAACCTCCCTAGCCAAATGGCTCCAAACTTTTACCCAATAAACTGCCTACCCTTCTCTCTTCTCTCCCACTAGTAATAACTCTCACATGTTCCCCTCTATCTAACCTGCCACGTGGGCAGTCTATTGCAAATTTCACCCCAACTGTGAATATTATGATGAAGTATTTGTAAAATTATGAAGAACATAAACTTGACTGCATGCCTGCACATTTCCACTAAATGGTGAGATATGTAGCTAATAACTGCTGCATGACTCCGTTTATTCATAATATGTAGACGTTCTTCTGGAACCTCCTAGAAGTAGATGTTTCTGAAGTCTTGATGCTTTCACTACTGTTGAATGCTTTCACACTACTGCTTGTATTTTTTATTTGAAATTTTTGTTTGGTGAATATTAGTATCGTTACTTTGATGAATGCTGAATGTTTTTTGATAATGAATTTAGGTGTCATGTAAACCTTATCTTCCTGAAAGCAGGTATTTGACACGCTAAGGACAACAATGTTTATACTTGGAATGATGTGTGTGTTCATTGGCATTTCTTTGCTGGCACCTGATGAATCAAAAGGTATTAAAAATTCATAATTGTTTTATTGTACTATAATCCGAGGTATGCATAGGATAATATTTAACTTGTTCTAAATGTTTTAGGTGCTGAGACTAAAGATAGTTCTTTGGATTCTGGGGTGTCTCCTGCCATTTCAACAGAAATGAACAGGTAAAGATATGAAATCTTTGTATGAATTTCCAAAAGTGAAAATGTATACATCCCTGAAAGGAAGCTAAATGGTTGAAGTACTATTATATTATGGAAACAAAACTGTACACTGTCAGTGTAAAACTGTTTACACCAATAGTGTATGTTCATTATTAAACTCGTACATTATCATTATTGTATCATCATCTTACATTTATACTTTAGGTTGGTTTCAACCTATTGATATAAAATTATAAAACATAAACATGTCTGGTAAGAAGCTTATAGTATATTCTTCTATCTTCCGCTTTGATCTTCAAAAGTAGAAAAAAGGTTCTTCAATTTTTCTTTTTAACAAAATGGGTATCGCAATTCGCTGCTATTCCATAACTTGATTTCTTCATGATAGTTAGACATGTGCTTCTTATTATATGTGACTCTTCACTAATGCCAATACTGGTATAGGTTAATAGTTTCTTCCGAAGAAGCACACAACAAAGACCCAAGATCTTTTGTCAACGGAGTGCTGGTAAAGATTACAAATATGTGGGTCAAGGCAAAGGTATATATATGACTGGTTTGTATTGACATTCTTGTCAGATTGCATTCAATAAGTAACAATCCGAGCTTCTTTCTATTTGCAGACATCATGTGCATTATCTCTTGGTTTTGGGGAGGATACCATCAATGCATCTTCAGTTTTTGTGATGCCAATGATGTCATCAAGAATGAATGGCTTCAGAGGTAATGGGCTTGAACGGGCAAGGATTTTGTCGATGAGAAATTCAGGTTGGAGCAAGGTACCTATGGATGAAGACGCCGTGAAATTGCTTGATACCAATCCAATTGTCCCTCCTAGTCCTTGATATAGTGTTTGATAGCCATAGGATTTCCCAGGGTTTGGATTTATTTTTCTATATATTTTTTAATGATGATTGGAGTAAAGATGAGATATATACCATTCATAATTCAATTATTTGCTCTATTGAGCATTCATGTAATCTTCCAACCTAAGGAAAAAGAGGATAACAAAAAATTGTTGTATATTGTACATACTTGTAAATTTTTGCTTGGACAATTGAAAAGAAAAAGAAGTTCTCCTTTTAATGTACTCTTTACTAACACTTTTGGTGTTCTTTGTCTTGTCTAATTATTCTCCTTTAAAATCTCTCTCCTTCATTGAACTAAAAATATCCTTAATTCAATCAATCAATGTCTCTGGAATTCCCCTATTTCCATAATCTATATGACTTGAACAAACAACAATTAGAGTTGATTAAAATGAAAATATGCAAAACATCAAGAGATTTAAAGATAAATAGTTCACTTTTTTACTCCACCAATTGCCACATTTATTAACATTCCTATTAGTTTATGGAAGATATTGAAGAGCTATAGTTGGGCCCAAGAACCTCGACTTGCATTACTTTTTAAAAATATTTTCAATTTTCAATCATTAAAAAAGATCAAATGTGCAATTAAGCTAAAGTAAAACTAAAATTATAGGACTATTTTCATGAGAATGATAAAATAGAGAGATCAAATGTGCAATTAAGCTAAAGTAAAACTACTAAAAACAATTAAAAAAAAGGTTAACTACATATATAACAAAATATTAATTGAAGATGTAAAATGAGTTTTAAGAAATCAACATGAGGCCAAGGATGTCATGACTATTATTGTTAAATATTTTGTGTTTGAGAAGTGTAGAAAATAAAATAGAAGGGTAACTAAAACAAAAAATATTTATTTTTAAATTTTTTAAAAACCACAGTTTCGTATGGAGGTATACACATTTGAATTGAATGAGAAAAAAATATTTTTATTTGAAAATACACACTTAACGAACAAAATATTTGTACTTTTTTTTAATTATTTTTATATTTAGTTTCGAAGTATATCTAAGACAAGAGAAGTAATTCTCTAATTTCTTTTCTCTTATTTTTTTAAAGAAAAAAAAAACTTCTCAATAATGCGTTGTTAATGACATTAACATGTAAGAACTAAAATCACATAACGAATTATATAAGATGTGCTTGTCTTTTCATTTTCTTTAAAACCATTTGATAGCATATATTAATATACATAGGGAGGTCAATTTTGAGCTTTTATGCATATATATAAGACAATAATGTTCATATGTGCCAACTTTGTAATTTGCCTTTCAATTTTCATGCAATGGTACTTCCATGCATCTAGCTACAAAGAATCTTGATTTTGCAAGAGAATTTGGTGTCGGAATTTCTTGATAAAAAGTTCAGCTAAATGGTCAATTTCATCTTCCACTTTCAACTCTTCCTTCCAATTTTTCACCAAATCAATTGACTCAAATTCCATGCACTTTCCATCATCATCATCATCATCATCATACATGGAATGGTAACAACTTTCATAATCACCCTCATATTCTTTGTCCTCAACCACTACTTGGATTTCACTAGCCTCATTGGAGTGTACACTATTGTCATTGATCAACATCACATTAATGGGCTTGTTATGCTCATTATCATGACCAAAAACACATTTTTTTTCTTTGGGGTGAGAATGATGCCTTAAAAACGATTTGAACTTGTGAGAAATAGAACACATCATATACCTTTTGTTCATCACAAGTGACATTATAATCAATTGGGCCTTCATGGATTTTGTTTTTGACCTCAAGTCACATATCACCTTCTTCATTAATCCAAATGCTATTTTCTTCATCTTGTTTTGTCCCTATTCAAGTAACAAAAACACTTTGTATATTGTATGTATGTATATATGTGCACAAAGGAAACAAAATGAAAATGAAATTTTATATGGCAATATTTGTGGTTGAGTGATTTTTTTTATATGGCAATATTTGTGGTTGAGTGATTTTTTTTATATGGCAATAATTGTTATTGAATCAAGTTTATAGCAAACGAAGTGTGTTGGAATGAAAGAGCAACATGATGGGTTATATATATATATATGATTGTGATAGAGAAGTGAAACTTTATTGAAAGGAAAGAGTTGGTGTGGTTAAGAAATGAAAAGAAAATGGATTAAAGGGAAAAAAGGAAAAGTTGGTGAAATAATGAAAGTTTTAATGACATGTGGCGATACATGATGGTTCTTGATAATGGTTGCTTCCTTGGTATATACTCTCTCGGTCCCAAATATAAGCATTTATTGGATGCATATCAAAAATTGATTAACAAAAGTCGATTGTTTATTGTAGTTAATGTGTCTATATGTATATATAGATGTACGTAAAATATATTTTTTATAAAGTTAATTTTGATTTTTATATTATATAATATTTAATGGTGTTAATTAAGGATTTATTTTAAAAAATATATATTTAATAATTTGAAAATGAACTTATATGTGTGTTTGGTATCAGAAAAAATTGTTAAAATTACCGTGAATCGCTATGATTTTTAAAAGTTATAAGTTATAATTTTTGCAAAAATCACATTGATTCACCGTAATTATAATAAATCTACCGTGATACTAAACACATACTTATATTTTTTATTGTTAAATCGATATTTATATTTAGAGACAAGCGCTATATCTACTAATTAATATTAAAAATTGATTTCAATGAAGATTGCTTTAATTATTTAAAAGTTCACTGATATTTATAAGATTGTGAATTCTGTCGACCCGAAGAGTTTCTTGGTGGAACACAAATTATCTAGTTTTTTTTTTAATTCAAAAAGAAAAAAGCATTCAAAAAATTGTGGGTATGGCAATAAGAAAAACAAAAATTGTGGATATAAGCTACATGCTTTTTTAAAAAAAAAAATAAAGCTGACATTCTTAGTAGGAAAGTGTTCGGGATGAGGGAATAATTTTTTTTTTTAAAGTTTATGTTCTTTATTATTTTAGTTGCAAGATTTTATTTTTTTTCGGTTTTTCTTCACTAAAAAATGATAATGATTTATTTAAATTGGTAGAAATATTTATACCAATCAAGAACAATATAATTTAAAGTCATTAAAATAAAATAAAAATGAATCTATGAACAAATTTATAACACATAAATTAATAGCAAAAAATGATAAAAATATATATAAATGTGAGAAAGGCTATAAAAAAGACAAAACTGAAATGTTTCAAATATCTATGTCACCGATGTTGTAATGTTGATGACGCAAAAATCATTGATTGAATATGCACTAAATCGAAGTTGATACGTCAATTTAAACTAAACAAACACCACAATGACGAGAAACCAGAACGACATGCACTAAACTGACGAACAAAACAATGCTGCATTAAAACAACAAAATTACAACAAAACAAAAAACACGAAAAAAAATTAATATACGTAAAAATCATTTATTTAAATAAAAGAGATGAACCCTATTCAATATCATATGATATATATGGTAGTTTAATGCCTGCTCAAGTTTGCACTCGTCCCAATACTATTTTTGCATTTAATACTTTAGGGAGATACTTGAGCAACCTAGGTTTGGGTCATTAGAATTCCGTTTAGAGGGTAATGCAATTTTGCAGTGAACCAAATATTATATTTGACCTATAAGAAGTGTGATAAATTTCAGGTCATTAGTTATTTTGATTCTGATTTTACAGGTTGCCCTAACGATCGAAAGTCTATTTCCGACATAATTCTTATAATGGAAGAATGAGCTATTTGTTGGAAGTGTGTTAAGTAGACTCTTACAACTACCTTTACCATGGAGGCAAAATATGTTGCTTGCTATGATACAACTTATCAAGCTATGTGACTAAAGAACCTAATCTCTCGCTTCAAAGTTGTTGAAAGCGTATATAGACCACTTGTGATATATTGCGACAACATTGATGCCGTGCATTTCTCTCACAACACTAAAAGCTCTTCTCGCCCAAAGCATTTTAAAATTAAATATCTATTTGTCAGAGAGAATTTCATTTGAATTTCATACTCGAATTGAACATTTTGCAACAGAGGTTTAGCTGTTGGAGCTTTTTAGAGGCATGCAATGAATGTGGGTTTAGCCAAGCCATTTGATATTATGAATAAGTGGGAGTCTGAATTATTATATTTAAGTAATTAATTATTATTCTTATGAGATACGTATGAGGCGGCGATAATTCTATAAACATATATCTTATAGCATTTTAGATGCTTGGACCATTCTTGAATTACATATTTTTTAATTATATTATGTTGATTCATATTCATTATCCTCATGTGAAATGTGAGTGTTTGACATGTGTGATTTTGTTTTCTTTATCGGATTAATTTTCTATATTGATAATGTTTGTATTTCTTACACTGGTTGGTGGCAAAGACTTTTATAAATGATTGATTTTTTTTTTTTTTATAGATATTATCATTCTTATATTTTAATAATTAATTAAAGGCATCCAAGTGGAAGAATTGTTTAAATTAAATGGATTTGTTTAGTTAATTAATAAAATATAAATAATCAATTATTCTATTATTTTAATGCGCTTATTTAAAATGTGAATTTTGCCTATTCGGGTTGTGTTTAAGGGTGGTCTAGGATGGGTTAGACCGTTCCTTTAGTTATCCCGTTGAGAGGCCTCTCTCTTGTGGTGTATATATGTTATGTCATCCTATTAGGTCAGAACACACATCTGTTTTACATACATAAAAAAAGGGCAACAACTCTACATCCTTATTGTTCATCATTCTTACAATGTTATGGATCCTACCATCATGATAGGTAGGATTTATGTTGTTTATATATCATATAATTGTATCTATGACTTAGGTTTATTGTGAATATCCAACAATATACTCCTAAATAAGGGTGAAAACTAAGAGAAAAGTGAAAACCTCGCCGCTTCTTGAAGAACGGTGATTTACGGCCATTTTTTTTGTCTAAAACGACCCATCTGATTTTTTTTGTTCTCTCTTAAATAAGTAGTTTTCGCACACATTCAATTTTCGTATTTGATTTCGTCATTAGTGCGACATTGTTTGCTTTTTTGTCTTGATGTGATGTTCGTTTGATTTTAAATTAACATATCAATCTTTGATCTAATGCAGTGCATATTTAGTCAATGACTTTAGCGTCTTCAATGTTAGAGCTCTGAAAACATAAATATTTTGGACGCTTTAATTTTATCATATTTGTAGATTTTGTCACATTTGTAGATATTTCGTCGTTTTATGCTATTAACCTTGATGTTGTGAGTTTATTCGTAGATTTTTTTTTTAACGACTTTGAATTGTATTATGTGCTAACAAGACACTTTTTAACGTATAATTTCTAACACTCTCTTTAATTGGTTAAAATTCACATAAATTCCACTAAATTATGTGGGTCCCATATGCATATAGTGAAACTCATGTAAATTTTAACCACTTAAAAATAATATGTATTTTTAATTAATATAATTTCTTTCGATTTAAATTATATTTTCTTTTTAATGAAAAAAAGAACTAGGGTGGAAATTGTGCGTTTAATTTTTATCAGCTTTCCTTTCTTTTTTTCAAAAGCTTGGCAAGTTTGTCACATACAAATCGTAATATGCAAAAAAAATGGATAAGGTAAAAAGTCAAAAGTCTCTTTATTTCAGATTCCATGTACCACTCTATTTGGTCTTATATATACATATAAAGTATAAAGTAATTCTCAAGATATGAGTGAATTGGATATCCATTGACAAGACTATATTCTTTCTGTTATTAGGATGTACCAATAATAATTTGGTCATATAAGTTATCCATTGGCATGACTCTCTTTCCTTTCGGTTGTGTAACCAATTATTTGGTCTAATTTTGTTGTGCTATGCAAGAAAATAATATCTCAAATAAAACATTGTATTAATCAACAAGTTATCGTGACAAATAAGGTATTCTACTCTAAAATATAAAGAATGAAAATTCATTTGATTTCTTGAGAAAAGCTATTATTAGCTATTATTAGATTTAATTGCGTCCTCAAGAAAAATAATTTTTTTTTTGAGTATGTGAAAAAAATAAATCTAAACAAGTTAGCTCTTATATGAATTGTTATTAAAAAAAATATAATTAAATATCTGAAATTAATTAAAAAGAAATAATTAAGTCTTTGACAAAATCAAAAAGAGATGATTTGATCTCTGCTACAAAAATAAATATCAAAATAATTTCTTTTTCTATTACTTCCTAGTTTTTTTAGTCAAAGATTCACTTGATTAAGGAATACATATTACTTGACAATCATAGTAATTCATCTTAAAATAAGCATAATCATCCATGCAATTTAATCTATTTCGTACAACATGAATAAATCAATTCAGATAACTAAGAAAATGACGACTTAGTTTCATAACAAAACGACATATTGTTAGTCAGCAATTTATTCTAAAAAAAAAAGTTAGCAACCTATTCCATTTTCCTTGTATAAAACAACACTTAAATAATAATTACTTTTTATCTACTTTAATTTTTCAACCCTTAAACTCAATTCAGTTGAACAACTTCTTATAGATAAATGTAAGTAAATTAGTAATTGTTAGTTTTTTGAGTTTGAATTTGACATATGCTTCTTAATACTTTTTCATTATCTCTTAATTCACTAAACAAACTACCTATAGCGTAATAGAGGTCAATTTTAACGATCTTTATCAATAAAATATCTTAATTTTTTAAAATAAGAAAATAAAATTATATGTCTCTATTATCTTTATTTTTGTGGACAACAAGCACATATATAATATCTGTCTAAATTATAATTTTCCATCTAATCTTTTTATTTGCCTTTAGAAAGGATAATATATACTATCATAAATTCAAACACAAATGTAAGATTCTGAGTTTAAATTCGACATAAAACATTTAATTTAATAATATTGATATTTGTCAATTGAATTAATATTAAAAAATTCTTTAATTATTTATATTGAAAATATATTAATTTTTGTTGATATAACGGATGAAGCAATAATAAATTATGGTTATGGTTGTTTGTATTTTTCGGAGGATATAATTGGTTTCATATTTATATTCATTTGTTGAGCATAAATTGAATAGATTTAATTGCACGGTGCATCTCACCCATAAAATATTTAAGTAGAGTCGTCTTTCAATAAATTGTTTCTGACTTGCAAGTGGAAAATATCAAACAATATTTTTTAAAAAAGGAAAAAAAAAATCATGTGACATTTTAGCAATCAACTCTAGAATATTTATTATATATATATATATATATTTTTTTTTTGGTAGAATTATTTTTTGTTATAGTTGAATGAGGATAATAATAAATAATTTACTAACAAGTAACGTGTTTTGTTCCATTGACATTCGCCAAACATTTCCCAAACGCGAAATTGAAAATCTGTTTTATTTAATTATCATTTCTTACACACTTTTTTACTCTTTCTTCATTCATTCATTCATTCGCAACAAAATCAATCGCAGGTACCTTTTTTCTTCATTAAAATTTAAATAAATTTGTTATTTTGTTGTTTACAATTTCATCAATCTGATTATTTTGTTGCTTAGAATCTACGATCTGATCATTCTTTTGAAATAACCACTTTTATTATCATAAATTTAATTTCATCAATTTATGATCAAAATATCTAACATTGATTTCACATATGTCAAGAAATTTTTTGTGAATTGTAATTTCATTCCGAAATCATAGCTTATATATATATATAATATATATATGTATCCGCATTTCAAAGATATGAAATTTTAAGGGTTGATTTGTGATTTTACTCTTGATAGGGTTTTGAAATTGAATTTTGATCTTGGTGTTCTTTATAATCTATTATGATTTTGCTCTCTCAATTGGTGCATTTTATTTCTGTGTTGTTGTTTATTTGATTGTTCTGAGTTTCAGGATTAAAGCTGTGGAAAAACTTGTAAGGAAAATTCGAGAGTGTGAATCGATTTGTTTTTATAAATATTAATGTCCTTCGTAGTATCGACACTTCTGATCGAAAGTGTGTCCGGTGACCGACACGTGTTGGCGTCGGACACCGACACGTGTTGGCGTCGGACACCGACACGTGTTTCCTACCTTCAATTAACTCATTTTCTCAAATTTTTACTGGTGTCATGTGTCAATGTTGTATCTGGTGTTCGTGTTTGAGTTGGTGTTTCATAGCTAATGTCTTATTACAATTTTTGTAGGTTTAGTAGGTGTGAATTGTGGTGAATTTTTTAAGTTTAGGTTGAAAGGATCAAGAAGTTGTCGGTTTTGGATATGATTAATGGATCACAGACTCAGAATTGGGGTGAAAGTTCGAGTTCAACTTCGCTAAGTAGTCAACGGGATGTTGAGGATGATCGGATGATTGCTCTTGTGCTATCAGAAGAGTATGCCAAATTAGATGGAGCAGTAGGTCGGCGCCTTACCAACTTGGAACCTGTTCCTGTAAGAATTCCTGCTTTTCTGTTTTGGCCTAAACTTTGATCTGTTATGGTTTAATAGGACAACTATATAACCAATAATGTTAATGTATTTATCATGTTAGATTAGAAATTATTTATGTGCTTTTGTGTGAACATTCGGTATGGTGTCAAAGTCTCTAGGACGTCGTGGTCTAGAATTTGATCTTTGCCTCATTTTACCACAAGATTGGTGGATGTATCCACACTTTTTTTTAGTTTGAGGGATCTTGCATGAGGATGCGTATTAATGACTAGTTGTTTCTGTGCTTTCACCCTACAACTTAAGCTTTTTGAAGAGTTAATTCATGGTGTATGAAGCACGGATACTAACACTTGCACGACACTGACACGTCGACACTGAAAACAATTTGATAAAATAAACTAATTGAATGTAATCAATCTGTTGGTGTTGGATACTGACACGAGTCGGACATTGGGACACACCTTCGATCACAAGTGTCAGTGCTACGTGTTCATTTTATTTCCTTCATTCTTTCTACACTTGCATGCTTTTGAAAATTTTCTTTTATCTTTTGTGCTAATATTACAAGTTTTGCTTCATCGGCATTATAATTGCATATAAAAGTTGACTTTCATGGGTGAACGATCACATGTCCCCTTTTGAATACTTGTATTTTTGTTATTTCCTTCTGATTCCATCTTCTTGAGATTACAGCATGTGCCCCGCATAAATTCCTTCTTCCCAACCTTTAATGATGCCAGTATGGATCACCAGCGTCTTCTACAGAGGTATGTCATTCTGTTATTTAAAGATCTTCTATTTCTTGCGAGGAACATACTATGTAAAAAGAAGTATGCAAAATAAGTATACAAAGGTGCAATTTGGTTAGCAAAATTAGTTCAAACAAAGGTGCCATAAAACTTTCGACGAGAACAGTATACTGGCATTCTTTCAACCTCAAGGAATAAGCAAAGGTAGCAATTTGCAATGACTCACAAGTCGAATGAGAAATGGTTAAGGAAAGATTATGTGGGGAGATCAAACAGCAACCTCTCTGTATCTGGATAAGTTACTGGGTTTTTCAGGTTACGATAAGTACTTGGGTTATTTAACGATGTAGTGGATACATGTTCTCGAACATATAAGCAAGCAGCTCAAAATTAGGGATTTTAGTGGCACCTAGATTTTAAATTAATGAGGATAAGCTCAACTATTAAAATGTCATACACTTACTCTTGCAGTGGATTTAATCTTTGTTATATTATTAAACCATTCTCTCTTCACTCTTGTAGGTTGAATGTTTATGGTCTTTGTGAAGTTAAAGTATCTGGAGATGGAAATTGTCAGGTGAGATATTATAGCAACTGTGTACAAGGAAGGAGCATTATCCTATTATTGTTTTAAATTTTTACTGATAATTCTGCCTCCATTGCAGTTCCGCGCACTTTCAGATCAGCTCTACAGGTCACCTGAACACCACAAGCATGTTCGTAAAGATATTGTGAAACAAGTAAGTTGTGCTTGTCTTAGTCACGTGGAAAAGTAATCATAGAGCGAAGACCCCCCAAGAGAAGAAAAATGACAGATGCAAGAAATGTAGTTAAATACTGTAATATGTAGGGGGGAAAAATATGTTTTTTAATCATGTGTGGGAAGTGGTAGAAACCCGAAAATGAATTAACTACAGTTGGGAATCCTGCATTTCCTCCATTTGGGTCCTTGTGGACCGTTTGATCTCGATCAGACAGTCCAAAAGAAATACAGATTTCAATAAAAAACACCGAGTTTGAATCTAAACCGTTTGATCTTGATTTAACGACTATCGATAGTCTCAAATGCATGAATGTAGGGATTCTGACTGTAGTGATTCCGGATCCTAGAAACCCTTTGTACAAGAGAGTGTATCAATTTTAAATTTATTTACCCTGTTAAGTATTGAAATAGATAGTTTGAGATGCTTATTTGAATAATGTTTCTCTTTGGCAGCTCAAAGATCACCGTTCCTTATATGAATGCTATGTACCAATGAAGTACAAACGATATTACAAGAAAATGGCCAAGTATGTATTTTCAAATAGGCCATCAAATATTAAATGAGTCATGATATTTGTGAATACTTTTAGTAGCAGCATTTTCATCAAGTATTCACTTTCTTTTTACCTAATGCAGAACTGGAGAATGGGGGGACCATGTTACCTTACAGGCAGCTTCTGATAAGGTTCATAATGCTGTTTTGAATCAGTTTTTTTTTGTACGATGCTACCAATTGTTAACTATTTAGATTTTCCTTTTTGAAATAGGATGTAAAAGTTCGATTTGATTATTTTTTAACTTATAGAACTTTCTTACTAATTAAAAAATATTATTTCAGTCTGTATTTTATTAAAGTTTGCCATAGGTGTTTGAGGTTTTACTCTATCTTGGAAGAGCATATATATCTCAAACACTCACTGTTGTCTGCAGCAGATGTACATGGCTGATTTTAGAAATTTCCTTGGGAATTTTGCTGGACGAAAAATACTGAAGTTTTAGAGGTTGAGATGGAAAACTTAGCTCCAAATTTGCTATTGTTTAGAGCTATTTGAATACTTTTTTTTGTGCATGGTATCATTTGTTTTAAAAAGAAAATGCTTAAGTCATTAGTGTCCATGCTCTGGTTCTATTCTCTCATAAGTGAAGATTGCATAATTGCATCCTCAAATTTATTGACTCATAACTCAAATTCTCTTGACAAACTTAAGCTTTATTTATATTTATTATTATAATGTGATGTCATCTGTTGTGTATTACAGTCAAAATATCGCATAATGTTTCTTATTTTTAATGTAGTTTGCTGCAAAGATATGCCTTCTGACATCATTTAGAGATACTTGTTTCATCGAAATTATGCCACTGTACCAAGCCCCACAGCGCGGTAAGATCTCACCATTGTTGTACTCAGTCTTAATAGTTTGATTATGAAAAAAGACCATGTGCCTCAAAAGAATTTTAGAAGTTATCAAATATATTGTTTCAAGAATGAGCATGCATTCCATATTCTGTCCAACCTTGCCTTCCCCAAAATGACATTATTTTTTGAAGTTGAGAAATATATAATTCCAACCAAAGTTGTATTTTTTCGCTGACATAAAACAAAAGGACAAGCCTCTTTAAGTCAATTTAGTAAGTTTATTAGTAAATTGCTAGCACTACAGTAATATGAGAAAATGGACTGTGCACTGTATATAAATCAATTTTACAAGTACAATTAATAAGAACCATTGATTTTGTCATCTCGCCACACGATTGTAAATGCCACCATAAAATAACTATGCAATCTCCGACTCGTGTTTGCTGTCAGTGTAAAACTGTTTACACTGACAGTGCATGTCCGTTAAACTCAAGTAGTATATCTTACTCTTTTGTTTCTTTTTATTTTCTTAATGATGCAGAAGTGTGGTTGAGCTTCTGGTCTGAGGTTCATTACAATTCACTTTATGAAATTCGAGGTTTGTTTGCCACTAAACCAGATTCTCCATTAGATTTGAACTTGAATTATTTTTGGGGTATTGATCATAAGTATATATATTAGTTACTGATGTATTATGTTGTGTTTGTTTTAGATGCACCAATCCAGCATAAACCAAGGAGGAAACATTGGTTGTTCTAAGAGATGTAGATTTAAGCATCAAGGTCATAAGATTAAGTGCTGTGTATAGCTCATTGCATGGTGCATATAATATTATTATTCCATTATGAATACAAAGCAGTTATTACATTATTCTGTGAAGATAAAGTGCCAAAATTGAAACTTTAAAATTGAGAAGTATATTTTCCTAAGTATCAATGATAAAGTAGGTTGTGGATATTGGAGCAAGCTGGAGCAGGAGAAATCACTTGTTTGATTTTTTTTCTTTTCTCATTACTATTATTTACAGTATATTTGTGACAATTTTTTTTTTTAATTTTGTTTTAATCATGCCAATCTTATATTGAGGAGAGCAATTCTGTATGATTTGTATATAATTTTATATAAACTTGCTTTTTGAAGCAAATCGTGTATTGATTATTTTTTGTACCCTTGAGTCTGTATTGGCATATTTGCATGTATTATTAATTTACTTTAGATTGTTTGGAGTATCAAACAATTGCTTATTTTAAGAAATGAAAGATAATACCTGTGTTTCAAAAAATGGAGCAACTTTCCCAGCCTCAAATTTCTAAAAAAACACATTTTTTAGGTAAATATCAGGACGGCAAAAAATTAACCTTCTTTTTCAAAAAATAAATTGTACATTGAAAGTAATATTCAGGGTGTGGAAAGTTCCTCCCAAAAATAACTTATGAATTATATATCAAGAGCAGTCAGATAAGCTCCAAACTCCACAGCATCATCCATTAAACTCCATATTAAGTCTTATAATTAAGGTCTGTTTTAAAAAATTGGATTTTGTACTACAGGAATAGATTTGGATCCTCCCATTTATAGTTTGTCTCTTAACTTCTTAAATTACTAAAAAAAAAAAAAAAATTGGATAGTTGACACATATTCCCCATTCCAAATTTTATGAGAAAAATAATTTTTTTTCTCTGAATTTCTCAATCCATGATCTCATCAACGCTTTTGGGGAGATTCAAACTTTGTAATGATGGAAGGTAGTGATTATTGTTTGGACATCATCATTGTCTTCTTGAAGACAAAAATTTGTGTATTCTTGAAGACGAGATTGTTGAGTTTACTCGTCAAATCTTGGGGAGAGTGATATTATCAAATACCCTAAGCTCTACTGGTTGTCGGCCATTAAAGTAAACAAAAGTTAGATTAGATAACATGTTGATTTGAAATAAAAGTTAAAATGATTTTCGTTCAAATAAATATTTAAAGTGTCAATCATCTGCCAAAGACATATAATCTGAAGTTTGTTCTAAATCTAATGAGCCCCAGTGTTGTAGACGTCTTGCATAAACTATAACCTATGATGTAGACTCATCATTGTGATAGTCCTTCCAAGTTCATGCAAGAGGAGATATCGGCCACCTTGACTTCCATTTAACCTCAACCTAGTGACTTTCACTAACAAAACCAATATTGATAATACAATCACGTGATAGGTCTCCATTGTGTGCACCCATCAATGGGGGAAAAATCAAAGATTTTTTTTTCAATGTGACAAGCCCGAGATTATACTTTGTTGCTATCACGTAACCCATATTTAGAATACTCATCCACTTCTCGTTGGGTTGGTTTCCCAACTCGCTTACAAGCAAAGAGTTAGTCACTTCTTGTAAGTGTTCCTCAAATAATGCAACATATAGATCAGATTTGGACTTAATCTCAATGTATAATTGTCGACGCACAATGCTCCAGTATTCTTCACTGTGACCAAGTAAAGCAGTAATAGCACGATATCAAAAATTTCCATATGCCTTAACACTAACTATGTCTTCAATATATGGATGAATTAGATAAGGAAATTCATCCATATATTTTCTAACTTCACTCATAACAGGTTGTTTAAAGGCTTGTTGAAATGCTTGTTTGGATGCTTTCTGGGAGACTTGTTCGGATGCTTTCACGGATCCTTGTTGAGAGGCTTGAGTAGTAGCATTATCAAAATAAAATGCATCCACATGCTCAAAAAAATGAAGGGCTGCGATATACTTCAAATCCCTTCAGTTTCTTACATTTCTTCCTCTTCACACAACCATTTGTTTTGATCTTATCTGATGGTGCACACATTGATGTTGTCTCTAGATATGTTATTTCATGCAACTTGCTCTTCAATGCCCTCATTCCAACAACATTATCTGTTTTCCAAATTATATTCATCTCTGATGTAATGTCCAACTCTGAATCATTTTATAACTTTTTTTCCTTTGGACCACTATTCATCGTTAATTTCCTCTAATGTATATGAACTGCATTCAATGGGATTGGAGCACCTTCCACTTTGTAGTGTATCAACTCACGTGCAAAAGGTAATTCATAAGAGCTTCTAAGTATACAAAGACACATGCCTTTGTCATTACTAACATAATCGACTCTATTGTATTCATCAACAATATGAGTTAGAGTTTTTCTTGATACAACATAAAATTGATTGTTGTGTTTATGCTCTTTGCAACCCTTACTTGTCTCAAATGACCATTTTTTTTCTTCATAATTTGCAACATCAACATCTCATTCATACCATCTCATATCTTACAAAAATCTCTTTTCTTGTGTTCTAAAAATATCTTCATTGACCAATAGACAGACTCAACCCTAATATTCAAACATAAAATCAACAAATAATATTTAAATAAAAAATATATCAAAATGCATGCATAATCCTAAACATGTATAAATATAACAAAAAAATACAAAGTTCTAATGACATACCTATTGGTCGTAGTATTTCCTAGATGTAACACTTGATTGGTTCGTGCTTTAACAAATTTTTCCTTGTAAGGAGTCAACCATGTTGTCTTTGACATAGTAAAAAAATGATATTATTAACACATGTTTGCTCAAACCTTTGCAAAAGCTTCTCGTACTTCTTCTATTCATAACAATAGACAACTTTCCTATACAAATCTAGAATTAGTTCCTACATGTCCTTCTTCAATATATATTGTTTGTATTTGCCTCCAACATTTTTGTTGATATGAAGTTAACAAAGTAAATTTGTTGAAGATGGAAATACAACTTCAATTGCATTCATCAAAGCAAGTTCTTTGTCGGTCACAATCACTTGAGAATATGAGGTATTTGAAACAAATAATTGTTTTAACTTCTCCAATGCCCAAAAAAAGTTTTCTTGACGCTCATAGTCCATGTAAATAAATGCAACGGTGAATGTTAACCCAATTAAAATTACACCAACAATTTCAAACAATGGTAACTTATACTTGTTGGTTTTGTATTTGGTATCCATGACCAATACAAGAGGGAACATGTTCAATAAAATTATGGAGTCTGGGTGCGTCCAAAACAGGTTTCTCACAACGTTAGAGTCTTCATTGGTCTTACTCCAACAAGCATACTTCTCAACTTCGAGTAACTTTAGCATATATTGCATATAAGTTCTAAGCCCTTTCAAATTCTTCTAGTATGTGGTTTGTGATTTATAAATTTGAGATATATTAGTTATGTTCTTCTTATCCCGATCTCTCAAAGATGTCAAGTTGTGTCTCGATGCAACGTGATACTTTGTCAGCTTACATGTTTTTTATCTTCTTCTCTTAAGCATCCCACAAATGCGTTATTCGCAAAGGTAACCACTAGCTCATAGTTGTGAATTCCACACATTAAACTAATAATTCATCTTTCACCATTTTTCAATAGTTTCGATATAAGTTTAAACGAACAACCACACACTTTAGTTGAAGTCCCTAAATTACCTTATATGCCTTATATTTTCCACCTCTATCACAACTGAGAATTAATTTTGACTTTCTTCCTCGTTTTTTTAGTCTGTGTCTGAACGAGTAATAATAACAACTACTCGATTTTGTCGATCAACCTCGCTTGTCCATGATATGTCAGCTTCTCGTGACTCAAATATTTGATCAGTTGTGAATGTTTTAGTCAAATCTACACATAATTGCATTTTTTTCATCCCTACTTAAAAAAAAAAAAAACAAACAAACAATTTAAGAAAAAATACATACCGGATTTTTCAACAATATGAAATTTTCAATATTGCAAATCGAAAACATATCGAAAATTTCAAATCTTTGAAAAATCGGGTAGAATAAAATAAAGGCTTAATTGCAGTTTTGATCCCTCTATTTTAGCTGAATCACTAAAGTAGTCCCCCCATTTTATTTCTCTCCAGTTTTGGTCCCTCAAACAGAATTTTAGTCCAAATATTGATGAAGTGTCATTTTTTTAAGCCACACTACATCATTTATAATCATAGATTTCAGGTACAATTGTTGTACCACGAGATCTTGAGGCATGGTGTGACTTAAATAAGTGCAAAAAAATGACAATTCATCAAGTTTTGGACCAAAATTCTGTTTAGAGGGACCAAAACTGGGGAGAAATAAAATGGGGGGACTACTTTCGTGATTCAGCTAAAATAGGGGGACCAAAACTGCAATTAAGGCAAAAATAAACTATCAAAAATTTCAAAACTAAATTTTTCAAAAATTATTAACTAATGGAAATTTATAAAATGAAATTTTCTGTACACAAATTGTAACTACTGAAAATTTTGTTTTCTAAAAAATTCGGTATGTTTTTGGCATAGAAAATTCAACTTTTAAAAATTTTTGTATATTGGATTTTCAAGAACAAATTTTTCAGCAGTATTAATTTGTATACAAAATTTTTGATGAAAAAAAAATGTTTTCTAGAAATTTTGATGAACGAGTACGAATTTAAAGCAAATTAGTATTAATTTGTATACAAAATTTTTGATGAAAAAAAAATGTATTCTAGAAATTTTGATGAACGAGTACGAATTTAAAGCAATTTTTAGAATGAAAAGAGTAAAAATGAAAAGTTTAAAATTGAACTTTTTTTTTTTCCATTTTGTGGAGATGCAAGTCTAATTGAGAGGTACCATGTCCAATTTTCCCTGTGTCAAGGAGTTTTGTTTGGCCCCAATCCAATATTTAGTGACATTTTGTGGATACAGGTTAGTGGGCTTGGGGGCCATTTCATTTTCTTCATTGTTGATTTGCAAACACGAGATCTTGGAAAAAATTTCCCTGTACCCCCATTATTTGACCTGTACCCCCAAAAAAAATTTAAAATGCCAAAATTGCCCTCCAACTAATTGTCAAAAATTGAGAGTAAATTTTTTTTTTTTGTTACTATTTCGTCAAGGTGAAAATAGTAGTCCGGTTAATCACAAGTGTGCGAAAAATTCCGGAAACCTTTTACGAAGCTTTCCGGTACACAAGACTATACCGGAAACCTTCTTTTCAACCTATCCGGTACATATCAAAAATTTGAATATTTCCGGAAACCTTATTTCAAGCTATCCGGTACACAACACTGTTCCGGAAACCTATATTCAAAGGTGTCCGGTACACATCAAGGTTCCGGGAACCTTCATCACGTAAGGTATCCGGTACACAAAAATTTTTTTTTGATTTTTTTTTTAGGTTTTTTGAATTCTATTAATATTTAAAAATGTTAATAGATATGGATCAAATACTACCATTATTAGATAAACCACACGTCGATACAACAAATATTTTTGAGACGGATCAGGTATGAATAATTTTAATTAATATTAATATTGTAAAAATATATTATGGTTATTATTTATAATTAATTTTATTTCAGATATTTCTTACAAGAGACGCTGTTGTGAAGTGGGCTAAAGAAATCGGTATCAAAAATAAAGTTACTGTTATTATCAGAAGATCCGATATAGAGACAGGAGAGAAAGAAAGGAGAAATAAGTTAATATTAGGTTGCGACAAAGGAGGAAAATACAAGTATGCTGCTAGCTCAACTCGAAGTTCAACAAAAAAGTGTGATTGGCCTTTCAAATATAGATCAAAACCATTAAAAGATGGTTCAGGATGGACAATTAAAGTAATTTGTGGAGTTCACAACCATGAATTACCTGATACTTTGGAGGGGCATGCATTTGTTGGACGTTTAGATGAAGAAGAAAAAAAACATGTTTAGGACTTAACAAAATATAATGTTGCACCAAGACACATATTACTCTCATTGCAAGACCGAGATAAGAACAATGTTACCAAGATCTCACAAATTTATAAGCAGAGGAGTATGATTCGTTTGCATGTGAGAGGTAATAGAACAGAAATGCAACATTTATTCAAGTTAGTTGAAGATGCAAAATATGTGTGTTGGAATAGAAAACGTGAAGACTCAGATGTTGTGAGAGATATTTTTTGGGCGCATCCAGATTCAGTGAAGTTGTTGAATTTGTTTCCGATTGTGTTGATTATAGACAGTACCTACAAAACCAATAAATACAGGATGCCATTACTTGAAATTGTTGGTATGACATCAACAGAGATGACATTTGTAGTTGGATTTGCTTATTTGGAATCTGAGCGGGAAGAAAACTTTTGCTGGGCTTTAGAGAGACTAAAAGAACTGTTTGTCACACAAAACAAATTTCCTAAAGTAATTGTGACTGACAGAGATCTTGTGTTGATGAATGCAGTTGGCATTGTATTTCCACATGCTGTTAATTTGCTTTGTCGATTTCATATCGACAAAAATGTTGGAGAAAAATGCAAGCAATATGTCTTAAAGGATAGACAAGAGTTAGTATTGAATATGTGGCAAGACATTACGTATTGCAGTGATGAAAAAGAGTATTTAATGCGCCTGCAAATGTTTGAGCAATCATGTGTCGATAATATGGTGTTTGTTGACTACGTGAAAGACACTTGGTTGACTCCTCATAAAGAAAGGTTTGTTGAAGCATTGACAAATCGAGTAATACATATGGGGAACACAACGAGTAAAAGGTATGTCATGCGACTCTAAAAATTTGATTTTTTTTAATTATATTATATATTGTTGGATTGCTCAATTGTGGCAATTTACATGTAATGACAGAGTTGAGTCAGCTCATTGGAAACTGAAGTTAATGTTGGAACACAGCATGGGTGACTTGTGCAAATGTTGGGAAGCTATGAACAATATGATAAGATTGCAACATAAAAAAATCAGAGGCTCATTTCAGAAAAGTTTCTATGACGAAGATCATGAACACAGCAGTCCATTTTTTCATAGATTGAATACATTTGTATCAAGAGAAGCTCTAACACGTATTGCTGTAGAATTTGAGAAAGTTGAATGGGTAGGTACTGATTTATCTGTATGTGAGTGCTCTCTTAGAAGTACATACGGGTTACCATGTGCTTGTGAATTGGCACA
This sequence comes from Cicer chorassanicum, assembly GCA_037974735.1. Lineage (NCBI taxonomy): Eukaryota > Viridiplantae > Streptophyta > Magnoliopsida > Fabales > Fabaceae > Cicer > Cicer chorassanicum. Next base: position 6,033,985 of record JBBPBP010009778.1, on the reverse strand, counting down.
ATATAAATTGATGGGTGAACCAATTCCTCTAGATTCTGTGGATATTCAATGGAGAAAATTAAGCATGGAATGTGAACTTACCCAAGACACAGAAGATGGATCAGAGTTGGATATGTCTACAGAGATGAATGCATTATGGAAACGCTTTCGATCACTCGATGTTATAGGAAAACGAGTGTTGAAGAGTAAGGTGCGTGAACTTGCTTTTCCAACTACAAGTTCGATGTGTCCACCACCTGAAAAAGTTAAAACAAAAGGTCGAGTGAAGAAGAGTAAGGGTAAGAAGCCGAATGGATATGATGTATATCGAGACCCTTCTTACTTTGAGCATGTTAATGCAACATATTGTGAAGATCCTGGTTCACAACCATCTCAGTCATCAAAGAAGAGACAACTCTCTCAATCATCTCAATCCTCAAAGTATAAGTTGTGGAAACAGTTTCCCGAAATTATTCTGCCATACATTGATGACATATTTGATGTGGCAGCGGATGGAAATTGTGGTTTTCGCGCTATTGCATTATTGCTTGGATATGGTGAGGAGTCTTGGTCTTTGGTCCACAATAGTTTGGATCAAGAGATTGCTTCGCATGTAACTCCATATGATAGGCTATTCACAGGACGAATTAGAGAAGTAAGAGATTCGCTGAAGATATCAAGCTTAGGTTTTCAACCTGTAGAGAAATGGTTGTCCATACCTGATATGGGTTACGTGATAGCGACAACATATAATATTATTCTCGTCACGTTTGGTCAAACATTCTCAATGACTTTCTTTCCTATGAGGGGTTCACACTCAGGAACGACAATAAATGATCGTATCATATGTATTGGTTTTGTTAATGGAAATCATTGGGTTCCGGTAAGATTGTCTAACTTTTTATGTATTCATTTTTTGTTAATTTTATGTATTCGTTAGAGTTAATTTTTTTAATGTATTAATTTTAAAATAATCAAACGATCTTATTTTGCAGTTAAAGATGAAAGATGGATTTCCACTGCCAGATATTGCACCAGGTTGGAAGAATTATCGCAGTAATGAAGCAACTTCTTGGGCAATAGCATATACAGGGCGTCTACAACATTGGGGCTATTTATTAAGTCATTTGCCACGTGTTACACAAAATCCACCTATAGAATCCGTAGATGCAATGTCATTAGATGAAGCTTAATGCTTTAAAACTGTTACAAAATAACTTGTTATTATTTAATTTTATATTTTACGTTAGTGTCGTCGCTCTATTTCAATTTGTTATTATTAACGTAAAGTGTTTATAACAGAAGTTCAACATAAATTAAACAACATAAAGTGGATATAACATAAGTGGATATAAAGTGGATATGAAAACAAACTAGCATAAAGTGTTTATAACAGAAGTTCAAAATAAACTAAACGACATTACAACCCATAGATGTTCAAAAGCATAATGTAAACAACCCATATGTCATTCACGACGCGTTAAATACAAAGCTTTCCAAAAAGACTTATACAACTCATCATCTGGAGTAGCTTCAACTTCATTCGGCCCCTGCTGTATTAGATCACCAACCTGCTGTAGTCTAGACCGAGGCTGTGAAGTAGAACCACCTGCAGCAGTGGTCGGGACAACATAATCTTGTACATGGGGTACACCATCTGGTACCTGGGGCGCACCATCTGGTCGCACAAGCAGTGGGTGAGACACCTGATAAAACCACTCCAAATATCCCTCAACACACTCAGATGGATACGTAGCTGGACGAATCTTGTGCGATATGTCTGCGACTGACGTCACGTATCCCAACCATTCTACGTCAACATCAAATAATCTAGGAGGATTCGGAGGTGGCAGAGATGATATGTGTTGGATATATCCAAATTGCCTCAAACACCTCTCTGGCAGATATTTCACTATAGTGTTGCATAATCTGAGGTGACCAGTATATAGCATGATATCATCAAACGGAATGACACCCCTGTGATTCTCCTATGGTCTCCATATAACATCCGCAGGTGTCAATTCGTCGATGACGCGTCTGTACTCGTGGAGCTTATGCTTGGCCTGTTTGTAGCACCATATATTCATTCGCGCATAACATTCCGCGTTAGCACCCTGGTCACCTTTATTACAAATATTTAGAAAATATTCGTAAATCCAACACTGTTGCAAAAAAAAAAAAATTTAATGATAATCAAACTAATATAATAAGTAACAATAAATAAATGATATACATATAAATAAGCTATAAAAATAAATAAATAAATAAATGATAACCAACTAAATAAACATAAAAAATAAATAAAAAATAAATTAAACATATAAATTAAATAAATAGATAAATGATCAATTTAATTAAATAAAGATAACAATAAAAATAAAAATAAATAAATAAATCATACTTGAAGCAGCGTCATATATCCAGCTAGCTGTTTCGTGTCATAACAGCAGGCATCAGAGAGGTAGTCATATAGGACTACGAGTGCAGCAGTACCCCATGAGTATCTATCTGTACCGTCTAAATCTCTGAATAGAGGAAGGTACTTCGCATCAACTAGAGTATGACTCTTATCAGCGAAAATAGTACTCCCTACTAAATTCAGCAGATACGCCCGAGCAGCACAGTCAAATCTCTCTGCTCCACACTGCTTTGCGAAGACCTCTTTCAACCAATCCAATCGATAATGCGCACCTCTGGTCTTTTTAGTCTCCTCCCAAATCTCTTCCGCCGACACCCCTAATAACGCCATGGCCAGATTGCATGCCGTTACTCTATCTACATCGGGTGGATTATAGAACTCACCCCTAATAGGCAACCCCAGCAGATTGGCAACATCATCTAGAGTAATCGTCATTTCACCAAATGACATGTGAAATGACGATGTCTCAGAATGCTATCTTTCCACAAACGCAGATAACAGGGCGTTGTCAGTCATCTTCAAACTACCCCTCTGTAATGGGTTCAGACCTGACAAATTCACCCAATTCTCTATGGGTCGCGGAAGTACCGGCGGAGTAAATTGCTGCATTTTCTTTCCATGCGCAACAATTTTCAGCAATGGTCGCTCCTGTATACAAACAAAATAAATAACATTATAATTAAATATAGAATAAATTAATTTATATAAAAAAATAAATAACATTATAATTTAAATGAATTATAAATAAATTAATTATTTTAACATACCTCACCAAACCATAATCTAGCTGAAACATGATGAGAGTACCGTGTAAGGACCGATAAATCATAAGGTCCACCAGGATACTGTGTGACCTCACCATGTCCATAAGCTCCATCATGCTCCTCCTCCATATGCTCTCCCTCTTGAGCAGGTGCAGCCTCTTCCTGCTCATGTACATCGACCTGCTCATGTACTATAGGAGGCTCGTCCTCATGCACTACAGGAGGCAACTCCTGATGATACACAGCCACATCATCCTCATCTTCAACTATCATCCGTCTTCTTCTCCTTGACACTGTCGGTCGAATCCTCTCTGGAGGATTCATCGGGGATGATGTAGAAGCATCAGTGTCACGCGTAATTCTTATGATTTTCCCGTCTCTTCCTCGTGCACCCACTGAAAAATTAAAAACAAATAAATCACAGTTAGTTAAAAACTTATAATGAATTAAAATTTTTTTAAAAATAAAAAATAAAAAAATTAGTGCAATTTCCGGATAGCTTGTTTGGCAAGGTTTCCGGAAATTTGGAGGACATGCAATGTACCGGAGAGCTTGAGACTATGGTTTCCGGAAATTCAAAAATTTTTACTGTACCGGATAAGTTTCAACATAGGTATCCGGTAGGTTACAAATAAAACGGTCTGTACCGGAGAGCTTAAAACAAGGTATCCGGGAGTTTTCAAAAAAAAAAAATCTGTACTGGATAGCTTAAAAAAAGGTATCCGGAAGTTTTCAAAAAAAAACCTGTGTACCGGATAGCTTGTTCAAAGGTGTCCGGGGTAGTATGTTGTGTACCAGATACCATGGACTCAAGGTCTCCGGAAATTTGGAAAAAAATTTCTTACTTTTTGTACCGGAGATGTGGATTGTCCAAATGGTAAATTTTTTTTACTTTTATTATATAAAGGAGGGCAAAATGGTCATTTCCTGGCTATTTTGGGGTACAAGTCTAATTGGGGGGGGGTATGGGGTAAAATTTTGGAGATCTTGGAACCTAATGGCGCACGATCTAGAACCCCTTTCTACTATGTGATAATTTAAAAAAATATATTAATTAAATGTAATTAAAATGTCAATATCTTTTAGTACATTGAGATAGACCTTTGATCGTATTCGTGTCGGTCCTTTGTCATTTCAACCTCTTGCGAGAAGAAGTCTTCGATGTCATGTGTTAACGTGATAGATATACTTTATTTATTATTATTAAATTATTTTTATTCTTTAAAACTTTATTTAAAAATATATTTAATACATATATATCAATTCTGTAATAGTGAAATGTAACGGCATGTATGCAACAATAAATATATAATAACATTATAATAAAAATGAGGTCATTTGAAAAAAGTAATTCAATTAAATTATTTTTATTTACTAAAATTATATTTAAAAATATATAATAATATTATAATTAAAATACATATATCTCAGTCAAAATTAAATTTTATTCATAAAGACGAAGAAGTTCATAAACTATTACTTTTATAGAATATTATCAACTATCATTAAATTTTTTGATGATTTTTAAATACTAATTTATGGTAGACCGCTTATAAAAATAATCCACATTAAAATTCATCTATTTTCATTTGAGATACAACTAATAGGTGTAAATTACTCAATATATTAAACCAAAATCAAGCTAACTTTCGACTCAACATAACCAAGAGAATATGGCATCATATGCCTCTTGTTAAGAATAAAACCTTACAAATATCATTTGGTCCGTTGAAATGAATTTTGCTTATGAAATAAGTGTGATTTGTGTAATCATGAAGAATTGCATATGGTAAAAAGTTTTTGAAAGTTTGTTTCTTAAAAGAGAGTAGTACGTGGACATGTAAAAAAGATAACATCTTGGTAATATTTAAGTTGAGATTTTTAAGTGTAGATCTTGTGACATAGTTCTCGTTTAAAATATTAGTAAGTTATTAATGTAATGTAGTAATTTTTCACCGTATATTACGTATTAATATATATAAGGTGAAAATCTATTATGATGAATTTAATTTAATTTATACTTATTTAATGAATTTGAAAGTGTTAATAATTATAAGAATCATTAAACTAATTAAATGTTGTAACAATATCATTAGACATAAATGTATAATATTTTATATATCTATTAATTGCAACTAGTTGCTATATAGTTTTGCTGGTGCTTTATGTCAGATATGAAATTAAATCACATGTGTTGTTGATTCTCAATATGAAGACAATGCACGTTCCTTGTATGTGTAGTTAAGTTATCAAATCTACAATGATGGATAAGACATCCAAACTTCTCATTAATTTTTCCTTATCAATAAACCAAATTAGCCATAATATTCGAATAACAAAAAGAAACCATTTTTTGATTTGTCTAATTGTAGACTTCGTAAGTTTGGCAACTAGCAAGAAAAAGGAGCAAAAAAATAGGAGAAATGTAGGTGTGTTTTCTTAATTACTTTTGATTGGTGTTTTCTTTTTTTTTTAATTTAAAATATTTATATCTAATTTTGATAAAATCTATAATTTTTTTTTTCAAAGGAAGTTTCTGAAAGTTTGTTTTAATCACAAAAATGTATTTTAGGTTAAGAACCACACCAAAAATATTTAATAAAATACATAATTTTGTCCTAAAAAATAAATTAATATATAGATTATTAAAAAAATAATTTTGTTTTATTTTTATTATAAAATAAAAGTACGATGTTATTTTATACATTTTAATGTAAACCATGAAAGTAATTTTTATATAATTGTTTACTAACTATCAATCAAATTTTGGAACAAATACAAACAAGATAAAATTTGTAAATTAAAGTAAAAAAAAAATCTCAAATTTAATTGAATTATAATTTTTCTCATTTATTTGATTGAATAATAAAATATAAATTTCTCAAATCTTCGAAGTGAACAAGAAAAGTTCCTACTAAGTACGTCAACAGTAACAGAAAAGGGGATGTGGATCTTGGTTTTAAAGATTGGCCTTCACTTGGAAACGTGGGACTGCCTAATCTTTTTTTAAGATAACCACAAAAAAAAAAATTTATATTAAGAATTATTTGAAAACGCATAAGAAAATGTAATAAAATTTTGTCAAAAAATTAATCATTTTTAATGATTATGACTAATTAAAAATGTATTAAATATTAATGTTTTTTATTTATATAAATTAAATCTTGATAAAAGAGATGATCATATATTGTTAGTGTAAATTTTTTACATTGTTGATAAATCATTGATACTCATATATGTAATTTTAGAAGTAGTTATGAATTTAATCTCATGTTTTTAATTATTTGATGGTTATAATTAATTAACAGTGTAAACTTTTTAAAATTAATAGTATATATAGCTTAAATCCTAATGAAAGACGATGATTTTTATATAATGTTAATATAAAAAGTTTATATTATTAGTAAATCGCAGTTACTGATATTTATGATTTTAGAAGTGATTTTGAACAAAAATGTTTTAATTATTTGATGGAAAAACTATTTCTTAGGTGGCCCCAAATCCAATGTAAAAGGTCCTCACATGTTCTTAAGACAAAAAAAAAAGTCCTCACATGTACTTCATCACTATAATAAAAAATAATAGTTAACCGATATTAAAAGTCTTGGACCAGTGTTTGTTTCTTCTTTATCCTTTTCTTGATTCTTACTTTTTCAAATATAACATTCTATGTTCTTTATCCTTTTCTAAATTCTTACTTTTTAAAATATAAGATTAAACATAGATGAGATGTTAATTTTACTATATGATATTTTTACATAAAAAATGTAAAATTAAAATACAAAAGGACTAGAGTTGATAAATAAGAGAATGAGACATTCAACTTAAATTATATATGATCACAAAATAAAATTCTTAATGTCTTTTTTAAATATATAAATATGACTTTATATTATTTTAATTATATTTATCAATTCGCACAACAAATAATTTTATCAAATATTTTAATTACAATTAATAAGCTTAATTTTAAACTATATGTTATAAATTATAAACTACCTTTTCAGTTATAAATCAAGAGTATTTATACCAAAGTTTTTATTTTGATTGATCATTCGAAATCCTTGTTCTCCATAACATTTTCTCTTCAAAACAAGTTTCTGGGTACTTTTTGTGGTTACATTTAGGTATAGTGTAAACCAATGTAAATATAAAGTTGAAGGCTTTTTGTCAAATTTTTGGACAAATGTATT